>JAVSCE010013449.1:0-314331 GCA_032199065.1 Smutsia gigantea
CCATAGCGTGTCCTGCAGCGGGGACGGCACAGCCGGGGGGTGCACGGGCCGCCTCGGCGAACCAGCTCGCAGGTGGGCATCCCCGAGCGCGGGGCTGTGCTCCCTTCGGGGGCACTGCGGGATGGATGCCCTCCGGTCCAGGCCGCTGAGATCGGGGACTAGGGCTGGGCAGGTCCGGGGTACAGGAGGAGGAGGAAGGTGCACGGCCCCTTGGTATGCACGCATGTACGCGCGCTGTGCTGGGTGGGGAAGAGGTGCAGAAAAGCTGCCTTCCTAGGGATTCGCTCCTTCCGGTCGCTGGGTCTTCACCTCCACCCCGTTTTGGGGAGCTGAGTCCGAGCGGCTTTGGAGGTCTGAGACCCCGTCCCCTTGCCTGCAGTCTCGCTGGTGTGGGCTGCTCTCCCCTTTCTGCGCAATCCACACCCAGCAACCATCAGGACGCCCCCCGCTCTGGGCCCGCGGGACCGTAGGGACCTCGGGAGGCGGGAGAGGACCCGCCGGGGGTGTGCGGGGAAAGCAGGAGTTGCAGGAGTATTGTCTGCGCGGGCCGGGGCTGAGCCCGCACTCTCCTTCGCGCTTTCAGGGCCAGAGTGGTGGCGGTGGGGGGGGTGTAAGTGTGCTTTGCTGAACTTATCTGCGAAGACTGTGCACATGCACTTGGTGCCTTGGGCACGTTTGGATGAGGAGTTCATGCAGGCGCGTGGGAGCAGGATTGGTCGCTGGCCGGCCCCCCGAAAGCCTGCACGTGTTCGGGGTTGGGAGGGAAGGGCGACCATGAGTGTGTGTGTGAATGTCCGTCCTAGGGAGGAGAAGGAGGAGAGTGGCTCATGGAGACTTGATTTTCTCGGATTTGCTGCAATTCCTTAAACCAAACCAGGCTTTCGGGGCTTAAAGTGAATTACCGGTAAGAGGGGACGAATTTCTGGGGATGGGAAGGCCCCTGGGTTTGCGGGGTAGCAGGCTCCCCAGGCGGACGCGCTGGCCGGGTGGCCTCTGGCGCTATCTCCGCTTGGGGCGGGGGGGCTGGTGGTGGGATTGTGGCTTTGGCTTAAGGTGCTGGAGCCGGGCGCTTGTCCTGGGTAGACAGGAGGAGGTAAAAAAACTGTGTGGCGCAGTCTCTTATTCTCAATTAACTAGAATTCCGGTGTCTGTCTCTATGTCTTTCTCAGGACTCTCTCTCTCACACACCCACACAACACACCGCACACCCTGGTTTGAACTATCTCACACACCAAAACCCACACCACACATACACCACCCTGGTTCAGTCTATTCTAAACTGCAGAATCTCAGTGTCTGTCCCTCTCTCAGTTTCTCTCTCTCTCTTTCTGTCTGCCTGCCTGCCTTCCTGTCTCTCTCTCTCACACACCCCCACACCACACTGGTTCAGTTCTACTAAATTACCTACAGAATCTGTGTCCACCTGTCCTTCCTCTGTCTCTCTCACACCCCTGCCCCCCAATGCACACCGTGATTCAGTCCATAAGAAAACCCCAGAATCTCAGTGTCTGTCTCTCTCAGTATCTCTCTCTCTCTCTCTCTCACGTGCACACAAACCACCCTGATTTGGTCTATTATTCTAAATTAACTCCAGAATCTCAGTGTCTTTTTGTCCCTCTCTCAATCTCTCCTTCTCGCTCTCAATCACACACCCACACCCACCTGTAAGACCCAGAAAACAGGCCTTGCTCAGCCCCGGGATGGACGGCGACCCAAATACTCACAAGAGACCGGTCTTGATGCAAACAGCAAGAGGTTTATTGATTCCACCAGCGCGCTGGGGTCAAGACTCATAACTCACGCAGGAGCAGAGGAGTCCGACCCCGAGCAGAAATCACAGGAGGTTTTAAAGGAAAAGGGACCACAACCAGGGGGAGGCGAGGGGGAGGTCTGCTGATGATTCGATAGCAAAAATATTTCAATTAGGGTCTCACAAGGCTTTATCTTTAACGTCTATCAGTTTGGGAAAGATTACCTAGGCACGGGTTTGCAAGCTATTGTGTCATTGTGTTCAGGCCGGTTTTTATGACTCAGGCCAAGGGTCAGAGCCTACTTAAAATTTTCCTATTCTTTCAGGTGGTTTCGGGGAAACTGAAACTCAGGCCCTCTGATTTCTGAGGCTTTCTGGGGCCTGTCATGGCGTTAGTTTGGTCCTTTCATTCCCCACTTCTTCTTATGCATAGTTCTAATCATAGAACTAGAATTCCGTATTATCATAAAATTCTTTTTCAGAATCAGGTACAGACTGGTAATGTCTTAACATTAAGATTTGTACTGCACCAATCCGTTCTCTAATAAAAGTTACTAATCTGTTCAGAATGCAAGGGCCAATAGTGAGTAACAGAAGCAGAATCAGAATAGTTCCTATAAGGGAAGATATTAAAGTAGTAAACCAGGGAGATTTACTAAACCATCCTTCACACCATCCTTGTTGAGATTCTCGTTCCTGCAGGCATTTATCTAACCTTTCTCTCAGCTTAGACATAGAGTCTTTTATAATTCCAGAATGATCTACATAGAAGCAGCATTCTTCCCTCAATGCAGCAAACAGTCCACCATCCTTCAAAAACAACAAATCTAGCCCTCTCCTGTTCTGCAATACTACTTCAGACAAAGAAGTCAGGGATTCCTCTAGTTTGGAGATAGATTGTTCTAAGGCTCGTAAGTCCTCATCTATTGCGGCTCTCAACATCTGGAAGTGCTGAGGCACTTGTATCAAAGCTGCAGTTCCAGTACCTACTCCAGCTGCTACTCCGAGACCTAGAAGAACGGCTAGAATCAAAGAGATCGGTTCTCTTTTATACCTGGAGGGTCTGTGGTCAAACTCATCAACAAATGACTCTTCAGGGTGGTAGAGGACCCGAGGCACAAGCTGTACTAACACACAATAATCTTTAGAACTGTTAAAAATTGCCGTAGAAATGCACGGGGTCAGGCCAGTGCTGCAGGCCCACGACTTATCCAGGCTGGGTACCAGGTAATAATTGGAAGAGGTCTGAGGGCCCTGAACAGTAACATTGCACAAGTGTTGATATGCTCTAGGCGGGTTACTGAGGCATATTCCTTCTCCTGAGACTTCTGTAAGAGTGAGTTTATTTCTTGATCCCCAATTACAAAAGTCATGACTGGTAGTATTATTGTAAGTTCCAACAGTAGCTATGCCTTCATAATAAGGGGGACCTGAGGCCAGGCATAGCCAGCATGACTTAGTGATATCAGGGTTAGTTAGTGTTATTCAGGAGATTGAAGGCTCCTTGTATCAAATTCAGCAATCTCTGCCCAGTATTAAGTGACAGGGTGTCTGGTACCTCGGGGGAAATATCAGCCTGGTCAGGGATGGTAGAGGTTTTTATGTTATTCTGAGGAGGCAGAGGTGGAGTGGGTGGGGCTAGCACAGGCAGCCGAGGAGGCGACTTCTGTTTAGACAATACTTCATTGGGACCAATTGGTTGAGCGGGGGGGGGGTTTCTATCCTTAGTCTTATTATCAGGGTGGAACCTTCTCCTCCATTCCAATATTCCCAAAATCTATTCCCCACATCATGCACGTACCCATTTACTGATATCTTCGTTTTTCCCTTTCTCAGTAAAGGTTACCTTTAAAAAATCTAAATCTCTAGAGGAACAGTCTTTGGGAAATACAGAGACCCAGGATCCCCACCCGCATGGACCAGTTACATAAGTTAGGTTGACATGGGTATCTTTTGGATTAGCAAAGGAAATTTGTGTTCTATCTTGAGAGGAGTCCGTTGGCCACTTCCAGTCCCCATCATTTGATGTGACACAACTCCATTTCTTACAATAAGAATCTGCAATCCCTCCACAGTATTGCCCTTTGTCGGTGCCTGGGCAACTATAGAAGCCATAGCGGCGCACGTACCGCTGTTCTCCTCTCGCTCCTAAATTTATCTGACGTAGGCAAAAGTAAAGGTCTGGCCACCATGTCTCAGGAGGAATGATGCTTTGCGTGCTATTAAGTACAGTGCCTGTATCAGAGTTAATAAGGAGCCAGGTAAGTAGCTGGGGAGCATGGGGGTTAGGAAGGGTCAGGCTTACGGCGTAAGGGAAGCTTAAAAGGATTATCAGTCTTTTCCACGTGCCAGGACTCATATTCTTCTGCCTTTGGTGCAGCTTTTAGGTGAGAGGCGTGGATCCAGGCGGCTATTCCTTCGACCTTCACTGCAGTGGGAGTTGTCAGCATGACTAGGTAGGGTCCTTTTCACCGAGGCTCGAGATTCCCAACTCGGTGTCTGCGTACGTAGACAGCGTCTCCCACTTGGAACCGGTGAGGGACAATGGTGGTCTCAGTGGAGTAGGCCTCTTTCAGTTGTTCCCATTCCTGCTGGCGAACTACTTCTAGGGATTTTAGGCGGATGAACAAGGATTGAGAAAAAGCAACATCAGGGTTATGTATTCCTCCTGCTTCCACAAGGGGGGGGGTCCTCCACGTAAAAGCTCATAGGGGTCAGTCTAAATCACCCTGGGGTGTTTCTTACCCGGAACAGAGCAAAGGGAAGGAGAGCTGTCCAGTCATTCCCACCAGTCTCTAAGGCTAATTTAGTCAAGGTCTCTTTTAGAGTTCTATTCATCCTCTCTACCTGTCCTGAGCTTTGGGGTCTATATGCACAATTTAATCTCCAATCAAACCCCAGTTGTTTGGCCAGTCCCTGACTTACCTGAGTAACGAAGGCGGGCCCGTTGTCAGATCCGATTACCTTAGGGATTCCAAACCTGGGAAAAATTTCTTCTAGAATCTTCTTGGCCACAATGTTGGCTGTTTCTGTCTTAGTTGGGTATGCTTCTACCCATCCTGTGAAAGTATCTATAAAAACTAGTAGATATTTATTCCCATATCTGGCAGGTTTTATTTCAGTAAAGTCTACTTCCCAGTAGGCTCCAGGTCGATCACCCCGCAATCTTTGTCCAGGGGGGCATTGGTTGGAGCCTGCATTCGTCATGGCACAGGGGATACAATGTTTAACTAAGGCATTGACAACTTCAGGAAGTCCAATTACATAGTAAGGGGATGATTTTACTGTTCTCTTTAGGTGTTTGGTCCCCAGATGGGTGAGCCGCTGGAGCTGTCTCACGTATTCTTTAGCCTCTTTCTGGGGGAATATGATTTTCCCATCCCCTGTCTTTCTTAATCCTTGAGGCGTTTCTATAGTATACCCTAGGCGATTCATGATTTGGTAATCTTCTTTAGTGTACTGGAATCCCTCAGGGCTGGTCTTTGTTTCATAGTCACACATTGCTGGCAATATTGGGGTTCCGTGGGCAGCTTTTTTTGCTGTCTAATCAGCTAACTGATTTCCTTTAGCTATCATATCTGTGGCTTTTTGGTGCCCAGGGCAATGTATGATGGCCACCTTTTTAGGCAAATGCACTGCCTCTAATAGACTCAGAATTTCTTCTTTATTTTTAATCTCTTTACCTGCTGATGTTAGTAATCCTCTCTGCCGGTAGATGGCACAATGTACATGTGCTGTAGCAAAGGCATATCTACTATCCGTGTAGATATTGATGACTCTCCCCTCAGCTAGCCTCAAAGCCTGTATCAAGGCTATGAGTTCTGCCTTTTGAGCTGAGGTCCCTTCTGGTAGACTGCTTGCCCATACTGTTCGCTCACCATCCACTACCACAGCCCCAGCCATCCTCTTACCTTCAACTACGAAGCTGCTACCATCCATGAACCAAGTGGTACCATGAGGCCAGGGGGTGTCTGTGAGGTCACTTCTGACTCCAGTTTCCTCAGCCAGTATGTCTGCACAGGTATGAACAACTGGCTGCTCAGTGTTTTCAGGCAATAAGGTAGCGGGGTTGAGGAGGGCGGGTGGACCAAAGGTGAATCTCTCCGTCAACAATAAGCTTTGGTAGTGGGTCATGCGAGCATTCGTAATCCACCGACCAGGAGGGTGATGGATAACACTTTCTAAGGCATGGGCAGCAATTACAGTCACCTGTTGTCCCATAGTCAGTTTGTCAGCGTCCTTGATCAGGATCGCGACTGCCACAATGGCCTTTAAGCAGGATGGCCATCTGCTGGCCACTGGGTCCAGTTTCTTTGACAGGTATGCCACCGGCCTCTTCCAGAGTCCTAAGGCCTGGGTGAGAACTCCCCTGGCTAATCCCCCTCCCTCATCTACATAAAGGGTAAAAGGCTTGGTCAGATCTGGCAAGCTCAAGGCCGGTGCTGAGAGGAGGGCCTTCTTAATCTCGTCGAAGGCCTGTTGGTGTTTTTTTTCCCATTGAAACTTTACCCCTTCCTTGGTTAGGGGGTATAGGGGGGCTGCCAAGGTAGCAAAGCCTGGGATCCAAAGTCGGCAGAAGCCAGCAGTGCCCAGGAATTCACGTACCTGTCTAGATGTCTTAGGTACTGGAATCTGTGTGACAGTCTTCTTCCTGGCCTCAGTCAGCCATCTTTTCCCTTCCCTTAAAGAGTAGCCCAAGTAGACTACTTCTTGCTTACATAGCTGAGCCTTCTTTGCAGAGGCTCGGTACCCCAGCCGGCCCAGCTCAGAGAGGAGGCTTCTGGTCCCTTCAAGGCAATCTTGATAGGTCTCTCCTGCCAAAAGCAAATCATCAACATACTGGAGGAGAGTTACCTTGGAATTTGTGGCCTAAAAGGGGGCCAAGTCCCGGTGTAGCGCCTCATCAAAGAGGGTGGGAGAGTTCTTGAATCCTTGAGGTAATCATGTCCAGGTCAGTTTTCCTGTTTGCCCAGTGTCAGGATCTCTCCACGCAAGTGCAAAGATGGTCTGACTTGATGGATGTAATCTCATGCAGAAGAAGGCGTCCTTTATGTCCAGCACAGTATACCAGCCCCTTTCTGGGGGGAGAGAGCTGAGAAGGTTATATGGATTGGGCACCGCGGGGTGAATGTCTTGGACTCTCTTGTTCACTTCCCGCAAGTCCTGGACTGGCCAGTAGTCCCCTGTACCGGGCTTTTTGACAGGTAGCAATGGGGTGTTCCATGGGGAGCGGCATGGCACCAGGATTCCTGACTGTAAGAGCCTCTGAATATGGGGGCGAATGCCTAGTCTGGCCTCCTGACTCATGGGGTACTGGCGCACTGCTACTGGGGTGGCACAAGCCTTCATTGCTATCACCAGAGGCGGAATCTGTTCTGCTAAGCCCATTCCCCCTGTTCCCCCCAAACTTGGGGAAATTGTCTTAACCAGTCTTGCATATCTTCAGGGAATGACTTCTCAGTAAATATCCAATATTCTTCTTCTAATTTTAAACTTAAAACAACTGTGGGATCTTCCTGCAAGGTGACTTCAGGCCCCGATGGGGAAAAGAAAATTTGGGCTCCCATTTTGGTAAGGAGGTCTCTCCCTAACAGGTTGGAGGGGCAATCAGGTATAACTAGAAATGAGTGGGTTACCCGTCCCACACCTAAATCTACATCTCTTCGGGTAGTCCATGAATACAGTTTTTTTCCTGTGGCTCCCAGGACTAAGGGCTTTTTGTCTTTCAATTTTCCCAAGGGTTCTAGTAACACAGAGTGTTCTGCCCCGGTATTGACCAGAAAGTCCACTGGTCACCCCTCCACCTGTAAGGTTACCCTGGGCTCGGGGAGGGGATCCGAGCCCCGTCCCCTCTAATCTTCTTCATCTACGGTTAACACTTTTGGGTTTCTGCCCCTCCTCTTCAGGCACTCTCGGGCCCAGTGCCCTCTCTCTTTGCAGTAGGCACATTGATCTTTGTCAAGGGGTGGTCTGCCCATGCTTCTCGTTGTCTTCTGGCCCGTTTTGCTCAGGGTCCCTACCTGCCTAGGCCCTTGAAATCCTCTTTCTTTCTCTCCTACCACAGTGGCCAAAATTCTAGATAAGTTTTTCTCCTGTCTTCTGTCTCTTCTATCCTCCCTTTCCCCTCTCTCTCTCTCTTCTGCCTTTCTTCTTTCTCTTCCTCTGTCTCTCTTTTGTGATACACTTTCTCAGCCTCCTTCACTAGGTCCTGTAAAGTAAAATCCTGCAATCCTTCGAGGCGCTGCCGCTCCTTTTTGATATCAGAAGCTGATTGCCCTATAAATGCCATAGCTATGGCTGCCCGCTGTCCCTCAGAGGTGGGATCAAAAGGAGTATAGTGCCTATGAGCCTCCATAAGGCACTCAAGAAAAACTGAAGGTGGTTCAGTGGGTCCCTGAAGAATTTCTCTTACCTTAGTCAGATTAGTGGGCCGTCGCCCAGCCCCCTTTAGACCTGCCACCAGACCCCGTCGGTAGACAGTCAACCTCTCCCTACCTTCCGGAGTGTTGAAGTCCCAGTTGGGTCGAGTCAGCGGGAATCCAGCATCTATCACATGGGGAAGTGGGGGGTTGCCCATTGTCTTCTAAAACATTTTTCCGGGCTTCCAACAGGATTCTCTCTCTCTCTTCCTTGGTGAAAAGAGACTGCAACAGTTGCTGGCAATCATCCCAAGTGGGTTGGTGGGAGAACATGAGAGACTCTATTAATCCAGTAAGTCCTACAGGATTTTCTGAAAAGGAAGCATGATTAGCCTTCCAATTATATATATATGCAGAAGAAAATGGCCAATACTGCATGGGTTGGACTTCGGGGGGGCGGCACAGGAGGGCCATAAACTCTAAGTGGGAGGGTTACAGTAGAATCCGGCCCATCCCCATGAGGGGCCCCTCTATGACTTCGGGTACCCATCGCTGGGCCCCCTGCTGCTGCTGGTAAAGGGGGAGCATTGGGCCCTTCTTCTTCCCTTTCTTGCACTACCGGCTGAGCAGGTGTGGCTCAGGGGCTGGAGCAGGTTCTGCCGCCTGTTCAAGATAATACAGGGGAGGGTAAGGTTCCGGCCATTCGGGAGGGGATTCTACTTCAGGATATATTTTAGGTTTCGGGTTTCCTGCAGTTCTGCTTCTATTTAGTACCAACACTTGAAACTTTGGTTTCCTGGATTTTTGGACCCAGGGTTTTACCCACCAGGGGGATTATCTACCAAATTCTGCCAGATCATGATGTAGGGTCGGTGGTCAGGGTGAGAATCGGGTCTTGGCTGAAAAACAAGATTCATAACTGAAAAATTAATTGTCTGTTTAAAGTACCCTCAGGAGGCCAACCTACATTGAAGGCCGGCCATTCAGTTGAGCAGAGGGTCTGCCTTTGTCTTTTTTTAACTTCTACAGACAAGTCATGGGCTCTATTCTTGACATCCGTCCAGCGGTCCAAAGTCAGAGACAAAGGGGTTGTCACAGTCTGTCCCATTTTGGTCGTTTCTAAATACACAAAAACAGCAAGCCACAAAACGACAAAAGACACCAACAAACACTTTCCTCCTCTCGTTTTCCACAGACACAAGAGGTATTCAGACGGGGGAGGGTCCCTCCGTTGAATCCGCTCAAACCGGACCCTTTCCCCTTCCAACAGACGGGTGGAAAAATCCCCCATTTCACACCCACGGGCGTCCCCCAGGGTTGCAGCTTGTGGCCCCTGGCACGTCTGCCTTACCACAGCTTTCTGTTCCCTCAGGGGAGTGGCAAGCGGCTGCCAAACCGAAAGCGCTTTTCACAGACCCAGATATCTGACAGAACAAACAGGCGCCGGCGCACACAGAAACTTAAGGATCCTTTGCTTACCTCCAAGTGGGTCTCTGGAGAATAGGGTGGCCGCAGATCCCGGACGAGCCCCCAAATGTAAGACCCAGAAAACAGGCCCTGTTCAGCCCCAGGATGGACGGCGACCCAAATACTCACAAGAGACCGGTCTTGATGCAAACAGCAAGAGGTTTATTGATTCCACCAGCGTGCTGGGGTCAAGACTCATAACTCACGCAGGAGCAGAGGAGTCCGACCCTGAGCAGAAATCACAGGAGGTTTTAAAGGAAAAGGGACCACAACCGGGGGGGGGCGAGGGGGAGGTCTGCTGATGATTCGATAGCAAAAATATTTCAATTAGGGTCTCAAAGGGCTTTATCTTTAAAGTCTATCAGTTTGGGAAAGATTACCTAGGCACGGGTTTGCAAGCTATTGTGTCATTGTGTTCAGGCCGGTTTTTATGACTCAGGCCAATGGTCAGAGCCTACTTAAAATTTTCCTATTCTTTCAGGTGGTTTTGGGGAAACTGAAACTCAGGCCCTCTGATTTCTGAGGCTTTCTGGGGCCTGTCATGGCGTTAGTTTGGTCCTTTCATGGTAAAATTACATTGATTTTCAAACGTTTTGTTTGGGACTTTTATGTGTTTGATTGTTATGGAAAAACTGGAAAAACCTGGATTAGATCACTGACAGAAGAACCAAGCAGCACTTGGAGGCCTTGAAGTGTTGAGATTTATTTTACACCGGCGGGCTCAGAGGGGAGTAATCTCCCTAGGTCTGAGCCCTGAACAAAGGCAAGGGGAGCAATATATATCTTTCTGTTTCTGTGTCTGCAACATCTCTGTGTGCACAGCAAGCACGCAAGCAATGGGGAGTGAGTTTAGGGAGCAAGTGCCTGGTTGAGCAGGGAGTGAAGGGGAAGTTAAGGGAGTTTCTGTTGTCTTTGCTAAAGAAGAGAAGCAGAAGGGAGCCACCTGGACTAGATTGCTGACATTGACATTGTAAATACTTCCTTATCATGATCACAAGTGAGATTATCCTGAAATATTCCTGTCTTGTAACGTCTGACAGGGTTTTGTTGAAAAGCAGCTTTATTAAAATATAATTCATAAACCATACAATGTAGCCATTTAAAGTGTACACTTTAATGGTTTTTAGGATATTCACACATATGTGCCACCATCACAATAGTCAATTTTAGAATATTTTCATCACCACAAAAGAGGCCCCAATTTTAGCTATTATCCCTAACTCACCTCCCCCTCTCATCCTTAAGCAATCACTACTCTACTTTCTCTCTTTATTGATTTCCCTCTTCTGCAGTTTTATATAAATGGAATCATAGGATATTTGGTCTTTGTGACAGGCTCCTATCCCTTACTACAGTGTTTTCAAGACTCATCCATGATGTAGCATGCATCAGCTCTTCATTTTCATAGCCTAATAATATCCATCATAATAGTAAATAGAAATACCCATGCAGACATTGTCATGTTGAATAAAGTAAAAGGAACAAGTATATGCTATACTAAGATCCCTTTGAAATATAAATGCACATGAATATATCACATATAACTTATCCATTCATCCATTCATGGACACTTGGGTGTTTTCTATCTTTTGGCTTTTATGAATAATGCTGATATAAATACTTGTATATGAGGTTTTGTGTGGATATATATGCTTTCATTTCTCTTGGGTATATATTTAGAAATGGAATTTCTATGAGAGGACTCATATAATAACTATGTTTAACCATTTGAGGAATTGCTACACTTGTTTCCAAAGTGGCTGCATCAATTTACATTTCCACCAGCAAGTATGAGGGTTCCTAATTCCCTACAACTTTGACAGCACATTTTATTTATTGATTTTCTTGATTCTAGCTATCCTAGTGGGTGTGAAATGGTGTTACATTGGAATTTTAATATGCATTTCAATGATTATTAATGATATTAAACAACTTGTTTATTAGTCATTTGTATACTTTTTTTATTGGATGGATATTATTAGCTATAATGTATTTTAAAACCACAGATACATATATGTATATATATCATGTATACAGATAAATGTATGCCTTAGTGAATTTTCACACACTGAATGCATCCAGGTAACCAGAATCAGAAAATAGACAAATTGTTACCAAAGAATCCCCTTCATACCAAAGAATACTTATCTGTCCAAAGTTGACAGGAATCTTGACCTTTATAGTTGCAATAATTCTTTTTAATTTTCTTCATCTTTATGTAAGTGGAATTATAGAGTGTGTTTTTTTGAATCCAGAATTATATTTATGAGCTTTACATGTTATTACACAAAATTGTATTGTGAGCTTATACGTTTCATTTTTTTTATAGTTTGAACACTTTCATTGTATGAATATAAAAAAAATTATTTTTATTTCTCAAGATAATTAGTGTGATTCCAGGTTGGGATATTTATAAACAATGCTGGTAAACACATTTTTGTACACTTCATTTCATAGTCATACATATATTCCTTTTACTTCAATATTATATACTTAGGAGTGATATTATTGTATCATAGATGTATGTTTTGTGATAGTAGATGCCAGAAATAGATCTCCAAAGTAATGGGTCTCACTAGTACTCACACTAGCAGTAAATGAAATTTCTAGCTCCACATCCCCAGCAGCACATGATATTCTGTATATTTTTCTTTTTAGACATTGTAGTGATTTTGAAACTATAGGAAAAATAGGAAACAATCAAGAAGATGATAAATGTAATCCAAATGTGCAGACACCGTAATATTAGATGAAGTACAGAGCCAAACTGTGTGCTATACTAAGCATCCCTTTGAAATGTAAATACCCAGGTATGTTAAAAGTAGAAGTTTGAAAGTAGATAAATACCTAATTAAGCAGAAGGTTTCAAAAATCCCTTTTGGTGGAATCAATTGAGCATGTACAGAGAGAATTAGAAAGGATATTGAAGGTTGGAATACCACTAACAATCACCTTGTCCAGTATGATCTGTAGGAATCACACCACCAAACAGAAAGAGAAAACACATTCTTCTTAAGTGCTCAGGGACGATTCAACATCTCCCCATTTCCAGCCCCCACCACCTCCTAGTAACCACCATTCTACTTTCACTCCCTATGAAACTTTTTTTCATTCCCTTAGTATATATCCTTTGGATGGATGGATCACAAGACATTCTATTTTTAATTTTTTGAGGGCCATCTATATTGTTTCCCATATGTCTGACCAATTTACATTCCAACTGAGTGTATGAGTGTTCCTTTTTCTTGGCATCCTCACCAGTGTCTGTTATCTTTCATTTTCTTTTTTTATTGAGGTATCATTGAAATACACTCTTATGAATGTTTCCCATGAGCAACATTGTGCTTACTACATTCATCCATATTACCAAGTCCCCCCACATTCCCCATTGCAGTCACTCTCCATCATTGTAGTAAGATGCCACAGAGTCACTACTTGTCTTCTCTGTGATGCACTGTCTTCCTCCTGACCACCCCCACACCATGTGTGCCAATCATAATGCCCCTCAATCCCCTTCTTCCTCCCTCCCCACCCGCCTTCCCCCACCCTCCCCTTTGATAACCACTAGTCCCTTTTTGGAGTCTATGAGTTTGCTGTTGTTGTGTTCCTTCAGTTTTGCTTCATTGTTACACTCCAAAAATGAGGGAAATAATTTGGTACTTCTCTTTCTCTGCCTGGATTATTTCACTGAACATAATACCCTCTAGTTCCATCAGTGTTGTTACAAAGGGTAGGATTTGTGTTCTTCTTGTGGTTGAATAGTATTCCATTGTGTATATGTACCACCTCTTTATCCATTCATCTATTTATGGACACTTAAGTTGTTTCCATGTCTTATCTATTGTAAATAGTGCTATGATACACATAGGGGTGCATATGTCTTTTTGAATGTGGGATCTTGTTTTCTTTAGGTAACTTCCTAGGAGTGAAATTCCTGGGTCAAATGATTTTTCTGTATTCAGTTTTTTGAGGAACCTTCATAATGCTTCCCACAATGGTTGAAGTAATTTAAATTCCCACCAGCAGTGTAGGAGGGTTCTCCTTTCTCCACATTCTTGTCAGCATTTGTTTATCCTTGTCTTTTGGATGTTGGCCATACTAACTGGTGTGAGGTCATATCTCCTGTGATTTTAATTTGCATTTCCCTGATAATAAGCAGTGTGCAGAATTTTTTCATGTGCCTGTTGACCATCTGAATTTCTTCTTTGGAGAAGTGTCTCTTCAGATCCTCTTCCCATTTTTTTGATCAGGTTATTTGCTTCTTGAGTGTTGAGGTGTGTGGATTCTTTAAATATTTTGGATGTTAATGTCTTGTCATATATGTCATTTATGAATATATTCTCCCGTACCATAGGATACCTTTTTGTTCTACTGATGGTGTCCTTTGCTCTACAGAAACTTTTTAGTTTGATGTAGTCCCATTTGTTCATTTTTGCTTTTGTTTCCTTTGCAAAATCCAATTTGTTGGCACATAATTTTTCTAATTATTTGTATTTCTGTGGTGTCCATGGTGATTTTTCCTTTGTCCTTTCTGATTCTGTTTATGTGTATAGACTCTTTTTTTCTTTGTACATCTGGCTAGTGGTTTATCTATTTTGTTTATTTTCTCAGAGAACCAGCAACTGGTTTCATTGACTCTTTCTATTGTTTTATTCTTCTCAATTTTTTAATTTATGCCATGATACTTATTATGTCTCTCCTTCTACTGATTTGGGGCCTCATTTGTTCTTCTTTTTCTAATTTCATTAATTGTGAGTTTAGGTTTTACTTATGGGATTATTCTTCTTTCCTTAGGTAAGCCTGTATTGCAATATACCTCTCTCTTAAAAGGGCCTTTGCTACATCCCTCAGATTTTCTGGTGTTGAATTAGTTTTCATTTGTCTCCATATATTGCTTGATCTCTGTTTTTATTTGGTCATTGATCCATTGGTTATTTAAGAGCATTTTGTTAAGCCTCCATGTGCTTGTGGGCTTTTTGTTTTCTTTGAATAATTTATTTCTAGTTTCATACATTTGTGGTCTGGGAAGCTGGTTGGTACAATTTCAATCCTTCTGAATTTACTGGTGCTTTTTCTTTTGGCCTTCTGTATGATCAATTCTTGCAAATGTTCCATGTGCACTTGAGAAGAATGTGTATCCTGCTGCTTTTGGTGGAGTGTTCTGCATGGTTCTTCTGTTCTAATATGTTGTTCAGTGCCTCTGTCCAGTTAATCTATTCTTTGGAGTTAGTGGTGTGTAAAGTCTCCTAAAATGAATGCTTTGCATTATATTTCCCCCTTTTATTCTGTTAGTATTTGTTTCACACATTTAGGTGCTTCTATATTGGGTGCATAGATATTATAGTAGTTTTATCTTCTTGTACTAATCCCTTTATTATAATGCATTGTACTTCTTTGTCTCTTGTTACTTTGTTTTGAAGTCCATTTTTTCTGATACTAGTACTGCATCTCCTGCTTTTTTCTCCCTATTATTTGCATGAAATATCTTTTCCCATTCCTTCACTTTTAGTCTATTTATGTCTTTGGGTTGAAGTGAGTCTCTTACAGGCAGTATATTGACGGGTCTTGTTTTTTATACTTTCAGTAACTCTGTCTTTTGATTGGTGAACTTAGTCAATTTATATTTAAGGTGATTATCAATAGATATGTATTTATTGCCATTGCAGGCTTTAGATTGTGGTTACCAAAGGCTCAAGGATAGCTTCTTTACTATCTAACAGTCTAACAACTCACTTAGTACACTATTTCAAACACAATCTAAAGGTTCTCTTTTTTCTCCATCCCTTCTTTTTCTTCCTCCTCCATTCTTTATATATTAGGTGTGATATTCTGTACTCTTTGTGTATCAGTTGACTGGGTTTGGGGATAGTTGATTTAATTTTGCATTTGCTTAGTAACTGATTGGTTTACTTCCTCTACTGTGGTTTTATTTTCTCTGGCGACAGCTGCTTAGCCTTTGGAGCACTTCTATCTGATTTTCAGTTTAATTCCCTTAACTTTTGCATATCTGGAAATTGTTTAATCCTTGCTTCAAATTTAAATGATAATCTTGCTGGGTAGAGGATTCTTGGTTTGAAGCCCTTCTGTTTCATTGCATTAAATATATTATGCCAATTGCTTCTGGCCTGTAAGGTTTCTGCTGAGGAGTCTGATGATATCCTAATCTGTTTTCTTTATATGTGATATTTTTTCTCTCTTTGGCTGCTTTTAATATTCTGTTCTTATCCTTGCTCTTTGTCATTTTAATTATTATATGTCTTAGTGTTGTCTTCCTTGGGTCTCTGGTGTTGGGATATCTGTGCACCTCCATGGTCTGAGAGACTATCTCCTTCCCCAGATTGGGAACAATTACCTCCTCAAAGATACTTTGTATCCCTTTTTCTCTCTCTTCTTTTTCTAGTACCCCTATAATGTGAATATTGTTCTGTTTGGATTTGTCACACATTTCTCTTAATATTCTTTCATTTGTAGAGATCTTTTATTTTCTGTGACTCAGCTTCTTTGTATTCCTGTTCTAGAATTTCTATTTCATTTACCATCTCCTCTACCTCAGCTAATCTGATTTTAAATCCCTCATTGTATGTTTCATTTCAGGTACTGTATTTTTCAAATTTCTATCTCTTTCCTGATTTCCACCCTGAGATCTTGAATATTTTTCTGTAGCTCTGTGAGCATGTTTATTATTCTTATTTTCAAATCATTTCAAGAAGCTTGGTGATTTCACTTTCACTTGGCCATCTTCCTGGTGTCCGCTAGATTTTGGTTTGTACTGGGTTCTTCTGATGTTTCATATTTGTAATGAATAATATTGAACAAAAACTTTGTGTAGGCAGCATCCTCTAGTGCCCAGAGGCTCTACTCTCTGGAGCTTCTCAGCTCCTGGAGCAATGGCAGGCGAGATGCATTGATGCCTGCCAGGAGGAAAATGCTCTTTCCTTATTCCTAGCTGCAGTGCCTGCTTCCCCTGCCAGTGCAAGTGGGCCAGGATTGCAGGGAGGATCCTCTATGCTATGCCCCTGTAGCTGCCATAGGTGTGGCCACCCTCTGGCTGGCCTGGGGTAATGGTGGGGGAGACAGTTTTGTGAGCCAGTGCCAGCCAGGAGGAAGGAGCAGAAGGCTGTGTATCACAGTGGAGGTGGGGAGGGGCTCAGGGCTGCATTTCTAGCAAGGGGTATGGAGTGCCTTACATTCCCAAAGTCCCAAACTGCTGGGCTGAGTGTGCTGGGACAATTTTGTCCACCTGTCCTTTCTACTGAACAGCAAGCTCTGTGTAATCCTTGCCCTCTTAGCAGCCCTCTCACTGTTGGGAGGTCTTTCAGAGTGCCTGCCTTTCTTTTGTCCTGGAGCAGCCAGCTACAGATACCAGTTCTCCACAGACAGCTGGAATCTCAATCTCGCTGAGTATTCCACATGTCTTTTCTTTCCATCCCCAATAATCTCTGGAGAACCATGTAATAGAGGTTCATGCTCCCAGAGCAGATCTCCATGGCTAAGCCTCCATAGCAGTCCTATACCTCCACACCCTCCCCACTCAGTTTCTCTTCCTCCTGCTGGTGAGCTGGGTCCTGCTGGAACATGGCTTTGCTACTTTACCCATTTCCATGAGGTCTTCCCTTTTCCCCAGATGTAGGCAATCTGTCACAGTCTTCTTTCCTGTTGCTCTTTCAGGATTATTTGCTATAATCAGATTGTATTTGTTATATTTTCATATTATATGAAGTTTTGGGAGGAAGTTTCTGTCTCACTCTCACATTATCATCTTTAAGTCCCTCCTGTTTCCTGCTTTCTTGATAATAGCCATTCTAGCATTGGAAGGTGATAGTTTATTGTGGTTTTGATTTGCATTTCCCTGATGATTCATGATGTTGATCATCTTTTCATATACCTGTTAGCCATATGGATGTCTTCTTTGGAAAAGTACCTATTTAGTTCATTTGCCTATTTTTTAATCAGGATTATTTGTCATTGTTATTGAGCTGTATCTGTTGCTTATGTATTTTGGAATTTTTGAGGATCATCCATACTGTTTATCTGGTATGGTTTGCAAAAATGTTCTCCTGTTTGGTAGGTTGCCTTTTTAGTTTGTTGATGATTACTTCCCTGGGTGCAAAATTTTCTTAGTTTGATGTAGTCCCACTTATTGATTTTTGTTTTTGTCTCTTGTTTTTCTGTCATATCCAAAATATTATTCCCAATAGTCTTATGTTTAAATCTGTAATCCATTTCCAGTTAATTTTCATGAGCTCTGTGAGACAAGGGTCCAATTCCATTTTTCTGTATGTGGTCATTCAGTTTTCCCAACACCATTATTGGAAAGACTTCTTTTCTCATTGAGTGTTCTTGGCTTCCTTATCAAATAATGTGTGTGGAAGTTAATTTCAGAGCAGTTTATTCTGTTCCATTGGTCTATGTGTCTTTCTTTTTCATTGGCCACAGTGTTTTAATGGTAGCTTTGTAGTGTAGTTTGAAATCAGGAAGTGTGATACCTCCAGCTTTGTTCTCTTTCCTGATTATTGCTTTGGCTGGTTCATAAAAGACAATTAAAGTAAATATGGAAATATTTAAATTTATTAATATTAATAAACATTTAACAAATATTGATTTTATTAAATATTAATAAATGCTTGATACTTGATAGCATTGTATTGAATATTTAAAAAGTTAAGAAATGTTAAACAGAAATGATTTCAAAAATAAACAGCATGACATTTAGAAAGTATAAAATATGAAGGATATGAAAAATATATAAGGATTTTTTAGAAAAATATAATTTTTTCTGAAATCTATCATGATGTTCTATGTAAAGAAAATAGCACAAACCCAATTGAAGACCAAAAAAAAAACTGGAAAAATATTTGCAACACACATAACAATAAGTTGTTAATACATAAGAATTAATAACAATGTAAAGTCCTAGCAAATATTGTATGAAGAAGATATATGTACAAAACTGTGCTCTGCATCATAGCTGAAGTTGATTAAAAACTAAACATAAATTTATAATAAAAATTGTAGAATTATATAATAAGCTCAAGGTAGTAAATTTTTTATAATAGTGATAGTTTTCTTAAGAAGTCACAAAGTTTCAGCTATTAGGATTGATTTCAAATTATGATTGAATGCATCAAAAAGAAATTACATGTTCCCCAAATGCTGATACAAATTTATAACTATTGAGATAAAAAGTTTAAGTTTTTAATGGTAAAAGTAAGTTGAAAAACAACAAATAAATGGTTTCATATTTGTGAATATACGAATGATATTAATATTTAAATAGGAAATTTAAGGTAGGGCATGAGACATTAATAGTGGTTACTAACTTTTAGTTTCATTTCTCTATTTCTATCTTAGTTTTTTAATAAAAAATAACAGCTATATGAGTAAAAATATGTTACTGAAGGAGAAAAGGGGTAATTATTTTCTGTTAAAGCAGTTAGCAGTTATAGATGTTACTGAATAAAAAAGAAGGAAAAGGTAGTCTTGCTCTTTTATATTAATTAGATTTGATTTTGTGTAAAGCCCTGCATTGAATATCACTGTGGAATCTTCAATTCTCTGAAGACTCCATTCCCATTGCTGCCTGTTTCAGAATTTTTGCCAAAAGGTTACACAAAAGATTGATAAATAACATTTATTGTAATTCACCTGGGACTTTTGTCCACATAAAAGCCTACACAAAACTTTCCTCATTCTTTTAACCCTCGGGATGTTCAGGGATAAATACCCAACTCAAATCAATATTTTTGTGCTCTTTGAGAGGCTTAGAAAATTATTTTCTTTAAGAAACAGTTTGATACCTTGTACCAAAAGTAGAGATATATGAATATTTAATTGAATTGTGGTGAAAAGAAACAAGAGTTTATAATTTTTAATTTATTGAAGACTTTGATAGCCCTGAATTTGTATATCAGTAAATAGTAGGCCACCTAAAATAGGTGAAATGAAGGACTTCTGGAAGAAACCTTGAATCAGAAATCATCTGCTGACATAATTTAGATCCTTGCACTCTAAAATGTTCTGTTTATAAAAGGCAAAAGAAGTAAATGTGTATTAGTTAAACAATAGTGTCAATTTATTTTCAAGATATTTAGGAGCAAGGACATGGATTAAGTTTCCAGAGTTGTGTAAGACTCAGTTGTGTTAAAACTGAAGGAAAGAGAGGTAGGTGGCCTGTATATATTTCCTTTTCTATATCTTGAGGCTATTATTCTGTTTATTAAAATTGCTTAATCTATTGTTACTTCATTTAATTCTTGCTAGTTGTGTGATGGTCTCATTACTGGGAGTGCTCAGCTCATCCTAAACATCAAACCAGGGTCATGCTTGCATCCCTTTACTGAAACTTATAAACTCTTGGAGATTTACTATGGGAAATGGGCAGATGGTGGATAGAAAATCTCACATTTCTGAAGGAAAGAACTATTTTAAAGCAAGTCAGTGAAGCCTTCATATAGCCAGTTAATAAGAATTTCTATAGGAAATGATGTGGGTTTTTTTTTCTCAATTTATTTATGATCTAAACAAGTGTTGACGATTGAAATCATTCTAGCAGGTATAAATGTGGTTCATATAGTTGGTGTTCACTGAGTACCAACCAGAGGGCAGCTGTTGGTCCAAATCCAGAATTTAAGAGTTTTAATATCTGGTGTTAGTATCTTTTGGACAGGTCTACTGAGAAAGCATGAATGGAATCTATAAAGGACAGCTATTTCTCTGCCAAACAGTGATAAGTCAGGTAACAGTTTTTTGCCTTAATGCAGGTACCTACATGTATGCTGAGTATATAGTTAGGTTATGGTGTGACTTAGGAACCACTCAGAACATTCCCTCCACCAACTGTAAAAGCCAACAAGAATCCTAAATTAGAGTTAGGAATATGGTAAGAGGTGTCAGGATAGTTTTGATTTTGATTCAACATAATAAATAATATAACTTGACCTAAGCTGAGGGTAAATATTTTCTTGAGTCAACTCTATATCTCAGTCACCTTCACATTTGTGGTTATTACATTTAAAAAGATAAAAATCCTGTTTCCAACAAAATTTTTACAGTATCTATTAAGTACCGAGTGTGAAATAAACACAAAGTTTTAATGTTTCTTGGGAGATTTGGAAGGACTTTTCTGAAGAGTCCAAGTAGAAAACAGAAGGATCAGTCACAAAGAGCCAGGTATAGGTCAGAATCAGCTAAATGGATGGAATAAGAGGAAGGGAAAAAAACATGAACATTTATGTAAAATTTTTTTCCAGACAGGTGGTCCATGTAAGATGACTCATGCGGTGGATCAGTCTTCAACTGCACTGGTAGATGGAACTAGAACCATATTGTGTTATAAACACACATCATGTGTTATTAATTTATCTAGGAAAAAAGGGTTACAGGCAGATCATGAAACTGAGTAAAGTATTGGTTAGTGAGAAAATAAATATTCTTAGGGGACAAGTGTGCTATGGACCAATCTATTTCAGGTGCAAATTTAAAAGACAGTGCACATTTAAAAAACTATCATGAAAAAATTATGTTTCCCTTGGAGTATATTCTTTCATGAATCCACAAATATATATTTTTTCAAATACAAGTCGTGACCATTTAGTAGGCCATAAAATCAATGAGGACATAAGTATTTATTTTTAATGAGGTACATTAGAACATAAAACATCTGAAAGTAGGACATCAAAGGGTTAGTATGTTTTGCTTCAGGTATATGTATGTAAGTATGTATTTATGTGGGCTGCAATACAAAATGGCTATCTTACAATATGTTGTAGTAAAAATGTTGGAAAGTCGTTTCTAATCCATCTAATTATATGCTATCAGCAAAGCCAAGAGTATGAATTATATTTACAATCCATTATTAAGTAAAACAAAATACATGAAAATGCACTACTTGGCTTTTCTGAAAAAAATTCATCATAAAATATTTTTTACATCTTCTCAGAGCTTACTTCGCTCAGTTTTACGAGCAGATTGGGCAACAGTCAGGACCCACGAATGAGAAACCATACATCTGTGACAAGATTCATTCTTCTGGGTTTGACAGATGACCCTCAGCTACAGATGCTGATTTTTATATTTCTACTGATCACCTACATGTTGAGTGTAACTGGAAACCTGAGCATTATCATCCTCACATTAGTAGATTCTCACCTTAAAACTGCCATGTACATTTTTCTTCAAAATTTTTCCTTCCTAGAAATCTCATTCACTTCTGCCTGCATTCCTAGATTCTTGTACAGTATATCAACAGGTGACAGGACTATTACCTATAATGCTTGTGTATGCCAACTGTTTTTTATAGATGTTTTTGCAGTAACAGAATTTTTTCTTCTGGCTACCATGTCCTTTGATCGATACGTAGCCATCTGCAAACCCCTGCATTACATGACTATTATGAACGACAGGGTCTGCAAAATGCTCGTCTTCTGCTGTTGGATGACTTCTTTGTTGATCATATTGCCACCACTTAGCTTGGGACTCGACCTGGAATTCTGTGCCTCCAATACCATTGACCATTTTGCATGTGATGCTAACCCTATGCTGAAGATCTCATGCTCAGATACATGGCTCCTAGAGCAGATGGTTATTGTCAGTGCTGTGATGACTTTCCTCATGACTCTGGTGTGTGTGGTTTTGTCCTACATGTACATCATCAGAACAATTTTAAGACTCCCCTCTGCCCAGCAGAGGACAAGAGCCTTTTCCACCTGTTCTTCCCACATTATCGTGGTTTCCATTACCTATGGCAGCTGCATCTTTGTTTATATCAAATCTTCAGCAAAAGATGAAATGGCCATTAATAAGGGAGTGTCAATACTCACTACTTCCATTTCCCCCATGCTGAGCCCATTTATTTACACTCTGAGGAACAAACAAGTGAAACAAGCCTTTAATAATTTAGTCAAAAGATTTATATTGTTCTCAAGGAATTAGGGGAACATTGGTTTCAGGATCTCTAAGCATATATTCTTCATTTAATATCTAATTTTGTCTATTCCCAATCTAGATTTGGCCTTCTATTCAGAAATGTCCCTGAATGTAAGTCATCTCAAGACGCCACAAATGGGGTCAAATCATCCCATTCATCTCTTTATAAGGAAAACCCTCTTAGATGACAATCTTAATGAAGAAAAATGAGAATAAGTGTTTCAGGAAATCTAAGTATGACTTCACTCTTAACCAAAGGATTGGGTAATTTATCATAGAATATTAGTACAATAGTGCACACAATTCCTCCAAATAAAAAACACACAAAAAACAAAAAGAAAACCAAAACCTTACTCAAATAAGAGACATAACATATAAAGAATCAGTACTTTTCTAAGTGTTACAAGAAAATATTTCATAAACCTGAGATATATTTTAAAACAAAGAAGAAGCATAAGATGTAGGATAGAAAGAAGCATTTAGTAATGAAAAATCTTTAAAACCACAAGATTCACATATTTCATTGACTGGATCCAATCCTATATAAAAATTATTTAAAATTTGCCAATGGAATATGAAGTTACAATGAAGAAATAAATGCAATGATAACTCCTGTTACAGATAAATCCTTCACTGAAGTCACATAAAACAGATTGATATTGATGTACCAATTAAAATGTTAAATCTTTAATGTAGAGTATTTAAGCAAACAGATGGCAGCAAATACATGGAAAATAACATAGGGATAGAAGAATGATAAATAAATAAGCAGTAAGCCAAATATACTGGGAATGAAAAAAAGAGAAGCAGAATATAATGTGAATACCATTATCAATTTGATGATTTGCCTTTTTAGTGAAAAGAAAATGTCATTTCAAGAGTCCAAATTATACACCTATAACTCCGGAGGGAAAATATATTCCCAGGCAGGGACAAATAAACCTTTGAAGCTTTAGTCAGTCAAAGGGAGAAATAAAGTGGGAGAAACGTGTTTATTGCTTACAGGAGTTGTGTCGTCCTACTTGCCAATGTCTCTCATGACCTGGCTGCAAAAAGAACCCACCAAAACCTCTCCAGTCCAGTTGCATGGTAGCTCCCCACCCTTCTTGTAATCACCTATTCATATGGAGATGGACTATTTCTCTCCACCCCTTGGAAACACCTAGTGATATGAAGATGAACTAAGGCCAGGTGAGAGATTCTGAAAATAATGCAATTTTCCCCCAGCCCGACCTTTCAGAAATCTCACCTCACAATCTACTTGCTCCCCTTATTCGGAAATGACCCAGTGTGAGAAAACTGGAGCACTGTAACCAGAATAATTACATACAATAACAACAGCAATAAAATCATGATAATCCTCAAGCTGGAGCATCCAGCTAGGTTCAAAGTCCTATGCAGATTAAGTCCATAGATCACCCATTACACAGGAGGCTGTTAACTGAATGGATAGGGAGTTCAGTGCACTCAACATGTGGCAGATGCAGGAAGGGGGCGGGTCCAGGCCAAAGGAATTACAGAAGAAAATAACCTTAAGGTCAATAAGATGCATGTTTTAATGACACCATGAGAGGCAAATCTTGTCCATCATGTAGGATGCATGCAAGAGAGTGGTCCTGTGATAGAACAGTGGCAGGTATGGGATCTTGACCTAGTCTAGTGTACCAGACCTTCACTCCACTACCTGGGGGAGTTACAGATGGCTCAATATATAGGGCTACAGGATGTAGATTCACTGGCCATAAAGATAAAGCAAAACTTCCCTTTAAGATGCTCTTACATCCTGGTCGTTTGGGGTATACTACCATGATGTTTGGGAGCCACTCAGCTGTGACTCCAGGAACGCACAGAAGGCAGCTTACAGGCCTTTTCCCCAACATGGCAGAAGGGCCAGCCATCACTGGACCATGTGTTGAAATGTCCAGGGCATTGCCCACTCAACAGAGTCTCTGTGGTTTAATGCATTTTGGGTGGGCAGTAGGATGTTGCTCTGCTGGCCATATCCTGGCTTCAGTAACTCCTCTTTGGTTTGCACATAACAGTTGTACAGGAGAGGCAGCAATGTGTGTTAGCATGTCCACAGGGCTCAAAACTCTTTTTAGGGCTTCTCATTCAAATGCCATAGCATTGTCCATAAGTGAACTGACCAACCTAGTAGACTATTGGTGTTCGAATTCAGGCAAGATTTCAGCAAACCATTGTACCTCTCTATCACGCCTGCCTCAGTAGGTTTAGATGAAACTTCCACTTTATTCCTAATTGCTGCACCTATTCTTGTAACACATGTCCAGTAAAGTGGATGCCTTGATCACCCTCAATCACCAGCAGCTGGCCGTTGCCTGCAAGGAGACACTCTAAGCCTTTTTTGGTGGTTTGCTGATCTTCATGACATGCTGGAAAAGCAACCAAAAGGCCAGTAGCCATGTACACAAAAGTCATGGCATACCATTATGCTTCTGATATGGGCAGAAGCCCAATATAGTCTATCTGCCACCTGACAAAGTGTACTGGCCCCTTTACTAGTCCCACATTGCTGTGGGACTTGGTGTCAACCCACTTAGAGCACGCAAGGCACTCCTTCCGGGCCCTGCTGACTTTTTGAAAGGTCAACAGCAAGTCCCACTGACAACAAACACTGATATAACCACAGGTCTACATTTTTCTTCTAGCCAGTTCATGTGAGCCATTGTGTCTGCCTCATCATTCCCAGGGGATGTCAAATGCAAATTGCCAGTGACATGATATACAATGTCTTAGACTGACCAGAAGCCCATAGGTCTTGCTACAACTCTTGCTCACAAATGGGCCAGTGACTCACCATCCAGTTGGGAGGGCACCATGGCAGTAGCTACACGGTGAAGCCCCGATCAATGGCCCAGCTGTCAGTGAAGACAACTATTGGGGAGGGCTCCTGGGTGATCATGAGCCATAATGCCTACAACTCCATCTATTGGCTGCTCTTCGCCTCTCCATCCTCCATCCATATTGTCTCAGTCTTAGGATGGAAAGCCACAGGAATTTTTGATGGTAAAGTTGGGTGGAGGTAAGATAAAGTAGGAATTGTGAAATGGGGAGTGTGTGTGTAATGGGTGCAACGTAACAGTTATGCAACAGGAATAGATTCTGGAATCCTTACAACATAGTGTCTATAGTTACTACTGCATTTTCCACCTAAAAATTTAAGAGGATTGATTTCATGTTTAGGGTTCTTACCACAGTAAAAAAATTCTGAGGAAGAAAAGAAAACATTCATGTTCCAATAACAACAAAAACTTTTTCCCTGACAAAAAAATACTTGGATGGGAAGCAAGAAAATTAAACACAGACAAGACATACCCCTTTGGAGGACAGTTGCTGTTAGATGGAGCACAAAACTGAGGTGATAGATAAGCAGTAATGATGGAGTGAGGGTTTGCTTAAATTCTAACTTTTATTTGGAAATAATTTCAACTTTAATGAAAACTTGCATGATTAAGAATAGTACAAAAATTTATGGATAATTGGACGAATGTAGTGTGAAAATTTTTTTCTATTTACCTTATTATTTGCTGTTGATCTATCTTCACAATAGTTTTTTTTGCTATTATTAATATACAATTACATGAGCAACATTATAGTTACTACACTCCCCCTATTATCAACTCCCCTCAACATACCCCATTGCAGTCACTGTCCATAAGTGTAGTAGGATGTTATAGAATCACTACTTGTCTTCTCTGTGTTATACTACCTTCCTCATATCCCCCACAACCCCACTCCCACCCCCCGCTCCTGCTACATTATGTGTACTAATTGTAATAGCACATTTTCCCCCTTATCCCACACCTCCCACCCCTCTTCCCCAATCCCTTTCCCTTTGGTAACTGTTAGTCTATTCTTGGGTTCTGTGACTCTGCTGCTGTTTTGTTCCTTCAGTTTCTTCTTTGTTCTTATACTCCACATATGAGTGAAATCATTTGATACTTGTCTTTCTCTGCCTGGCTTATTTAACTGAGCATAATACTCTCTAGCACCATCCATGTTGTTGCAAATGGAAGGATTTGTTTTCTTCTTATGGCTAAATAATATTGCATTGTGTATATATACCACATATTCTTTATCCATTCATCTACTGATGGACACTTAGACTGCTTCAATTTCTTGGCCATTGTAAATAGTGCTGCAATAAACATAGGGGTGCATATGTCTTTTTCAAACTGGGCTGCTGTATTCTTAGGGTAAGCTCCTGGGAGTGGAATTCCTGGGTCAAATGATATTTCTATTTTGAGTTTTTTGAGGAACCTCCATACTGCTTTCCACAATGATTGTTTTAATTTACATTCCCACCAGTAGTATAGGAGGGTTCCCCTTTCTCCACATGCTTGCCAACATTTGTTGCTGTTTGTCTTTTGGATGGTAGCCATCCTAACTGGTGTGAGGTGATATCTCATTGCAGTTTAATTTGCATTTCTCTGATAACTAGTAATTTGGAGCATCTTTTTATGTGCCTGTTGGCCATCTGAATTTCTTCTTTGGAGAAGTATCTGTTCAGCTCCTCTGCCAATTTCTTAATTGGCTTATTTGCTTTTTGTTTGTTGAGGTGCGTGAGCTCTCTATGTAATTTGGAAGTCAACACCTTATAGGATATGTCATTTATGAATATATTCTCCCATACTGTAGGATATGTTTTTTTTTCTACTGATGGTATCTTTTGCTGTATGGAAGCTTTTTAGTTTGATATAGTCCCACTTGTTCATTTTTGCTTTTGTTTCCCTTGCCTGGGGAGATATGTTCATGAAGAAGTTGCTCATGTTTATGTCCAAGAGATTTTTGCCTATATTTTTTCTAAGAGTTTTATGGTTTCGTGACTTACATTCAGGTCTTGGATCCATTTTGAGATTACTTCTGTGTATGTGGTTCTACAGTAATCCAGTTTCATTCTCTTACATGTAGCTGTCCAGTTTTACCAACACCAGCTGTTGAAGAGGCTGTCATTTCCCCATTGCATATCGATGGCTCCATTATCATATGTTAATTGACCATATATTCTTGGGTTTATATCTGGGATCTTGATTCTGTTCCACTGGTCTACAGGTCTGTTCTTGTGCCAGTACCAAATTGTCTTGATTACTGTAGGTTTGTAGTAGGGTTTGAAGTCAGGGAGCATAATTCCCCCTACTTTATTCTTCCTTCTCAGGATAGCTTTGGCTATTTGGGGTCTTTTGTGGTTCCATACGAATTTTAGAACTATTTACTCTAGTTCACTGAAGAATGCTGTAGCTATTTTTTTAGGGATTGCATTGAATTTTTAGATTGCTTTAGGCAGGATGGCCATTTTGACAATATTGATTCTTTCTAGCCAAGAGCATGGGATGAATTTCCACTTATTAGTGTCCTCTTGAATTTCTCTTAAGAGTGTCTTATAGTTTTCAGGGTATAGGTCTTTCACTTCCTTGGTTAGGTTTATTCCTAGGAATTTTATTCGTTTGCATGCGATTGTGAATGGAATTGTTTCCTTGATTTCTCTTGTTGCTAGTTTATCGTTGGTGTATAGGAATGCAACAGATTTCTGTGTATTAATTTTGTATCACGCAACTTTGCTATATTCTGATATTAGATCTAGTAGTTTTGGAGTGGATTCTTTAGGGTTTTTTATGTACAATATCTTGTCATCTGTAAACAGGGATAGTTTGAGTTCTTACTTGCTAATCTTGATGCCTTTTATTTCTTTGTACTGTCTGATTGCCATGGCTAGGACCTCCAGAACTATGTTGAATAAAAGTAGGGAGATTGGGCATCCTTATATTGTTCCTGATCTTAAAGGAAAAGCTTTCAGCTTCTCACTGTTAAGTATAATGTTGGCTGTGGGTTTGTCATCTATGGCCTTTATTATGTTGACGTACTTGCCCTCTATACCCATTTTGTTGAGAGTTTTTATCATGAATGAATGTTGAATTTTGTCGAATGCTTTTCAGAATCTATAGAGATGATCATGTGGATTTTGTACTTCTTTTTGTTGATGTAGTGGATGATTTTGATGGATTTTAGAATGTTGTACCATCCTTGCATCGCTGGGATGAATCCCACTTGATCATGATGGATGATCTTTTTGATGTATTTTTGAATTCGGCTTGCTAATATTTTGTCGAGTATTTTTACATCTATCTTCATCAGGGTTATTTTTTTGTCATTTTCTTTTTTTGTGGTGTCTTTGCCTTGTTTTGGTAGTAGAGTGATGTTGGCCTTGTAGAAGGATTTTGGGAGTATTCCTTCCTCTTTCACTTTTAGGAAAACTTTAGTGAGGATGGATATTAGTTCTTCACTAAATGTTTGATAAAATTCAGCAGTGAAACCATCTGGACCAGGTGTTTTGTTCTTAGGTAGTTTTTTGATTACCAATTCAATTTCTTTGCTGGTAATTGGTCTTTTCAGATTTTCTATTTCTTCCTGTATTAGCCTTGGAAGGTTGTGTTTTTCTAGACAGTTGTCCATTTCTTCTAGGTTATCCAGTTTGTTACCATATAATTTTTCTTAGTATTATCTCATAATTCTTTGTATTTCTGTGGTGTGTGTAGTGATTTTTCCTTTCTCATTTCTGATTCTGTTTATGTGTGTAGAGTCTCTTTTTTTCTTGATAAGTCCGGCTTTGGGTTTATCTATTTTGTTTATTTTCTCAAAGAACTAGCTCCTGCTTTCATTGATTCTTTCCACTGTTTTATATTTCTCAGTTTTATTTATTTCTGCTTTAATCTTTATTATGTCCCTCCTTCTACAGACTTTTGCCTCATTTGTTCTTCCTTTTCTACTTTCATTAATTATGAGACTGTTCATTTGTGATTGTTCTTTCCTGAGGTAGGCCTGTATTTCAATATATTTCCCTCTTAGAACTGCCTTCGCTGCATCCCACAGATTTTGTAGTGTTGAATTATTGTTGTCATTTGTCTCCATATATTGCTTGATTTCTGTTTTTATTTGGTCATTTATCCATTGATTATTTAGGCGCATGCTATTAAGCCTCCATGTGTTTGTGGGCTTTTCGTTTTCTTTGTGTAATTTATTTCGAGTTTCATTCCTTTGTGATCTGAGAAGCTGGTTGGTACAATTTCATTCTTTTTTAATTTACTGACGTTCTTTTTGTGGCCTAATATATGGTCAATTCTTGAAAATATTCCATGCGCACTTCAGAAGATTGTGTATCCTTTTGCTTTTGGGTGGAGTGTTCTGTAGATGTCCGTTAGGTCTATCTGTTCTAATACACTGTTCAGTACCTCTGTCTCTTTACTTATTTTCTGTCTGGTTGATCTGTCCTTTGGAGTGAGTGCTGTGTTGAAGTCTCCTAAAATGAATGCATTGCATTCTATTTTCCCCTTTAATTCTATTATTTGTTTCACATATATAGGTGATCCTGTGTTGGGTGCATAGATATTTATAATAGTTATATCCTCTTGTTAGACTGACCCTTTTATCATTATGTAATGTTCTTCTTTGTCTCTTGTACCTTTCTTTGTTTTGAAGTCCATTTTGTCTGATACAAGTACTGCAACTCCTGCTTTTTTCTCACTAATATTTGCATGAAATATCTTTTTCCATCCATTCACTTTCAGTCTGTGTATGTCTTTGGGTCTGAAGTTCATCTTTGGTAGGCATCATATAGAGGGGTCTTGCTTTTTTATCCATTCAGTAACTCTATATCTTTTGATTGGTGCATTCAGACCATTTACATTTATGTTGATTATTGATAGTATGTACTTATTGCCATTACAGGCTTTAGATTCATGATTACCAAAGGTTCAAGGGCAATTCCCTTACTATATAACAGTCTAATTTAACTTCATATACTATCACAAGTACAACATAAGGTTCTTTTTTTTCCTTGTTTTGCTTCCTCTTCCATTCTTTGTATGTTATGAATGATATTCTGTACTCTTTGTCTTCCCTTGGGTGACATTTTTTTAGCCTTACGAATACTTCCATATATAGAATCCCTCCAAAATGCACTGTAGATATGGTTTTGGGGAGGAAAATTCTCTCAGCTTTTGCTTATCTGTATATTGTTTAATCTCTCCTTCAAATTTAAATAATAACCTTGCTGGGTAGAGTGTTCTTGGTTCAAGGCCTTTCTGCTTCATTGCATTAAATATATCATGCCACTCCTTTCTGGCCTGTAAGGTTTCTGTTGAGAAGTCTGATGATAGCCTGATGGATTTTCCTTTGTATGTGATCTTTTTTCTCTCTCTAGCTGCTTTTAAATGTCTGTATTTATCCTTGATCTTTGCCATTTTAATTACTATATGTCTTGGTGTTGTCTTCCTTGGGTCCCTTGTTTTGGGAGATCTGTGCCCCTCCATGCCATGAGAGACTATCTCCTTCCCCAGATTGGTGATGTTTTCAGCAATAACCTCCTCAAGGACACTTTCTATCCCTTTTTCTCTCTCTTCTTCTTCTGGTACCCCTATAATGTGAATATTGTCGTGTTTGGATTGGTCATACAGTTCTCTCAATATTCTTTCATTCTTAGAGATCCTCTTTTCTCTCTGTGCCTCAGCTTCTTTGTATTCCTCTTCTCTAGTTTCTATTTCATTTATTGTCTCCTCCACCATATACAATCTGGTTTTTATACCCTCCATTGTGCTCTTCAACAATTGTGTCTCTGACTGGAGTTCATTCCTGAGTTCTTGAATGTCTTTCCATACCTCCATGAGCACGTTAATCATTTTTATTTTGAACTCCATTTCACGTAGAGTCATGAGGTTGATATCATTTAAGTCTTTCTCAGGAGTTGTATTAGTAATTTTACTCTGAACCAGCATCCTTTGGCCTTTCATATTTGCATTAGGCACCTTCTAATGCCCAGAAGCTCTACTCTTTGGATCTGCCCAGCATCTGTAGCAATGTTGGGGGTCGTGGGGGAGGTGTATTGGTACCTGGGGGGTGGAAAGAGCACTTTCCTGCTTCCCGGCTGCTATGCCTGTCTCCTCTGCCTTAACCAGTGGGCAGAGCACACAGGTATAAGCCTCTATACTTTGCATTTGTGGTTCCTGTAGACAGATCTTCCCTCTGGCTGGGCTAATGCCAGGGTAGGATTTGCTGGTTTGAGATCCAGGTGGCCTTGCCAGGAGAAAGATGCAGTAGCCCGCCTATCATGGAAGGGGTTCTTGGAGCTGTGTAGGCAGCTAGAGATCTGGATCACCTGAAGATCGTGAAAGCTCCCAAACTGCTGGGCAGAGTGCATCTGGGCAATTTTGTCAACCTGTCCTCTCTCCTGAGCAGTAAGCTCTGTGCAATCCTTGCCCCTTTAGTAGCCCTCTTGTTAATGGCTTCCTTTTTAGGTTGTCTCTCTGATTGCCTGCCTTTCTTTTGTCCCAGAGCAGCCAGCTATGGATCCCTGCTTTCCATAAGCAGCTGGAATCTCAGTCTCTCCAGGAATGCTGCCTGTTTTCGCTTTCCAACTCCTAATTATAATAGTATCATGCAAGCACCATGAAATGTAAGTTTGTGCTCCAATAGGAGATCTCTGGAGTTAGGTATTCAGCAGCTCCATGTCTCCACCCCCTCCCTGCTCTGTTTCTCTTCCTCCCACTGGTGAGCTGGTGTGGGGGAAGGGCTTGGGTCCTGCTGGGTCACAGGTTTATTATGTTACCCTGTCTGTGAAGTCTGCTCTTGTCTCCAGGTGTATGCTGTGTGGTGCAGTCCTCTTTCCTGTTGCTCTTTCAGGAGTAGTTGTATCAGTTATATTTTCATACTATATGCGGTTTTAGGAGGAAGCCTCTGTCTCACCACTTATGCTACCATATTTAATTTTCCACCCCTATGGTTTTTATTCAGTGTGAAAAACTGTTACTTCATCTGTCTCTATTTATATTAAATTGCATTTTTTCCCTGTAATATGGATCTTTACAAATTTAAATATGTAATATAATAAATGGTTGAAAAATCAAAATTTAACTTAAAAAGTATGCTCAAAAAGCTTCAGGAAGAAAACAAATCCTATCATTTGCAAAAACATGGATGGAGCTAGAAGTTGTTATGCTCAATGAAATAAGCCAGGCAGAGAAAGACAAGTACCAAATGATTTCCCTCATTTGTGGCATATAACAATGAAGCAAAACTGAAGGAACAAAAAAGCAACAGTCTCAGAGACTCCAAGAAGGGACTAGTGGTTACCAAAAGGGAGGGGTACAGGAAGGTGGGTGGGGATGGAGGGAGTAGGGAATTAAGGGGTATTATGATTGGAACACATGGTGTGGGGGATCTTGGGGAAGACAGTGTAGCACAGAGAAGGCAAATAGTGACTCTGACGTCTTACTACACTGATAGGCAGTGACTGCAGTGGGGTAAGGGTGGGGACATGATAATATGGGTGCATGTAGTAACCACATTGTTTTTTCATGTGAAACCTTCATAAGAGTGTATATCAATGATAGTGTAATAAAAAATAGTTTACTTTAAATAAATTATAAAGGATTCAAAAAAGTTTGTAATAAAAAATGTCTTGTTTTTAAATTGCAGCAGGACATTTTTCAGTGTTAAAAAACAGATTAAAATGCTTTTTTACGGAGAATAAAAAAAAAGCTTCACAAGCTCATTTAATTTCCTGTAAAATTTTTTTGCATATATGGATATGGTATATGAATGTCAATCATTAAGGCATATATTTATCTATTCCAAAAGAGTTCAGCTCTCATATTCTAGGTATGGTATCAGGTATTTGATTGTTGACTATTTTCCAATTAAATACCCTTCTCTTCTAACTATCATCTCTGTCTCTCTCATTTACCTGTCAACTAACTATCCATTTATTTAATTGGAAGTATTACGTATTGATAAACAAACAAAACTTTGGAATCAAAGATCTGATCATGTCCTCTGTCCATAAATTCTAAACTTTGTCATTACTGTGAGTCATTACTGTCATTACTGTCAATACATGACAGGTGTTATAATAATTAGAACTATTTCAAAAAGTTTGAATTTAGGTGCACATTCTCAAATCACTGAAGAAAATATTTATTCTCAAAGCATAATAACATGCAGAAGTTCTATTTTTTTTAACATTGATCATGGCTGCTTTAAAAAAAAATAAACAGGGATACTATATGTGTTATATATCCATACAATGTTTCCTAATAATACATTGACATATAAGAAAAAGTCAAAGAAATTATCTTAGTATCTTGACACATATTATTATTTATAATCTAAAATAATCTGATGGTTTGCAGTGTCTACATGTTTTTCTTGAAATGAGTATTTTTTTAATGTGAACCCCTAACAGTATTTTATATCATCATTCCTGACACAATAAACTTATTTTAAATTGAATATTAAAGACAAATGCCAATTGGTGTTTTCTTGGCACTTTTGAGTATTTTTTTCATATGTCCTCTACCTCCTTAGAGACAGGGTCCCCTTAGCCTACCGGTAGAGAAGACTTCACTCCTTTTAAATGATTTGAGCCCATTAAATACTCCCCAAGTTTCAAGCTAATCATCTCAGCTATGATAATCTTTATGAATGTTGTGAGGTGGAATTTGTTGGACACACATCTTATGAATTATTAGTTATTAAGAAGATTTTATTAAAAATATTTATTACCCAAGACATAGATACTACAATGTGATCAGGTATATGCGATAGTGAAGAAAAATTAATTTACTAAAATAGTCACACTGTAGCTTTCTGATTTGAATTAACTTGAGAGATTATAAAAATTTTCCTGCCTACAGAATTACTTATTGTCTTCCAGTGAGTGTGTTTGGCTTCCAGTATGGTTGGGCCCTGCTCTTATAGTCTAGAGAAAGAAAAGGATGCACCAACATTTGCTGCTGATGGTATGTAAAATAGTGTTACTCCTTTTCTTTCAGAAATTTAAGAATAACTACAAATACCATGTAAACTACCAGCAAATATCTACTAACTGTAATTTAAATGTTATATTTTATTTTTTCTCTTTGAATAAAGCTAATTATTCCTCATTTTCTATTTTTTGCATCTGTAAATCAAGAGCATTGTTTGATTTTTGTGCTTGCAACTGCATTTCTAATACTTTGGTGGGTTTAAACCAGACACTGCTCTGTAGAATTGCAGAAGTAATGATGATTGTTCTATTTGTCTAGATAAACAGCCTGAACAACTCTAGAAGTCAAAGAACTATAAATCAATTAAAAATATTTTCTACATATTGAAGGATACTTGTCTTGGATAATTGACTTCACATAACGTAATACGTTTTTTAAAATAGAAAAAAATAGCTCTTTTGGGAGTGCTAATTCTGATCAACACTTTGAGCAATGACAACTTTTCATTGATGATTATTGATGCCCAAATCTGCATTGGTTACAGAACAAATATCTGCTTCATAGTTTTGAAATGACTCTGATATCAATACTGAACTTACAGGATGCTCAATACATTTTGCAGTAAAAGTAGAAGTTCAAGCAAGGACATATTAACAAAATGAACCCAGCTGTATGAAGGGGACATCAAGGAAGAAAGATTTAGATTCATCTATGATTCCCTAAGATTTACCATTTCCCTCAATAATGTGGAGATAATTCATTGGAAAATTAATATTAAGAGGAGAAAAAATTGATGAGATATGAAAAATTGTAATGAGTTGCCAAAGGAATAAACTTATTCCTTTAAATAATGTGGGATTTATGAATTCATGTTTGAGGTAATAGGTAATGAAAAAAAGAAATGCTTCAGAATAGACAAAGATATACATTGGCAAAATTTAATTAATAGTAGGAATATAATTTCAATATTTTTTATTTAAAAGAAAAACACTGCACATTATATGATGTTATTTTTTCTCTCTGGCAGTGCTTATGTTCCAAGCTGATTTGGAAATAGGTTTTCTAATTTGCAGAATGGTTGCAAAGGTCTTCTTAGGCTAAGAGGAAAATGAAATGTGTCACTAGATTCATTAGAATTGAAAATATGGCTGTAAAATGTGTAACCAATCAGTGTTTTGAACTCACTAACATTTTGCGTTCATAAAATAATAAATTAGAGAAGTTTAAAAAAAACAAATGTTTTCCTGGATGATTTCCTTTGATAGGTTGTTATTAAGAATGACTGAATTTTTTCTGGAAAATATAAATGCAGAATAATATAATATCTCACTGAAAAACAACTTTATTTTTAATTACTATTGAAAAATTACATATATTGCAGAAATAATACCTGCATGTACATATGTAGACATTTATAAAATGGGGACAATTTATATAAACCTTTTTGTAATTTTATATCTAAAATACATTTAGAATATTTTAATTAGAATATATATTCATCAATGTCCTCACTTCAAAATGTAATTATCTGAATGAATAAAATTATTTAAAGAGTTGCTTATTTTTTTAATATTTAGATTGTTTTCTATCTTTCACTCCTAAACTATACCATGACATACGGCTTATATAGAATATCTAATATGGAAATTGAAATGCTTTTTGGAAAGGTAAATTTTCCAAAATATTTACTGAACTTTTGAAATCTGTTTTGTCTGTTTACTGAAATTCTTATTGTTGTAATAGTTTTCATTCATTTGCTTGGATATTCCTTCAAAACTCACTGTTAAATAATAAAAGGTCTGTCCAAACTTAAACCTTCTGAGTGAATCATCCTTTTCTCAAAAGCCATTAGTATGTTCATTCTCAGATCCACACCTGAATTACATGTGGAATGGCACAGTTTTAAGTCAATTTCTAGTTGCTAATAGGCCCTCCCCACCATTGTTACATTTCTGCTTTATTATTCGCTCTGTTCTCATCATGGCCATCTAAGATTCTGAAAACTTCCATGCGAACACTCTATGAATTCAGTTGTCTCATGTATGTAAATCATTGCACACCTCCTGCAGCAATACTGCTTTAGATAATAGTCACTGAGAAGGTGTGTGACTGCTTGCTGGGGACATGAGGACATGGACAATGTGACAATAAAAGGCATTTTCACTCAAACAGATCTACATCTGGAAAGTAGATTTAGATTCTACATACTTGTAAAAGGTGAAGATTGTGAAGAGATGTAATTTATTTTCTGAGTTCTTTCTTATTATTATGGTCTTGGTCAAATGTGCCCAAATGTTAACATCTTAATAGATGTTATTAGTATTTTGTAATGTGCTTATATCTGCTTACATTCATTTTCAATTTTTCCTAGATTCAATTAGTATTTATTTTGTCATGGTATTACATACTTACACTCTTTTTTCATTTGTCCTTTTCTATGTCTTCAACAGCTGTGCCATAGAGAAGTTTGAAGAGGCTTTAAAATGTCACTTTAACATGAAATCTAAAGTTTCAGAGTTTAACTCTAGTTATTCATTGATTACAATGGCATAATTTTATTTTGATGAAGTTAATGATTAAAAGGAATGAACCATTTTTTAACCCTGAACAAAGATTTTATCTAATTTATTTAACAAAAGGACAAATTTGGAGCTACTTACAATGACTGGAAGTTTGCAAGTAAGGTTGAAAAAACTTTAATGGGATTTGCAAGTCAATTTTTAAAACTGAGGTGACTTCTGTGGTGTTCTTATTCAATAGTGTTTGTTACACATTTCAGATCATATTTTCAACATCATGGATCCTTACCTTATAAATGGGTGTGTTTGAGAATATGGGTCCTTTTATATATCATTTCCTGGACATAATGCTACTCATGTAGTTTCCTATTTCTGTGCCTTATTAGTTCTAGAATTTGTTTAAAATCATGAAAGAGAAATGAAGAATCTTACAAGGCAGACAGAGTTTATCCTTTTGGGACTGACAGATAATGCTCAGTTACAGATTGTAGTCTTTGTATTTCTCCTTGTAAATTACATGATGAGCATGATAACAAACTTAACTATCATCGCCCTCACTCTACTGGATTCCTATCTCAAGACCCCAATGTACTTCTTCCTCCGGAATTTCTCTTTCTTGGAAATGTCATTCACAAGTGTTTGCATCCCCAGATTCCTGATCACCATTATTACTAGGCAGAAGACCATTTCCTATAATGATTGTATATCTCAGTTATTTTTTTACATATTCTTGGGGGTTACAGAATTTTTTCTTCTGGCAGCTATGTCCTATGACCGCTATGTTGCCATCTGCAAACCTTTGCATTACACAGCCACCATGAGCAGTAGAGTTTGTCATCAGCTCGTAATCACTTCATGGGCAACCGGATTCCTGGTTATTTTCCCTCCACTGATTTTGGTTCTTAACCTGGATTTCCATGCTACAAATATCATTGATCACTTCATTTGTGACATTTCTCCCATCCTGCAACTTTCTTGCTCAGATACACATTTACTAGAACTCATTGCTTTTTTCTTGGCTGTGATGATCCTCATTGTCACGTTGTTATTAGTCATCCTTTCTTACTCTTATATCATCAAGACAATCCTAAAATTCCCTTCAGCTCAGCAGAAGAAGAAAGCCTTTTCTACATGCACTTCTCACATGATTGTTGTATCCATCACTTATGGTAGTTGTATATTCATGTACATAAAGCCATCAGCAAATGAAAGAGTCATTTTAAGCAAAGGAGTAGCTTTGCTCAATACTTCAATTGCCCCTTTGTTGAATCCATTCATTTATACCCTGAGGAACCAGCAAGTTAAAGAAGCCTTCAGACATGTATTTAGAAAGATATTTTCTGCTTCAAACAAGTAATACTATTTACTGAAATAACATGAAAACATTAAAAAAGCATTGAACAAAAACTATTTTGACTCTTCTGGTTTAAGGGTTGATCTCTAATTTTTAATTATTTGGCTTTCATCTGAGATAAAAAAAAAACTCTTTCCATTCTGTTCTTCTTCCTTTAACTTTCTGATCAAAAGTGAAATTTTCAATGTTAGAAATAAAATTGCAAAACACATTTTCCCTAAAATAGTGTTAGAGTGAAAGGAGGGGTTTTGGTTGTATTATGGAATATAAATTTTTTTGGACAGCTATATCTTTCAAGTAATAAGTAAAACCACCATATTGTTTTTAAAGGCATGTTCTTTAAAATTCTTGGGTGTGTTAACTCTGTCATTTATTAAATATGTTTAATTGCCCCAAGAGATTTTATACTTTAAAAGAATTATTAAAGAATAATTTTGTAAAGTAATTTTTGAAATGTCAATAGTAAACATAGTAAGAAAGCATAATTTCTTTTGAAATGAATCATTTCATATGTGTAATTTTACATTGTGTTAAGTATATTTCAGTATTATAGAAAATGGAATATTATTTAATACACAAGAAGTTGATTTCTCATACAACCTCTTTCAAGAATATATACACAAGTTTAATCTCTTGAATGTGTCAATAAATATATTGAATAAATGGGAATATGTGATGAATTTTATGACCTGTCATACAGAAATATTTTTTTAATATTGTAAAGTTTCCTACAATACATGATATCAAATATCAGTTTCTTAAAATTCAAATAAGTCCTTGAAATATAAAATTGTGTCTCATTTCCTCCAAGACGGGGAGGAGGGACCATTCTCTAAGCTCTACGTGTGTCCCTTTTCTCCTAAAGAGGAATCAGTGCTCATATATTTTTCATTTCTTGTCACAGAAAGAAGTAAATACTGAGAACTGTTAAATAGTTATTAAAATACAGTGTTCTACATGGTTAAAAGGAAAACCTGAAGAACATAAGGTGAAAAATGGCTGAGGAATTGTTCAGATTAACAGAGAGCAGAAATGAGAACTAAATGCCATGTGCAATCCTAGATTAAGGGCCTGGAGGAAATAAAAAGATACCAAAATCATTCCTGGGACAATTTATGATATTTTAATATGGATTAGGGATTAGATAATCTAGCAATGTCATATTTTCTGATTTTTATCATTATACTTTGGTTGTGCAACATAATGATCCTATTAGGAAACGTACCCTGAGGTAGTGAGGTAGTTAGGGATAGAGACACAAAATCCACTTCCTATCAAATGATGCAGAAAAACATAGACATATATGTATAAGATTAGTATTTACATATAAAATATTAAAAACTGTATTTATGTACATGTGAAAGAAGAGAGAGTTGGAGAGAGAATGATAAATAAATCATACCAAACAAACAAGTGTGGATCTAGATAATGGGCATATCAAGTACTTTTACTATTTTGGGAACATTTCCTTAGTTTAAAATTACAAAAATGTTACCAAAACCAAACTTGGACCTAGGAATCCATCCTCACAATATAAAACCACCCACTGTTGGGGGCTTGCCTTATGTGGGTAGTCATTATGGACTATGAACTGTATTGAACTTCCCAGGTCATTCCTTCATTTGTGAGTAGCTGGCTAAGCAGTGAGTGAAATCTATTCAATACTCTAGTCATTGACTTATTAAGAGGGTCAGAATTTCACCATCATATACAAAAACTAGGATATTAGAATTTGCTGAGGCCCAACAGTTGGTATTTTATGAAGAAGCTTGGATGTTGCACAACATATGGGAAGGATTTACCTGCACTCAGATGTTCTCATAATTAGGAAGCAATGCCTTGATTTCCAATCAGCACTCATATGATCTTACATTGATTGAAGTTTTTACTTTCTATTATTTTCTTTTTAATATGAAACTGTTGTTAAAGTCACTCTTACTAATTAATTCCCTCTGGGTTTTTGAGTGATGTAAAGAGCATATGTAAACATAGTGATAATAACAGCATGTAATAACAATATATTAATTATAATATTCTTTACTTAGTTTTCAAGGTAAAAGGCATATGAATGCATTTTAAATCAAATATGATTCATTTATACTTCCATTGCCAAAGTAACATTGCTTTCTCAGAAAACAGAATGGAATATGTATGATCATCCCTCCAGTTGTTTAATGTCTCTTTAGTAACATCATGTTGATGCTGGGGTTCTTGTTCAGAGTCGAAGAATGAACTTTGCAAACACTCAGAGTAGGAGAGTAAGGGAGAGGCTTTTATTTAGAGGTAAAGTGAGAGGACAGAGCTCCTGGCTCACACCGGGAAGGGAAAATACAGTCTGGGGTTGTGCGTTGTCTAGGGGATTTATAGGCGGTTGAGAGACAAAGGACTAGGGATGTAGACCTGATAAGTGGTCCCAAAATGTTTATCTTTGAGGAGACATTATGTTTCTTATCAGTCCTCTGTGTTATTTATAAGAAATTTACTGCTCTGATTCCCTCCTAGGATAGCAGCTTCTTGGTCTGGGAGCATATCAATTAAGACTTACTGCCTTGCTCTCAGGGTGGGCTGAGTTATTGTCTGTTTGTTAAAGAGTATGTTAAGAAGCTTACTTTAAATGCAATCTTATTTTTAATCCTTCCTGTTTTTACTATGTTGTTTATGACTGGGCTTGCTTGCTAGCAATTGCCCAGTTTGAAAATCATTTGTTTTGTTAGGGGTTTCATTGCACATTGTTACATTGTTCTGACCATAATTATCTTGCTTTGTTTTTTCCCCATAGGCCCTCTCCCTCTACTCTGTCTAAACCTACAGTCCCTTTCTCAACAGCTTCAAATATTAGGAAAACATATAAATGTGCTGTAATTCAAACAAAATTTGGTTCATAGCAGCATTGTTCATACAAGCCAAAAAGTGGAAACAACTTAAATGTCCATCAAATGATGAATGGATAAACATAATGCAGTGTACCCATAGAATGGAATTTCATTCATCCATAAAAGGAATGAAATACCTAGATTCTATAATGCAGAAGAACCTTGAACACATTATGCTAACTGAGAGAAGCAAAACACAAAATTAACATATATCATGACTCAATTTGTGTGAAATGTCTATACAAGGCAAATATGTAAGACAAAAAGTGTATTCATGGTTGCTAGGAGCTGGAGGTAGGGAGCACAAGGGGGTCACCGCATAATAGATATGGAGCACCTTTCTGAGATGATGATGATGAAAGTTTGTGAAATGAGATAATGGTGATAATTGTGCATTTTGTGAAGGTATTAATAGGAACTGCACTGCACATGGAAAATGAGTAACTGGTGAGTTTTATGTACATTTTACCTCAATAAACACATAGTTCTGGAGACGGATATAAGAAAATTACAGGTTGGATTTACAAGATTCAACACTCTTCAGAACCTGAGTCCCCAGTTCATAACTGTCAGCCAGTTTGGGGAAACCCTTGTCTTGCTACAGGGAAGACTGAAGGGTGAGATGAGACAATAGAATGTGTTAACTAACAAGAGTATTATTAATTGCATAGCTGGTGTATTTGGTGACAGTGTTTTTTGGTTTAGAAGAATCACAAGGAATCAAAGACAAAGAGGGTCTATATCCCATACACTCTGCCACCTCTTATTTCAGGAACACAGGGAGATAGACTACTAGGCAAAGAACTGAGAAAAATCAACTGTTGGCATTTAAGTGACTGATTTCCAACTTGTCTCTGACAAGCAAGCCACAGAGCTGCCAGCATTGAAGATAGAAGAGAGAGCCAGAATAGAATGAAATTCAATCCTAGTAGGTAAAACAACAAGACTTAACATACTAGAAAAGTTCTAGCCACATCCCAGGCTTCAGGCTAGCCCCTTTGACTTGGCACCAATGAGCCCCTGTGGCCCCAAGCTCCACGCTGGCACTGTGTTCCCAGGTCCCAGGAAGGTCCCTGCAGACTCAGCTTCCAGGCTGTCCTGCCAATGGGTTTCAGCCTCAGACAAGTTCACTGAGGATTCAATGTGACCAAAGAAATGACAGTAGAATATTTTGGGGGTGAAAGGTTATACCCAACTTTATTTCCACAGTGGCAGGTTAATCACTAGAATTCTGTCCACTCAGAGCAAGTTGCATGAAGCAAGCCAGTCTGCCTCTGTGCCTCTCTATCCCCACAGCGGTTTCAGTCTCTGTCCTAAGTGCTGCCACCACTCCAGTCTCGTCTCTGCTCTCCTGAAGCCTTGAAGCCGTGCCACTGTCATCCAGATCACTGGGTGTAGCTCTTTATATAGAGTCCGTAACAACATATTGCCCACACATGTGTAGTGAGCTAGCTGCACAGGCCAAGTGAGAATCCTGGCCATAGGAACCTTCACTTTACCCACAGAGGCCCACCCAAGCAGCAGACCAAACACTGACCCAGGATCCAGGACTAATGCACAGTCCCAGATGAGCCCTCCCCCACGGACACAGGAGCCACACCACTCTAGGGGACCCCAGCAGCTGGTCCCCACAGATTCATGAACAGGCTCAGGGGACCCCAGAAGCTGGTCCCCACAGATTCATGAACAGGCTCAGTCTCATGACTCAGGTCCATGCTCCACCCCAGCACCAGGTCAGCCCCTATGCAACAGGCTCACCCTCTGCTAAACCATTTGAAAAGTCAGCCCTCCCACAGACTCCAGCACAGGCAAACCTATGAACCCAGATGTGAGCCTAGAACCTCTGGGTGGGCTGACTGGTAAAGGGGTTTCCAAGTGCACATATGTATAGACTGGAAGAGGCACCTGCTTCTTCAGCTGTACAGACTCCAAGATAGAACACAGGGATCATAAATAATCAGGCTAAACACCACAAAAGAAAGAAAAAAAAAGCTCTAGTAAATCACCCCAAATAATGGAGCTGCTTTCTTTCTTTTATTACAAACTTTAATAGTTCCACAACTGCATATCTTTCACCTCCAGTTTAAAAGAATGCTACTTTATATCCCTGTGGGTAAATTGCAATATTTCCAGAATCTCTCACCTGGTTTTAGTGCATCTCCATGTCAATGTTGCTTCTAGGGGGTGGAGAGAAGTGGTCCAGCTCCTCATCAATGGGTAATTACATGGGGGAGTGAGAGCTTATCTAGACCAGAGAGGTTGGAGGGAGGATTTGCTTGCTTCTGCCAAAGCAGAAGAGAGAGATGTGGGATGAGTGCTTGTAAGCAATAAACGGGTTTTAAACTTTATTTTTCCCTTTGACTGATTTTGGTTTTAAAGGTACTCTGTCCCTGGATTTCCCCTCTCCAGAGTTACAATCCCTGAGTGAAATTTCAGTGCTTCAATATTAATTACTAATAAAAATTGTTTTGCATTTATTTGTGGATAGAACATTTTAACTTCACAGGTGAATAAGGTTGGAACAATGCTACCTGGCTTAGTTTCTGAGCTTCCACCTCTGTAACTTCTTCAATTTTACATAATGATGTCCTGAGCTTTTTTGTATTTTAACTTACAGGTTCTACAGCTCATAATCTCAGTTAAGTAACTAAAAAGTATTTAATTCTATTTTGCAAATACATCAAAAATAATAATTACATTCACTAAGTATGAACTTGTCATTAAATGAAACACATTATAAAATGTCACCTAATTACTTTGGTCCTGACAATAAATATTTTAGAGTCTCTTGTGTCAATTTCTTTATCCAGATATTTCTTATAGTGATTTCAGTACATAAGGGCTATTTAGTGAACACTCTGGGAGGTCATGTTGATAATAAATGTACTTCAAAGATGGCAAGGATATGATAACTGCAGTATCTCATCTTTTTCCTTAATGAAAGCATAAAATCTTAAGTAAGCAAAGCAGAAAAAGTTTTAAAAAATGCGACCAGGTTTTGGTATGTAAAATCTATTACCTAAATTCCAAAATGTTGAGTCAATTAGATTTTCTCCTTTGATATCAATAAAATAATTTAATATGCAAAGATAAGAAGATACATTGATAAACTAAGAGTATATTACTGCAGAGAGAGATCCCTACTAGTATGTCAGCTTCCAAACGTCATACTTCCAATTCCAGTGTCTTTTCTAATCCTGCCCTCTCCTAAACTACACTGCTGTTTGAAGGGTAGTGAACTGTAGTGTACTGAACATGCCTTGAATAAGAATTCAGGATTCATGGTTTGCTCTCTATATGGTGAACAATTTACTCAATCTTCTTCTGTCTATATTTTGATACAAATAAAACATGATTTATAGCATTGGCAAGGGCATTAATAACAATGATTGAAGTTTGACATATCATTAGTAATTCAATAGAAGCAATCGTTTTCAAAATTATGCCAATAGAAATAATTTTAAAAAGCGTTAAATGGAGGGTGAAGAACATTCAATAATATGGGTGAATGTTGAACCACTGTGCTGTGTATGTAAACCATCATGAGATTGTATATCAGTGATATTTTAATTTAAAAAATGTATTAAATGGTGATTTCAAAACCTACCTTTAAATTTTAAGGTAAATAATCCCTGAGTTCTTAATTTAATGTCAGAGGTAATCTTTTAAACTTTCCTTAAAGAATTAATTCTTTGTACCTTTTGTCTGTTAGTCAGAAGACTTAATGATTTAATTTAAAAGGTGGAAGTATAATCAATAGAGACATATTTTTTGTTTTCCTTGCTTGCTTTATTGCTTGTTGGCTTTCTCTCTCTCTCTCTTTCTCTCTCTATCTCTTTCTCTTTATCCTTCCTTCCTTCTTTCCTTCTTTCCTTCCTTCTTCTGTCCCTCCATTTCTTTCATCTTTCATTCTTTCTTCTTTCCTTCCTTCATTGACAAGAACTCTGCTGCTATTTAGGATAATTTTGATAATTTTGCTTTTGAGGGGAAACTGGTGCTATTACTACATAATGTAACTTCTAGATAACTTATATACTTTTAAATACTACTAATTTCCTTCCTGCACCAGAGCATTAAAAAAGTGATTGAGTAAAAAATGAAAAAATTTAGTTACTTGAAAATACATTTTACAGTTTCTTGATGTGGGAAAACACTACTTATGAGTTTGGTTCGAAAGAGGGAAGAAGTAGTTTGCTTAAGGTGAGAGTAGGATGCATTATTAAATGTCTCTGATAAGGTTAATATGACTGAATTATAGGCACAAAGCATTAAAATAAGCTAGAAGCTGTAGTTAAATATTTAGGGGACTATCTTCTTTCATTTTACTTTTATTCATCAAAACTTTTATTTCTTTGAGAGAAATGCAATCCTCTTTATGGAATTAATAAAAGCTTGTTTCACGAGCTTATTCCTCAGGGTGCAAATGAAGGGGTTCAACAAGGGGCCAACAGATGTAGTGAGCACTGAGACGCCTTTATTTATGGCCACCGCCTCCTTTGCTGAGGGCTTGATGTAGATGAAGATGCAGCTGCCATAAGTGATGGAAACCACGATCATGTGAGAAGAGCAGGTAGAAAAGGCCCTTTTCTCTGTTGGAAAGAGGGTAACCTGAGAATTGTCCTGACAATGTGTGTGTAGGACAGAATGACACACACTAGGGTGATGATGAGTCCAAATACAGCCACAATGATAAACACTTGTTCTATTACCCGTGTATCTGAGTGTGAGGTTTTTAGGAGGGGACCTGCATCACAGCCAAAATGATCAACTGCATTAGAGTCACAGAATTCAAGCTAGAGGCCCAAGCTAAGGGGTGGGAGAATGATCACCAAGCCAGACCCCCAGCAGCAGAGGACTAATAAGGTACAAACCGTACTGTTCATGATGGACATGTAATGCAGGGGTTTACAGATAGCAATGTAGCGATCATAGGACATGGCTGCCAGGAGAAAAAATTCTGTTGCTCCGAAAAGAATATTGAAAAATATTTGCCTGGCACAAGCATTGTAGGTAATGGTATTGTCCCTAGTTGACATACTGTACAGGAATCTAGGAATGCAAACAGTGGTAAATGACACATCTAAGAAGGAAAAATTTCTGAGGAAAAAGTACATTGGGGTTTTACGACAGGATTCGACCAATGTGAGGGTGATAATAGTCAGGTTCCCTGTTACACTCAACATGCAGGTGAGGAAAACGAAGATAAAAAGCAGGATTTGCAGTTGAGGATCATCTGTGAGTCCCAACAGGATAAAAGTTGTTATTGCCGTGTGGTTTCTCATCACTGACTTTCCACCTCTCCTCAGTAAGCATGTAAGAATCAGAGAGAGTTTAGGAGGAGGTAGATATTCAAATTCTGCAGCAAAAGACTGTGCATGCAAAAGCCAAGAAAACCAGCTACATTAGTTTTCCCCATTCACAACATAATCAATATTGCCACTGTTCCAATAGCCTTCTTCAATATTACATGTATGAGCAAGATTCCTTCAGAATTCATGTTGTAAAACAATTTTTTTTTCATATCATTCTTTGCTCTTCAGAATATAAAAATATAGCTGATTGTTTGTAATTCATAACATGGATTGGATTTACAAATCCACTAGGGTAAAAAAGATTATGTTACCTCATGTAATTAAGCATTATCCAACATGCCTTGGATATGGGGCATATCCACATAACTGAGAACATGAGTTCCCTTCAATTGTGACTCTCAGAAGGTTGTTTTAAGGGTAAGATGCATTTCTCCTGGGAAACAAACATACAATAACAAAATACACAACTCAGAAGTCTGAGATTTTCCTTTGTGTCTTTATTCTTCTCTGCCTATATTCGTCATTCTTAACTCAAAGATGGTTTGATATACACCTATTTTATCTATAGTGTAAAAAGTCATCATGTTCAAGATATTCACAAAAGGAATATCTTCATATACATTTGTGTGATTTTTCAGTTTATTGACTGTAGTCCTATTTCTCTGAAAGCTCTTGAAGCTAAAACTACATTTAATATCACTAAATACATTCTTCTAGGCTCTGCCTTTTTAGTTTTCTAATTTCTTTGGAAAGATAAAGTGTTTGCTCCTTTTCTTCTAACCACTTCTTGGTATAAGATTTAAACCTCTGAAACTTGACTTTCACTTCTGACCCACCACTGCTTTTCCTCATACCTACAGTTTCACTACTGTTGAAGCCCATGGAACAGTTCTGTGGTTATTTTGCAGGACATCCCCACAATATATTTTATTTTCATTTTTTAAATTTTTTTATTAAGGCATTATTGGTCTACATTCTTATGAAGGTTTCACATGAAAAACAATGTGGTTACTACATTCACCCATATTATGGATTCCCCCCCATACCCCATTGCAGTCACTGTCCATTAGTATAGTAAGGTGCCACAGAAACACTATTTGCCTTCTCTGTGCTACACTGTCTTCCCATTATTCCCCCCACACACCATATGTGCCAGTCATAATACCCATCAATCCCCTTCTCCCTCCCTCCACACCCGCCCTCCCTCACCCCTCCCCTTTGGTAACCTCCAGTCCCTTCTTGGAGTCTGTGATTCTGCTGCTGTTTTGTTCCTTCAGTTTTGCTTTGTTGTTACACTCCACAAATGAGGGAAATCTTTTGGTACTTTTTTTCTCCCCCTGTCTTATTTCACTGAGCATAATACCCTCTAGCTCCATCCCTGTTGTTGCAAATGGTAGGATTTTTTACTTTCTTATGGCTGAATAGTATTCCATTGTTTATATGTACCACCTTTTTTCATCCATTCATCTACTGAGGGACCCTTAGGTTGCTTCCATATCTTGGCTATTGTAAAAAGTGCTGCAATAAACATAAGGGTGCATGTGTCTTTCTGAAACTGAAAACTTGTATTCTTTGGGTAAATTCCTAGGAGTGCATTCCCTGGTCAAATGGTATCTCTATTTTTAGTTTTTTGAGGAACCTCCATATTGCTTTCCACAATGGTTGAACTAGCTTACCTTCCCAGCAGCAGTGTAGGAGGGTTCCCCTTTCTCTGCATCCTCACCAGCATTTGCTGTTCTTAAGTCTTTTCAATGATGGCCATCCTAACTAGTGTGAGGTCCCCACAATATATTTTAAATTAAATTTCAGCCATTCTTCAGATGGATTTCATGCTAGCATTGTGATTTTCTCCTCACTCTAGATTTCTCTTTCCAGTGTCCTTCACATTCTCCTCACTATCTATGAAATATTGCTGTTCCCCGATATTCTATGTTGAAACCTCTCCCTTCTTATTTTCTTTGTGATGCTTCCAATTCCATATTCTCCAAGGGTGATTTAACTCAGTGGCATTGATTTTATTGTCATTCGTATAATGCATTTCAAAGCCTGAACTATTCCCAGTAGAGAACATTGCTTATATGCATCAGCTGTTGGAAGTTCCTCAGACACATCACATACCATGTGCGCAGAGTGAAATCAAGCTCCCTCCCAACCTTCTCCTCTCCCAGTGTTAACTGTTTCTGGATACAGATCAGTATCTTTTGTATGGTTGCAAGGCTCTTCATAGGCAGGACCTTCCTTATTTTATAACCTCATCACTTACATTTTTTTACCTTCTTCAAAACTTAAGTTCCACTAACATTGACAACTTACAATTCTTCCTATTTTCTACATACTGTCTCCTCAGCAATGGCTAATCCTTTCACTGACTGATGCCTGTTGATCCTTCAGGGTTCTCTTTAGGTATCATTTCTTTAAAGAGATCTTCACTTGCCATCCAGAATGTGTGAAATACTGATCAAGTTATTTCCAAGCTTGGAACCTATCTTGTCTTGGAACACATCACATAGTATATACAGTGTACTTATATTTCTCTGTGTTTCTGTAACCTTCTTCAATAGTGGCTCTATTTTCTATATCCCTATGTTCCCTCATATCTGGCACATGTAGGTGTTATGTAAATGTGAACTGAAAAATAAAACAGAGTTGTCTATGTACTGAGACTAAGCTATATTTTTTAATGCCTACTCTGGTCAGTTGGTTCAACATCATTACTTCCATATATGTTTCAAATTGCACTGTCATTTCAAGTACATTCATACACAAAATGCCTGAAAAATACCAATTCTAACTTTCATATGTTCTCCATTTCCAGACTTTTTCTCTGACCTTCGAATTTGACTTCACTTTTAATGTTTTAATTATGCAATTGCTGTGTTGGTTTGTTTCTAGAAATCTCTGTCCTGGACCTCTTAATTGTTATGTACTTAGATTTGTTATCCCATTGTCCAGAATTGCCACCATACAACATTTTTAGAGATTGTGGTTGCTTTTCTTTTTGCTTTCCTTTCTTTTTCAAAGCTGAAATCGCCTATGGCTTTCCCACAGATCCACTTCTCTTGTCAGAGACACTGAAGTATGGAATTTTCTCCCTCTTATTAGAGCAAAATCACTGAATTCTATATCAGAACTTACTTCCCCCTGGCTAATGGAATATCTGAGACAAGCTATTTTAAATGGAACCATTTCATACCGTGGTTGCTGTTTGTGAAGTGCAGTGGTAGTCTCTGTATCATAAAACTCTATGTTATGCAAAAATTCTCACTGTAGTTATTTAAGTAATGTTCAAATTTCTTCTTCCAGAAATACCTTAATTTCACTAAGTTATTTAATGTATATGTAGGTCTTTGATATAGAATCACGAAGAGGCTCTCATAATATAGGTTTCTGAACTCAGAGAGACCTAAAAAATTTTAGCCAAACTGTAGGGGAAAGAGGTTAGGTGCCATTGAGAAATTAAAAATTAGAATAGTATGGTGATCAAAAGTTGCATGTTCATATTGATAGTTGAGATCTACCTAGAAAATTATGGAAGCTTATTGCCCCATCATCACATATCCATCCACACTGCCTTCCTAATTAGTGCTGTCCCTTATATCATGTGCAATCACTTGATTTACATATTTACATTATAATTTCAGATACACAAGAAAGATGAGCAATGTATTAATTGGCTTCTTTTTCTTATATTTTGAGTCTTGTTTTTTTGATATTTTGTGTGACCATTATGTATCTTCTGTAAGAACCAAAGGCTCTATTTCTGTTCACAGAGAAATAACCTCTCCTCATCCTTAACCGGCAGTAATTACTTAGAATGGTAGCAATGAAAATATGTCCTGAAACAGTCTTAAGAATTCCTGTTACTTCTCCATCACTGAATGAAATACAGTCTCCCCAGGAAATATCAATTCATTTGTTATATGAAAAGTTTTTTCCTGAATTGGCTTTAATGTATTTCCTGCAAAGGATATGAGCCCTGGGGAAATAAACTCCTTGGACATATGCCTTATAAAAATCCCATGAGGTATATGGCAAGGCCACCCCTGATTTCAAGGGAGTGTCACAGGAAAATGGACACTCATGCAGGGAAGCTAATGAAAAACTAATAAGGGAAATGTCACAACTAAAATGAAGACACTGACAAAGCCACTGGGTAACATTATATAATGACAGCCTTTCTCATAGTTACCTTTCACTTCAACTCTCAAGGTTTCTCAATAAATCAATAAACAATGGAAGCTTTTTCCTTTGATGACTGTCCGCCCCCAAAAGAATGTTATTTTGGTGCGCCTCTTAGCAAGCAGTAGGTTTTACAAGGAACGGAAAACAGTGCTGTTTGTTTTCAAGTTTACAGATTTTTTTCATCTCTTCAGTAATCTTTTTCCATGCAAATGGTCTTTTCGCCTTTGTTAGATAAAGTTAATTCATTAATGATTTCTCTTTTATGTAAGTAAAGTAGTATGAAAGTAATTTATTATACTTTATTCTTTTCCTTGTCCTTTGACTTAGGGTTTATCTAAGAATTAATTCTTTCAACTCCTTCAGGGCTTCAAAAAGTGCAGTAAGTAGAACAAATTATGAAATTACTAAAAATTGACATCCTTGCTGTCATCTCCTTCTTTATACATCTCTCTCTGAATACACACCTGCCTGAGGGAAACTATTCTCAGCCTTGCTCTCCTGTGCAGGGCTTCCTGAACTTTGTACTAAGGTCCCTCTCCTGGGGCATCTGATTATTCTCCACTGAGTAAGATCATAAGGGATCATTTCCATTGAACTAATAAGTGTGTAGGAGGGATTGAAGTATTTCTGGTTAAATTGTTCATGACAAAATAATATTAACAATTTAGAAAATATTGAAAGTTTTAAGTAGTGTAATAGTGGATTGGGACATAAATTCCAGGGATTTGGAAGGTGTATCTGTGTATATTCCTGAAGTTGTACTGCATGGGTGACTTCTTAGGGCTGCAGAAATGTGGCCCTGGCTATGACCTTAGTCTTACAAAGGGCTATTAAGTAGTCCATAACATGTCTACTGTAATTTTTAATACTAGTAGTTGAAACAAGTTTAACCACATTATGGAAGAGAATGACAACAAATATTTCTTTCTCTTACCTCTCAAAAGAAAAAGTAATTCTCATCTCTGCCTCTGGTACTTACTCTTTTCATACTTTTTCATGGTTTCTGCTGGCAGCTCCTTACTGTGTTTAACTGTGTTGTGTTAAGGGAGACCTATCTCTGCACAGGTCTAACAGGATCATTATCCTGCACTTAACATCCACACATTTTCTCGAAGTTCTTGAGTTATTCAAGTTTCCCACTGTCATATCATGAAAAAACTCTCATTAGAAACTCCTTTGTTATTTTAATCCTTGGGAACACTTCCCCTTGGTCTCTGTCATGGAGGGAAAACAACCTAAAATAAGGGAGGAGAACAAAAGAACGTCCCTTGGGTTTAGGAAGAGCCCTGATTGCTCTGAGCAGGGAGGTGCTTTCCTCCTCCTGAACTTGTGACTGTCATGCTCTTCTGCTCAGTCAGCTGGGGGAGCCCTGGGACCTCCTCAGCAAGTGAGGGAAAGGATCCTCAGTGTCCTAGGTTCTAGTGACAGTAAGGAACCTTTTCCTTAATGAACTCTGGCAAAGCAACTAAAATACACAACAACCAGGATCGTCTTTTGAGACAGTTAAGATAGAACAGTAGCATCAGAGGGAGGCCAGGTCCCATCCTACTAGTAAAATAAAAGCAAAAGCATGGTTCACTTCCTCACTACACCTTCTAAGGGAATGGGTGGGGGAGATTCTAATAATCAAAATATTTTGCTCTACCTTTTCTCCCATTATATAATTGCTTATAAAGTATCTACTTAATATGAAAATACACATTGAGAAAAACTACTATGTATTCAATGGTATTATAGAATGAATGTGTGTTTTTTTAATCACAGGGGTATTTATCTGCACTTGAAAAACAGGAAAAATTATATATAACAGACATATTCTTTATTCTGCTTATGAATGAGGCTTTGTAAGATCAGGATTACAAGCATGACTCAAAGACAACTAACTCAATGAAAACCACTGATTTAATGATTTCTGTTTGATATATCTGCCCCTGAGATTTTGAAGTTTGTGTGTTTGAAAGGAACCCATCCAGGAATAGGAATATTTTAAGGTGTAAAACTAAGATTTGGAGGACTGGTTAAGCAATGTTCCTTTGGTCAATTAAAAAAGGGGAATAAGCATTACAGTAACTTGGGTATTGATGCTGGGGTTCTTGTTCACAAAGCCAAAGAACGAGCTTCACAAACACTCAAGGTAGGAAGCGAGGTACAGGCTTTTATGTAGAAATACAGTAAGAGGAAAGAGCTCCTGGCTCATGCCATGAGGGGACAGGAGAGCCCGGGGTGGTGCGTTGTCTAGGGTATTTATAGGCAGTTGAGAATTTTTGGAAATTGAGGACTTAGGGTGTGGACTTGTCCCACCTGCCCTGCCCTCAGGGGGTGCTGGGTTATTGTCTGTTTGCTACGGCTGTTTACAGTGAAGTCACGGGTCATACTGAGATACCCTTGTGGAACACTTAAACATTCCAGGCCAAGTTGCTCCTGGACTTTTGACCTTTAACTAATTTCACTGAAGATGTCTATAGTCCTAGTCTGGTATCTTTACCCTAGAGAGTTAGTGTGACCTTGACTTTGCATAATGCTGAACACAGAGCTTCTATAGGGACTTTACATTGTTACATTGCTTTGATTGTAAATATCCTGCCTTGCTTTTTCCAGAGGCAATCACCCTACTCTGTCTAAGCCCGTGGTCCCTATCTCAGGATGAGGTGACTAGAAATCTAGAGAAACCTATGATTCCGTATTAGTTGCTTTAGGATTTTAAGGTGTGAAGATGGTAGATCAGGGCTCATGATGAATGAATTTGCCACGATTAAGAAAAATGTTCCCATGGTAAAGGCAGTGGGCAAAAATACCCTTGTTGCTGTTTGCTTTGGTAAATAAATCTGTTCTTTCTCTCATTTTTAATAGTTTTTATTATACCATTACATCATTAGTTTTTGTGGATTTCTTTCCCTAATTTTCATTTTATATTTTAAGGCCAGGCTTTGTATTTTAATTATCATTCATTTTCATACATTTCAGATTTTGTAAATAATAAAGGTTTATTTATAACTGAGCTTACATTGTGGGAGACAACATACTGTAGGAATGACAAAAAATATTCAAAGTTTTGCTCTGTGGAAGAGGTTAAAACAGTTTAAGCTCTATAAAAATCATGAGGTTATATGATTTCTCTCAAATGATGAGAATGAATCACATCAGGAAGTAATATGATGCAACTATTTAAAAGTTTATTCTTAAATATTTTATTATTTTATTTTCATCTCCTTTGCTTGCTTTTCTTTCTTCTTTATTTCTTCCTTTCTTTCTTCCTCCCTTTCTGCTAATGTATATAATTTGTTCATGTGATGAACAAATATTTTGATATCTGGCCAATATTCTTACCTTTATTAAAGATCTTAAATCTAATAAATATATTCTATCACAAGTCATTTTTATTTTCCATATTATTTTCTTAGACGTATCAAACATCTCTTTATTTTCTGAGCAGGTTATAATAATTTGTCCATGGATTCACCAATGAGATTTATAATATTGACTTGTATTATTAAATATCTTTAAAAAAAAACTTTCATATTTTTTAAGAAATCTACCTTGTATAAAGAAATATACCTTGTATATTTTAGAGGTATGTACAACCTAGGTTGAGGAATAGAACATTACCTGTACCATGGAAACCTCCAATTTGTCAATCTCTGATCACATCACATTCCCTTTTATCACTAATATATTAATTCAGGGGCCACAATTTTTCTTTTTGTACTCTTCTTTATCCTGCTCTTTGTCTGGGAAGGCTGACAAGAATAGATTAGATTATATGCACAGATACCTTTTCCTGTGGAATTTACTTTGTTTAGCTTTTGAGAGCCCCTTAAAGTATCATCACCAAGTTTAGGCCGTTCTCATTTTTTTTTAACTGAAATGTAGTTGATACACAGTATTTTGTTATTTTCGGGTATATAACAGTGATTTAACAATTGCATACATTACTAAATGCTCAACACAATAGGAGTAGTTATCAACTGTTACCATACAAAGGTATTATAATATTATTGACTATGTTCCTTATGTTGTATTTCCATCTCACTGACTGACTTATATTTGGAAGATTTTATCTCTTTATCCCCATTCATCTATTTCACCCATACTCCCACCCCTCTTCCCTGTGGCAACTATCAGTTTATTCTCTGTGTTTATAAGTCTCTTGCTGTTTTCTTTGTTTAATATTTTAGATTCCATATATAAGTGAAATTATATGATATTTGTCTTCCTCTGTCTGACTTATTAATAATATCCTCTAGATGTATCCATTTTGTCACAAATGGCAAAATGTCCTTCTTTCTTTTCCAGGGATGAGTAATATTCCATTATATATTTATCACTTCTTCTTCATCCATTCAGCTATTGATGAATACTTAGGTTGCTTCCATATCTTGGCTATTGTAAATAATGCTGTATTGAACATAGGTGTGCATAATTCTCTTCAAACTAGTGATTTTGTTTTCTGTAGGTAAATTCTTAAAAGTAGAATTACTGGGTCATATGATATTTTTTGTTGTTGTTTTTGAGAAAGCACCATACTATTTTCCACAGTGGCTGCACCTAGTTCACATTCTCACAAACAGTGTATGAGGGTGTCCTTTTTTCTACATTTTCAACAACAATTGTTATTTCTTATTGTTTTAATACCAGCCATTCTGACTAGTGTGAGGTTATTCTCATTGTCGTTTGATTTGCATTTCACTGATGATTAGTGATGCTGAGCATCTTTTTATGTGACTGTTGGCCATCTGTCTTCTTTGGAAAAAGTGTCTATTCAGGTCCTCTGACCATTATTTAACTGGATACTTTTTTGGGTGGGTATTGAGTTTAAATATTTTAGGTATTTTCCCCTTATCAGATATGTCTTACATTTTTACAAATTTTTTTTGTCTATTTTCTTTATCAGTTACTGAGAGTGGCTTGTAAAAATACTATGAGTTTGTCTCTTTTGAAAGTTCTAATGATTTTGCTTTATATATTTTGATTCTCTGTTACTAAGGATATGCACATTGAGAATTATTTAGCTGTGAAAAATTCTATCAATATGAAATCTTTCTCTTTATCCTTACTGATTTTTTTTTCATTTGATCTTAAGGATAATTGACTAAATGGGTATTCTATCTGTAGTTTTTTACATTTGTATATTTTCCATGCTTTTACTTGAAATCTTTACACATATTTTTGATATGTCTCTGTAAGAAAACATATATGTGTTTTATAAAAAATCTATTTTGACCAGGCTTGTATTTAAGGAAACCATTTATTTTTTAGAAATTTTTTTTACAAATTTTTTTATTGAGGTATCACTGATATACACTCTTATGAAGGCTTCACAAGAAAAATAATGTGGTTACCACATTCACCCTCACTATCAAGTTCCCCCCACACACCCCATTGCAGTCACTGCCCATCAGTGTAGTAAGATGCCACAGTATTCCATATAAATTTATCAATAATAGTTTAAACAAAAATTTTGGCCTTGTATGAGAGAAATGAACTGTGTGTTGAATTTACTAACACTATGTTTCAAACTTCTAGGTAATGATGGTGCTCTAACAGCTGTGTTACTAGGCAACATAAGGCAGTTCTCACCCTGACTTGTAAAATACATATGTACAGGAGGACTGTGAACAAGTTAAAAATACCTACTGGGTGACCATAGCTTTGGGCTTCCCTGAGTATGATGACTCTTGTCACTTGGCATGTCCTTTGTAGATACCATGGAATCTATGTTCACAGATTATTACAACAGACTAACTCCTGGGATGGACAGGGCTTCTAAGCTTAGGTAGATCTGCACTGATCCATGAGAATCATCATATTATTGTATCTGAGTTCCAAAGGAGAGGAGGTTAGGTGTGTTGTAAGGACTGAGAAACACCTGCTTATTATTCTGGCACAGTGAGATCCCCGTTTACAGTACTTGTGAGTTAATACTATGGATATTCTGGTCTTGTGGTATTTGAATGTCTGTTTAAGCTTCAGAAGAGTCACTGTGTTTTTGGTTACATTGAATACTATTGCCTATATATTTGAATTTATCTATAATTTTATTATTTAATTTATTTTGTTTGCTCAAAACAGTATCTTATTTCATGCTTTCTTTTGAATATACATTGTCTTTCATATGATTCTTTTCCCACATAGCTGCTTGATAATAGATGGGGTTTTGTTTTGCTTTTGCTATTAGAATGTTTATGTAATGCTGTTTATCTTGACCTCAATTTGCCTTAAGCTGTGTGGTTACTTTTACATTTTTCTGGACAATGCAAGGACTTTGGCATACTTTAATGTCATTTGCCACACAACTCCTGAATCTTTTACATTTTTTAAATGTATTTTAATTTTAGATATTTTAAGCCACTCAGAGTGTTTTGATTAATCTGATGATCAATATTTATTTAGATGTGCCAACACCTGAATCCTTATTTATTCCTTTCTTCATTTCTTCCTTTCTTTTTTTGTGTGTGGGTCAACTAATAAAGAATTTTCATTTTAGATTTCTTAGATTTTGCTCCTCTAAAATGTCTTATTTCACTTATTTTTATAGTGTATTTTAATGCAGTATATAATAGGATTCTGAGTTTATATTCATTTTCTTTTAGCATTTTGAAGAGAGTTCATTTTCTTCATTCTTCTGTTCATTTGTGGGGATATTAGCTACCATTATTATAGTTACCATTTAATGGTAACCTGTGTGTTTGCATGGGCTGTTTGTTATATTTCTTCCTTGTCTTTGGTTTTCATCAGTTTTATCATGTGTTTTACTGGATTTCTTTGTCTTTATCTCATGAAGTGTTGCTAGTGACTTTTGAGTCTGTCACTTGTCATGGCTTCATTAAGTTTAGAATTTTTCAGCCAATAACCTTTTTATTATTCTCTATAGAAAATGTAAAGCCCTTGTTTAAATGCCAATATTTGTATTGCTATGGGTCTCTTTCTACATTGATGGTAGTCTTTTATTTATTTATTTTAAATAATATGCTTTTATTTCTTTCTATGTTTTGTTATGTTTTATAGAGTGTAATACATTGTGTATGAAATGCACACAGACAATTTGAGGTTTGGTATATTTTTGCCTCCCTTCAGGATGCTTTAGGTATGTTTTTGTTAGAGAACATAGCCATGTGAAATCCCACATTCCCTTAAACCTGTTAAGAATTGGCATCTTGGAGTTTGTGGTCCAAACAATGATGATTATGGTTAATAATACTGTATATATACTTGGAATTTGCTGAGATGGCAGATCTTAAAAGTTCTCATCACATACACAAACAAGTACTAACGTGAGGTGTTGGATGTGTTAACTTTTTTATTGTGTGAATATTTGCATAATCTATATATTTGTATACATCAAATCATCACATAAATTTTAAATTTATACAACTTAATTTCTGTATTATACATCAATAAAGTTAAAGAAGAAAAGAATTGTCATCTTTAAAGATGGACCTCAATCTCTACAAATTCAATTCTATTTTTCAGTTTACTCTTATTTTTTTAACTTTCTCTTTACATTAATATGTGTAAAATATATAAATAAATCATTTTATAAGGATTCTTTGTTTTGATATGCCAATATTATTTATGCCATGTTCTTCATTATGGTATGTCCAAATTATTTATGCCTAGTTAGAGGAATATTTATTATCCTTTTATGATCAACCAAATTCCATAGATTATATTGATTTCACTCTTTGTGTTATATATTCTATGAGTTTTGAAAAATATAATGACACATATCCAGAATTGTGGTATCATACAGAATAACTTCCCTGGCCTAAAAGTCCCTACGTTCCCCCTCTCCCTGCTTCCTCCCTTCCATACCTCTAGCCCAAGGAATCATTGATATTTTTGCTATCTCCATAGTTTTTGCTTTTCCAGAATGTCATATAGTTTGGGTCACACAGTATGTTGCATTTTCACACTGTGTTCCTTCACTTACAAATATGCATTTAAGATTCCTCTATGTCTTCTCATGTCTGGATATCTCATTTATTCTTGGTGCATATAATATTTCATTGTCTAGACATACCAAAATTTATCCATTCACATACTGAAAGATATCCTTGTTGCTGTATCTGTAAGCATTAACTGTTGCATATAAACCAGACAAAAATCTACAGTTCAGTCAAATTATATATCACTTCATACTGGCAAAATTTTTAACAATCAATGAAGCTTAAGGTTCTAGAACATTGATGTCTAGAGCCATAATATAGAGATCTGCAGAACTTGACAGCAGGGGAGATAAATAAAAAAGCAGAAAGACACACTGATGGAGCAAATATTTTTAACATGCCTACATGTTAAAGAAAGAGTAGGACCATGTTGAGAAGAAAGTTTAAGTTTTTAAAAAATGGAGCTGGGTTATTTGAACATATTATGAATAACAAATAAGAACAAAATAAAGAATATTATTCAGATGTAGGAAGAGATGTGCCATATTGATTTTTTTTTTCTTTTAGATGATATGAAAAAAGAAGTTACTCTAAAAGCACTCTACCTTTTTACAAAGAAAAGTTGTGGGAAGTCTAATATGATATTGATCAAATACTGATAGCAGTCTTCCTTTTCAAACAGACGATGACTCTCACAAAGATAAAAACTGTGAAGATTTGAAGATCTAATGATGTGAAATAAACAAAGATATCTGGAAAAACTAAATATGGTTGTGAATGGATGTGAAGATAAACCATCTTGGGGCAGAGAAAAATATACATAAAAGATTTAGTAAGAGAAAATATATTATGAGTTCATCAAATTAAAGGACAAAAAGAGAAAACACACCATTATCTCGATAGGTGTGGAGTAATGCAATATATACAGGTATCTCTCATCTATCCATCTCTAATCTACAGTAAGATACACCAAATATTTAACAAAGGAATTATATGGAGGTTGTGTAATTTTGGCTTGTTTTTGCATATATAGTCACATAGTCTAATTTTTTCAAATTAACAGGCAACATTTGTTAATTTACAAAAACTAAAATAACTGAACCGAAAGGTACAGGTGGGTCATTGTCCTCTTATCTCCTGTTACTTGATTATTACTATTGTGCAACCTTTCCGTGTGTCTTTGAAAATCCTATGTCTGTAACTAATTTTCCCCAAAGTTAGTGTACAGATTCTGTAGTGACTTTTGAACCACTGTCAATTATTCATTAAAAGAATTTTAGAAATTTGTTAAAATGTCAATTTTATTAGTATAAATATTGTTTCTGTGCCTAGAGAAATAAAAAGTTATTTTTGCTTTGTCCTTTGCCATAATCTTTTTTTCTCTTTAGACACATATAACACATTCTGTAGGTTTTAAGTGAGACAGTATTTTTGTTGATGACTGTTATATGAAGCATCAGATGGAGACAAGGAGAGAGATGGTTTTCTCTGGAGCATGTTTGTGAGCACTTCTGAGAGGCTAACCAGGAGAACATTGTAAATCTATTTAATCGAGTATATCTTAAATCTACCTGTAAGCCACACTTACACATTAACTACTGCAACATGAGGTATACTGAAAAACTTTTAGCTTCAAATAACAATAATTATTATCTTTCACAGTTTGAGGTTAAGCATTACAGACATCATTACAAATATTTCAGTTATTATTACAAAGATATTTAGGGGCTGTTGTAAAATGTATTATGCCAATCAAATTGACAAGTTAGAAGAAATGCATACTTTTTCTGAAATTTACAAATTCCCAAAACTTTCTCAAGAAAAGAGAGTTGAATAGCTCTATATCAATTATAGAATTTCATTCTAATAAAAATTTTTGCAAAAAATATTATGAGTTACTTTCAAATGTTTAAAGAAGAAAAAATACCAATTTTACAAAAACTTTTAGAAAGTAGACTAGGATAGAAGACTTCCTAACTCATTTTTTAAGGCTAGGATTATATGATACCAAAACCAGAAAATAACATTATAAGAAAAGAAAACTATAGACTAGTACTCATCATAAATACAAAAATATTATTGATTAAATATTAGCAAATAAAATACTGCAATAAATAAAAGAATAATAAATTGTGACCAAGTAGGAATTACTCTGGAAATCAAGTAGGTTTAGTATTCAGAGTGATCATTGTGGAACTATTGCTGATAAGATAGAATAAAGGTATTTTTCTTTATTTCTCCCAGTAAGTACTACTAAAAATTCTGGGCACTGTAAATGCAAAAAAATCAAGAAGACTTTGAAAGATGGAAAGAAGGAGACTAGCTAGAGAACTTGAGACCCAAGGAGTAATAGAGTGGCAAATGCTCTGGGTTTTCCTTCTGTCTTACATATCCCAAGTGTGCAGCTGGCAACCTCACGACACCACTGGGTACAGACAAAATAAAATGAAATAAATTAAAACACTGCCTTTTGTAGAAAAACACCAAGAAAAGAACAGCCCAGAGACAGACAATAACTTCTCTACTGCAGCCAAACACACAGAAAATATTGTGGCTATTAATCCCCAGTTGTACCACTAATGGCTGAATGGAGAGACTAGACTGCAATGCCAGGAGGCCCTAATGAGGCTCACGATGCCTCCTCTGGGCTGGGGTCAGAGATGCTGAACAGAAAGCCAGGACTTCCATCCTTACTGTATGGTCACCAGCAATACGCCCCTGTGATATCAGTGGATATACATCTTCTTGTGGCAGTGACAAAACATCCTTTCCTCTCCTCATTGGGGTGGTTTTAGAAAAGGAAGGCTTTGTGGAGGGTCAAACTACCTCACTGTCCAGCAGCAATAAGAGCACTCTCCCCCACCTCCACAGTGTGTCAGTGGAGGTCATTTGGGAGAATGTTGACAGGTTCTTCTACCCCTCCACCCACTGTGATATCGGCAGAGGCCAGTGGAGACCTAAAAATACTACCCATGCATAGCAGTAATGCGGATCCCCACTTACCCTACCTGTCAAAGTGACCAAGAAGGGGAGCTGCACTTCTCTCTGCTTCTGGAAGTCACAAGGCTGAATCCCCACCTTCCTTGATGGACTGGTGTCAGAGGAAGCCAGCTAAAACACAAAGTCTAAGTAAGATTCACAGACTTATAATAACAACTCTGCACAGGCCTCAATCAAAAATCACCCTTCAATTTAATAGTTAATAAAACCAAGAAACTGAGAGGTAAGATACATTTAGTGTGAGTCAATCAGGGGTATTGTAATGTATCATAAAAACACACACAAAAAATTCCAAATTCATAGACACTGACTCATGATTACCATGCGTGAGAGGTTGGGGTGGGTAAGAGGGAAAGGGTCACGAAAATCTCGATTGTAATATTTGTTGGTAATGGGAATGGAAGTGCAGCAAGGAAGATAAAGTCAGTGGTTCTGTAACATCTTTATATGCTGACAGATAGTAATGGCAATAGCTGCGGTGAGGATTTAATGTGTGCAATTGCTAAACCATGGTGTTTTATACTTATAACAAATAAAATATTCAATAACAACTATATTTCAATAAAAAAGACATCCAAAGTCAGAATTTAGAGTTTGTGCCATCTAATGATGAAATTCACAGGGTCTAGAGCATTTAGACTTGCCCCAGATGTTTTCAAGGGAGGGGCTATCTCATCATGTATCATCATGCCTAGGTTAAAAAATACAGCACAAGGGGAAAAAGAAAACAACAATAATATTCATTACCTATATCATCCCATTGTCCTCAGTTCATTAGTATGCTGATGCTAAGAATGTGATTCCCTATATAAGGCTCCCAGGCACTAGTAACCTTTTGTAAGTGATGATATTTATATTGTGACTTATGTATTATACACTCTTCTGATTATGATTGGCAGAATGCAGGTCTGATAAAATTTGTCACTTGGACAAGGCAAAGGTGTGGCCCTTCACTATCATAAGTTTACCAGGAGGGTGCCACTGTTTAAAGAGTAATGATGTGCATGCTTAGCTGGATTTTATCTGCTAAGGGTGTCTGCATCTGCAGGTTTGCATGCTTTTTGTACAACTAAATGGGCCAAATGAAGTTGAGTGACATAAATTTATATAGTGTTTTTATTCAAGAATTATTTCACGCACATTTTTTATTAAGGTATTATTGATATACACTCTTATGAAGGTTTCACATGAAAAACAATGTGGTACTACATTTACCCATATTACCAAGTCCCCACTCATACCCCAGTTCAGTCACTGTCCATCAGTGTAGTAAGATGACACAGATTCACTGTTTGCCTTCTCTGTGCTACACTGTTTTCCCCTTGATTCCCCACACCATGCGTATAAACATAATACCCCACAATCCCCTTCTCCCACCTTCCAAATCCTCCCTCCTACACCATTCCCCTTTGGTAACCACTAGTTCCTTCTTGGAGTCTCTAAGTCTGCTACTATTTTGTTCCTTCAGTTTTGCTTCATTGTTATACTCCACAAATGAGGGAAATCACTTGTATTTGTCTTTCTCCACCTGACTTATTTCACTGAGCATAATAACCTCCAGCTCCATCCATGTTGTTGCAAATGGCAGGATTTCTTTCCTTCTTAAGGCTGAATAGTATTCCTTTGGGTATATGTACCACGTCTTCTTTATCCATTCATCTACTGATGGACACAGGTTGCTTCGATATCTTGGCTACTGTAAAAAGTGCTACAATAAACATAGGGGTGCTTATGTCTTTTTGAATCTGAGAAGTTGTATTATTTGTGTAAATTCCAAGGAGAGGGATTCCCAAGACAAATGGTATTTGTATTTTTAGTTTTTTGAGGAACCTCCATATTGCTTTCCACAACGGTTGAACTAGCTTACATTCCCACCAGCAGTGTAGGAGGGTTCCCCTTTCTCTGAATCTTCGCCAGCATTTGTTGTTCTTAGTCTTTTGGATGGTGACCATACTTACTGGTGTGAGGTGATATCTCACTGTGGTTTTAATTTGCATTTCCCTGATGATTAGTGATTTGGAGCATCTTTTCATGTGTCTGTTGGACATCTGAATTTCTACTTTGGAGAACTGTCTCTTCATATCCTCTGCCCATTTTTTAATCGGGTTATTTGCTTTTTGGGTGTAGAGGTGTATAAGTTCTTTATATATTTTGGATGTTAACCCCTTGTTGGATATATCATTTACAAATATATTTTTCCCATGCTGTAAGATGGCTTTTTGTTCTTTTGATGGTGCCCTTTGCTGTACAGAAATTTTTAGTTTGATGTAGTCCCATGAATTCATTTTTGCTTTTGTTTCCCTTCCTCAAGGAGATGCGTTCAGAAGAAGTCGCTCATGCTTATATTCAGGAGATTTTTGCCTATGTTGTCTTCTAAGAGTTTTATGGTTTCATGACTTACATTCAGGTCCTTGATCCATTTAGAGTTTACTTTTGTCTATGGGGTTAAACAATAATCCAGTTTCATTCTCTTGCACGTAACTGTCCAGTTTTGCCAGCACCAGCTGTTGAAGAGGGTGTCATTTCCCCATTGTATGTCCATGGTTCCTTTATCATATATTAATTGACCATATATGGTTGGGTTTAAATCAGGCTGTCTAGTCTGTTCCATTTGTCTATGGGTCTGCTCTTGTGCCAGTACCAAATTGTCTTGAGTACTGTGGCTTTGCAGTAAAGCTTGAAGTTGGGGAGCATAATACCACCAGTTTTATTCTTCCTTCTCAGGATTGCTTTGGCTATTCGGGGTCTTCTATGGTTACATATGAATTTTAGAATGATTTTCTCTAGTTCATCGAAAAATGCTGTTGGTATTTTGATAGGAATTGCATTGAATCTCTAGATTGCTTTAGGCAGGATGGCCATTTTGACAATATTTAATTTTCCTATCATGTGCATGGTATGTGTTTCCATTTATTGGTATCTTCTTTAATTTCTATCATGAGTGTCATAGTTTTCAGAGTATAGGTCTTTCACTTCCTTGGTTAGGTTTACTCCTAGGTATTTATTCTTTTTGATGCAACTTTGAATGGAATTGTTTTCCTGATTTCTCTCTCTGCTAGGTCATTTTAGTGTATAGTAATGCCATAGATTTCTGCGCATTAATTTTTTATCCTGCAACTTTGCTGAATTCAGATATTAGATTTAGTACTTTTGGAGTAGATTCTTCAGGTTTTTTTATGTACAGTATCATGTCATCTGCAAATAGGGACAGTTTAACTTCTTCCCTGTCAATGTAGATGCCTTTTATTTCTTTCTGTTGTCTGATTGCTCTATCAAGGACCTCCAGTACTATGTTGAATAGAAGTGGGGAGAATGGGCATCCTTGTCTTGTTCCCAATCTTAAAGGAAAAGCTTTAAGCTTTTTGCTGTTAAGTATAATGTCGGCTTTGGGTTTCTCATATATGGCCTTTATTATATTGAGGTACTTGCACTCTGTACCCATTTTGTTGAGAGGTTTTATCGTGAATGTATTTTGAATTTTGTCAAATGCTTTTTCAGCATCTATGGAGAAGATCATGTGGTTTTTGTCCTTCTTTTTGTTGATGTGGTGGATAATGTTCATGGATTTTCATATGTTGTACCATCCTTGCATCTCTGGAATAAATCCTACTTGATTATGATGGATGATCTTTTTTATGTACTTTTGAATTTTGTTTGCTTATATTTTGTTGAGTATTTTTGCATGTATGTTCATCATAGATATTGGTCTGTAGTTTTCTTTTTTTGTGATGCCTTTTCCTGGTTTGGTATTAGAGTGATATTGGCCTCATAGAATGAGTTTGGAAGTATTCCCTCTTCTTCTACTCTTTGGGAAATTAAGGAGGATGGCTATTAGGTCTTCACTAAATGATAAAATTCAGTGGTGAAGCCATCTGGTCCAGGCGTTTTGTTCTTAGGTAGGTTTTTGATTACCAGTTCAATTTCGTTGCTGGTAATTGGTCTGTTGAGATTTTGTTTCTTTCTGGGTCAGCCTTGGAAGGTTGTATTTTTCTAGAAAGTTGTCCATTTCTTCTAGGTTACCCAGTTTGTTAGCATATAATTTTTTATAGTATTCTCTAATAGTTCTTTTTATTTCTGTGCTGTCCATAGTGATTTTTCCTTTCTCATTTCTGATTCTGTTTATGTGAGTAGACTCTCTTTTTTTCTTGATAAGTCTGGCTAGGGGTTTATCTATTTTGTTTATTTTCTCAAAGAACCAGCTCTTGCTTTCATTGATCCTTTCTATTGTTTTATTCTTCTCGATTTTATTTATTTATGCTCTAATCTTTATTATGTCTTTCTTTCTACTGACTTTGGGTCTCATTTGTTCTTTTCCTGGTTTCGTTAATTGTAAGTTTAGACTGCTCATATGGGAATGTTCTTCTTTCCTGAGATAGGCCTGTATTGCAATATACTTTCCTCTTAGAAGAGCCTTTGCTGCATCCCACAGATTTTGCGGTGTTAAATTATTGTTGTCATCTGTCTCCATATATTGCTTGATCACTGTTTTTATTTGGTCTTTGATCCTTTGATTATTTAGGAGCATGTTATTAAGCCTCCATGTGTTTGTAGGATTTTTCATTTTCTTTGAGTAATTCATTTCTTGTTTCATTCCTTTGTGGTCTGAGAAGCTGGTTGGTACAATTTCAATCTTTTTGAATTTACTGAGGCTCTTTCTGTGCCCTAGTGTATGATCTATTCTTGAAAATGCTCCATGTGCACATGAGAATAATGTGTATTCTGCTGCTTTTGGGTGTAGAGATCTGTAGCTGTCTGTTAGGTCCATCTGTTCTAATGTGTTGTTCAGTGCCTCTGTCTCCTTATTTTCTGTCTGGTTGATCTGTCCTTCAAAATGAGTGGAGTGTTGAAGTCTCATAGAATTAATGCATTGCATTCAATTTCCCCCTTTAATTCTGGTAGTATTTATTTCACATATGTAGGAGCTCCTGTGTTCGGTGCATAGATATTTATAATGGTTATATCTTCTTGTTGGATTGACACTTGTATCATTATATAATGTCCATTTTGTCTCTTGTGACTTTCTTTGTTTGGAAGTCTATTTTCTCTGATATAAGTACTGCAACTCCTGCTTGTTTCTCCCTATTAGTTGCATGAAGTGTCTTTCTCCATCCCTTCAGTTTTAGTCTGTGTATGTCTTTGGGTTTAAAGTGAGTCTCTTGAAGGCAGCATATAGATGGTTTTTTGTTATCCATTCAGTGACTCTATATTTTTGACTGGCACATTTAGTCCATTTACATTTAGGGTGATTATGGATAGGTATGTACTTATTGGAATTGCAGGCTTCAGATTCGTGGTTACCAAAGGTTCAAGGTTAACTTCCTTACTATCTAAGAGTCTAACAACTCACTTACTATGCTATTACAAACACAATCTAAAGGTTCTTTTTTTGTTTTTTTTTCTCCTCCTTTTTCTTCCCCTGCCATTCTTTATATATTAGGTATCATATTCTGTACTCTTTATCTATCCCTTGATTGACTTTGGGGATAGTTAATTTAATTTTGCATTTTCTTAGTAATTAGCTGTTCTATTTTCTTTACTGTGGTTTTTTTACCTCTGGTGACGGCTATTAAACTGTAGGAACACTTCCATCTATAGTAGTCCCTCCAAAACACACTGTAGAGATGGTTTGTGGGAGGTAAATTCTCTCAGCTTTTGCTTATCTGGAAATTGTTTAGTCCCTCCTTCAAATTTAAATGATAATCTTCCCCGATAAAGTAATCTTCATTCAAGGCCCTTCCGGTTCATTGCATTAAATACATCATGCCACTCCTTTCTGGCCTGTAAGGTTTCTGTTGAGAAATTTGATGAGAGCCTGAAGGGATTTCCTTTGTATGTGACCTTTCTCTCTCTGGCTGCTTTTAATAGTCTGTCCTTATCCTTGATCTTTGCCATTTTAATGGCTATATGTCTTGATGTTGTCTTCCTTGGGTCCCTTGTGTTGGGAGATCTGTGCATCTCCATTGTCTGAGAGACTATCTCCTTCCCCAGATTGGGGAAGTTTTCAGCAATCACCTCCTCAAAGATACTTTCAATCCCTTTTTATCTCTCTTCTTCTGGTACCCCTTTAAATGCGACACAGTTCTCTCAATATTCTTTCATTCTTAGAGATACTTTTTTTCTCTGTGTGTCTCAGCTTCTTTGTATTCCTCTTCTCTAGTTTCTGTTTCATTTATTGTCTCCTCCACAATATCCAATCTGCTTTTATTACCGTCCATTGTGCTCTTCAATGATTGGATCTGTGACCATAATTCATTCCTGAATTCTTGAATATCTTTCCTTATCTCCATGAGCATGTTAATGATTTTTATTTTGAACTCTATTTCAGGGAGAGTCATGAGGTCAATATCATTTAAATCTTTTTCAGGAGTTGTATTAATAATTTTACTTTGGACCAGGTTCCTTTGGCATTTCATATTTGTGTATGGCGCCCTCTAGTGCCCAGAAGCTCTACTCTCCGGAGCTGCTCAGCCGCTGAAGCAGTGTCTATTGCAGGGGAGTGGTATTGGTGCCTTGGGGGAGGAAAGAGCTGTTTCCTGGTTCCTGGCTGTGATGCCTGTCTCCACTGCTTGACCCAGTGGGCTGAGCGCACAGGTATAAGCCTCTGTGCTTTGCATTTTTAGTTGCTGTGGACAGATCTTCCCTCTGGCTGGCCTAACGCCAGGGTAGGGTTTACCAGTTGGCAAGCCCAGTGGGGCTGGCCAGGAGAAAGGCACAGTATTCTGCCTGTCACAGAAGGGTTTCTTGGAGCTGTGTAGGCAGCCAGGGAGCTGAAGCCCCTGAAGATCGTGAAAGCCCTCAATCTGCTGGGCAGAGTGCACCTGGACAATTTTGTTTACTTGTCCTTTCTCCTGAGCAGTAAGTTCTGTGCAATCCTTGCCCCTTTAGCAGCCCTTTTGCCAAGGGCTTCTTTGTTAGGAAGTCTCTCAGACTGCCTGCCTTTCTTTTGTCCCAGTGCAGCTGGATATATATCCCTGCTTTCCACAAGAAGCTGGAATCTTAGTCTCTCCAGGAATTTTGCCTGTCTTAGCTTTCCAACCTCCTAATTATGAGAGTATCATGTAAGCACCATGTAGGTTTGTTCTCCCAGAGCAGATCACCAGAGCTAGGTATTCAGCAGTCCCAGATCTCCACTCCCTCCCTGCTCCATTCCTCTTCTTCCTGCTGGTGAGCTGGGATGGGGAAAGGGCTTGGATCCCACAGGACCACAGCTTTAGTACATTACCCTTTTCCTTGGAGGTCTGCTCTTGTCTCCAGGTGTATGCAGTTTGTTGCAGTCCTCTTTCCTGTTGCTCTTTCAAGATTAGTTGTATTAGTTATATTTTCATTTTATATGCAGTTTTAGGTGGCAGCCTCTGTCTCACCTCTCATGCTGCCATCTTTAATCCAATCCTTCACTCACATTTTTAAACACATGGAGTTGCCAGCCTTCAATTCCACCTGTCAATAAAGAATGTGATGCAGTCAGATAGATATGGCAATAAAACTATGATAACAATAAAAATAAAAATAGATAACATTACTCACCACCTTTAGTATGACAAGTAAATTCTCAAATTTGTAAAGGACTGCACCAGAGTACAAACCTAGTGACCTAATAACACCAGCACACTTAAACTAATTAATATTCTGTGGTGGAGAATCATGTAACTGATTCTTTTGGATTAAAGAGATGGTAAGTGATTAACACCCACAGACGGATCAGTCACTTCTTTTAAACTGACACTTCTATTGGAGCTGGTAGCCAGGAGTTTGTTCTCTTTGTTCATTATGGGTAAAACTGCAATTTTGCAATATTTCCAGAATCTCTCTCCTCACCTCTCCATATCAATAGGTGTTTCCAAGGAGTGGAGAGAAGTAGTCCATCTCTACATCAATAGGTGATTACAAGGGTGGGAGTAGCGAGGGCATATCTGGACCAGAGAGGTTTGATGGGGTCCCTTTGTGCAGCCAGGTTGCAGAAGACATGAATGGGCAAAAGTAGATGATTTCTTGAATGCATTCAATGGGTTTATTCCACTTTTTTTCTCCCTTTGACTGATTTCGGCTTCAAAAGTTATTTGCTGCAGGCTGTGAACATATTCCGCACCCCCCCCAACCACTCTTGTTACATTCATGAACTGAAAAGAGCAAATTAGATGCTGCAAAGTGCAATTCTATCTATCATGTGACAAAGAGTATCTGCATTAAGGGAGAATGAGAGAAAATTTAAACACATAAAGATATAAAAGAGAAAAAGCAGGGAGGAAAGAAGCATGGAAGAGTGAGATTGAGCAACAGTAAGTCATGACACACATGAACCCTTCTTTCTGGCCTCTGAAATAAGGAGAATTATCTGGAATTTACAAGTCTTCCTAATCAATCTGATTTTTTCTTCATCTGGTTTTATTTTTTTATGTGCAGTGACAACAATATAAACCCACATACTCAGTAGCTGATTCTTACCAAAACTACACTAAGACAATTTCTAAAAGAGAGGTAGTAATTTTATTAGCTAGGATTTTGTAAGATTATAGAGTTATAAACCACAGTCTTGGGTAATGGTCCCCAGAGAGGATGATTCCCAAGCCAAATGATGCTAGGACTTTTAAGAATTATTTTATAGAAAGATGATTATATGCTATAACCTTTCTTTTAAATATTAACCACACTTAGACAAGTTTTATATTCAGGAAATTGTTCTTAAGGGCAGAGTTTGTTAATTTATTATTTTATGTAAGCATTTATGTAATAAATGGTTTAAAAGCAAAATATTAACTATTAAAGATTATTCTGCCTCTCAATGCTTTGTTGTCATAAGACAAGCTTTAATTCTATTTTTTATTTAATAATGAAATTAAATAAAATGTGACTTGAATTTCATTAATATAAAAATTAATGTCCCCTTGATTGACATTCTTTGATTCTTAATTTGTTTGTTTTTATATCAATTATCCTCATATCCAGCATATTTCCTCCAAGTATAATTTTAAAGCAAAAAACTAAAGCAGGATATATACATATATATATACAAATTATGCAAATAAATATATATTAAGCACAGTTTTTCTAGGTATATAATTATGCATATGAAGAAAGAAACTGGTGAAGCGTAACATATTTTAAGTTCAAAATCTATCATTACATTTCTTTTTTTTATTAATCTATAATTATATGTTCAATATTATGGTTACTAAAATACCCACTTCATCAGGTCCCCCCCACGAAACCCATTATAGTCACTGTACATAAGCATAGTGAGATGCTATAAAAACACTACTTTTATTCTCTGAGTTGTACAGCCCTCCCGGTGCCCCCCAACATTACGTCTGCTACTCGTAATGACTCTTTTTCCCCCTTGTCCCTCCCTTTCTGCCCATCCTCCCCAGTCCCTTTTCCCTTTGGTAACTACTAGTCCATTCGTGGGTTCTGTGAGTCTACTGCTGTTTTTTTTTTCTTTCAGTTTTGTTCTTTGCTCTTATGCTCCTCATATGAGTGAAATCATTAGATACTTGTGTTTTTCCACTTCGGTTATTTCACTGAGCATAATACATTCTAGTTCCATCCATGTTGTTGCAAATGGTAGGATTTGTTTTCTCCTTATGGCTGAATAATATTCCATTGTGTATATGTACCACATCTTCTTTATCCATTCATCTACTGATGGACACTTAGGTTGCTTCCATTTCTTGGTTACTGTAAATAGTGCTGCAATAAACATAGGGGTGCATATGTCTTTTTCAAAATGGTCTGCTTCATTCTTGGCGTAAATTCCTAGGAGTGGTATTGCTGGGTCAAATGCTAGTTCTATTTTGAGTTTTTTGAGGAATCTCCATACTGCTTTCCACAATGGTTGAACTAATTTACATTCCCACCAGCAGTGTAGGAGGGTTCCATTTCTTGACATCCTTGCCAACATTTGTTGTTTGTGTTTTGGATGTTGGCCATCCTTACTGGTGTGAGGTGATATCTCATTGTGGTTTTAATTTGGATTTCTCTGTCAATTAGTGATGTGGAGCATCTTCTCATGTGCCTGTCGGCCATCTGAATTTCTTCTTTGGAGAAGTGTCTATTCATGTCCTCTGCCCATTTCTTAAATGGATTATTTACTTTATGATTGTTGAGGTGTGTGAGTGCTTTATATATTTTGGATGGTCAACCCCTTATCAGATACGTCATTTATGAATATATTCTCCCATACTGTAGGATGTCTTTTTGTTCTACTGTTGGTGTCCTTTGCTGTACAGAAGCTTTTCAGCTTGATATAGTCCCACTTGTTCATTTTTGCTTCTATTTCCATTGCCCGGGGAGATATTTTCATGAAGAAGTCGCTCATGGTTATGTCCAAGTGATTTTTGCTTATGTCTTTTTCTAAGAGTTTTATAGTTTCATGACTTACATTCAGGTCTTTGATCCACCTTGAGTTTACCTTTGTGTATGGGGTTAGACAGTAGCCCAATTTCATTCTCTTACATGTAGCTGTACAGTTTTTCCAACACGAAATGCTGAAGAGGCCGTCATCTCCCCAATGTATATCCAAGGCTCCCTTATCAAATATTCATTGACTGTATGTGTTTGGGTTGATGTTTGGATTTTCTATTCTATTCCACTGGTCTGTGGGTCTGTTTTTGTGCCAATACCAAATTGTCTAGATTACTGTGGCTTTGCAGTAGAGCTTGAAGTCAGGGAGCATAATTCCCCCTGTTTTATTAATCCTTCTCAGGATTGCTTTGGCTATTCGGGGTCTTTTAAGGTGCCATATGAATTTTAGAACTATTTGTTCCAGTTCATTGAAGAAAGCTGTTGGTTCTTTGATAGGGATTGCATTGAATCTGTATATTGCTTTAGGTAGTATAGCCATTTTGATAATATTTATTCTTCCTAGCCAAGAGCATGGGATGCATTTCCATTTGTTAGTGTCCTATTTAATTTCTCTTAGAAGTGTCTTATAGTTTCCAGGGTATACGTCTTCACTTCCTTCGTTAGGTTTATTCCTAGGTATTTTATTCTTTTTGATGCAATTGTGAATGCAATTGTTTTCTTCATGTCTCTTTCTACTAGCTCATAATTAGTGTATAGCAAGGAAACAGATTTCTGTGTGTTAAACTTGTATCCTGCAACTTTGCTGAATTCAGATATTATTTCTAGTTGTTGTGGAGTGGAGACTTTAGGATTTTTTTTTTAGTTTATTTTGATATCATTAATCTACAATTAAATGAGTAATATTTTTTAATTTATTTTGATATCATTAATCTACAATTAAATGAGTAATATTATGGTGATTACACTACCCCCTTCATCAGGTTCCCCCGACCCCCAACCCCATTACAGTCACTGTCCATCAGCGTAGTGAGATGCCATAGAGTCACTACTTGTCCTCTCTGCGTTGTACAGTCCTCCCCGTGCCCCCCGAACATTACATCTGCTAATCGTAATGTCCCTTCTTCCCCCTTGCCCCTCCCTTCTCACCCATCCTCCCCAGTCCCTTTCCCTTTGGTAACTATTAGTCCGTTCTTGGGTTCTGTGAGTCTCCTGCTGTTTTGTTCCTTCAGTTTTTTTTTTCCTTAGTTCTTATACTCCACATATGAGTGAAATCATTTGGTACTTGTCTTTTTCAGCTTGACTTATTTCACTGAGCATAATACCCTCTAGCTCCATCCATGTTGTTGCAAATGGTAGGATTTGTTTTCTTCTTATGGCTGAATAATATTCCATTGTGTATATGTACCACTTCTTCTTTATCCATTCATCTACTGATGGACACTTAGGTTGCTTCCATTTCTGGGCTATTGTAAATAGTGCTGTGATAAACATAGGGGTGCATCTGTCCTTTTCAAACTGGGCTGCTGCATTCTTAGGGTAAATTCCTAGGAGTGGAATTCCTGGGTCAAATGGTATTTCTATTTTGAGTTTTTTGAGGAACCTCCATACTGCTTTCCACAATGGTTGAACTAATTTGCATTCCCACCAGCAGTGTAGGAGGGTTCCCTTTTCTCCACATCCTCGCCAACATTTGTTGTTGTTTGTGTTTTGGATGTTGGCCATCCTCACTGGTGTGAGGTGATATCTCATTGTGGTTTTAATCTGCATTTCTCTGATGATTAGTGATGTGGAGCATCTTTTCATGTGCCTGTTGGCCATCTGAATTTCTTCTTTGGAGAAGTGTCTATTCATGTCCTCTGCCCATTTCTTAAATTGGATTATTTGCTTTTTGTTTGTTAAGGTGCATGAGTTCTTTATATATTTTGGATGTCAACCACTTATCGGATACGTCATTTATGAATATATTCTCCCATACTGTAGGATGTCTTTTTGTTCTACTGATGGTGTCCTTTGCTGTACAGAAGCTTTTCAGCTAGATATAGTCCCACTTGTTCATTTTTGCTTTTGTTTCCCTTGCTCAGGGAGATATGTTCATGAAGAAGTCACTCATGTTTATGTCCAAGAGCTTTTTGCCTGTATTTTTTTCTAAGAGTTTTATAGTTTCATGACTTACATTCAGGTCTTTGATCCACCTTGAGTTTACCTTTGTGTATGGGGTTAGACAGTAGTCCAATTTCATTCTCTTACATGTAGCTGTCCAGTTTTTCCAACACCAACTGCTGAAGAGGCCGTCATCTCCCCAATGTATATCCAATAGTGTACCAGAAATTCTGAGAAGTATCTGTGAGATAAAATCATATGGTTTTAACTGCTGAAAAAAATCAAAAGAGAAGAAACTTGATTGTGGGTAAAACTGCAATATTTTCAGAATCTCTTGCCTGGCCTTAGTCCATATTCATATCAATAGTTGTTTATAAGGAGTAGTGAGAAGCAGCCCTCTCCTTATGAATAGGCACTTACAAATGGCAGGGGAGAAGGTGAACACATCAGATCAGAGAGTTTATTTTTTTGGCTTCTTGCCAGACAGGACAAGGAGAGACATGGGTGAGTGAGAGGAAACAAATGGAGCCAGGTGAAATCTAGGCAAAATAAAGAAACTGATGGGCTATGAAGCAATCATCAGTGTAGTTCACTAAAAGGGATTTGTGGTCTGGGCAGTATGGTCTTACAGAAATATTAACACCATAATTTGTAGCAAATTTGGAATTCAGTTTAAAAAGCATTAAACAAGATATATTAAAGGATGGAATTCACAATGAAGTTCTAACACCTATGCCCTAAATAGCATAAATCAAAATTCATGATGTAAAAACCATAGGCAATACAAGGGTTGGAGGTAAAATCGGTTCAGAGATGCAGGGAAGTAGGAGAATAAGGTGATTAGAATGAAAAAGCAAAGTAACAAAGACACTTACCACTGGAAAAGCGCAGAGACAAAACGTTGTGAGAGATTAATTTAAAGCAAAAAGGTGCACATTCAGAGAGGGGAGAGTGTGTGCTACCTCAGAGAAAAGGTGCCCTCAAGGTTTTAGGGTCTGGGGTTTTATAGGCAGTTGAGGATTTTCAAAGGGCTAGGGGTGTGGACTTGTTAAGTGGTCCCTGAATGTTTATCCTTGATGAGTCAATTCATCCTATTTTTGATTAGTTTTCCAGGAAATTCGGCAAAGTTAACATAATAAATTTACTGCTGATTTCTTCCATAATAGAAGCTTTTTGGTGTTGGGGCATATCAGTTAAGACTATTTGCCCTGCCCTCCAGCGTGGGCCCGTTATTATTTGTTTGCTGAATGGTATGTTAAGAATCTTACTTCTTAACTTCCTGGATTTTAAAAAAATGCAATTTGGGGTTTAAGGTGGGATCTCCCTGTCTTTATTATGTTGTTTATAGGTGGGCCTTTTAGCTGGTTAGAGTAAATCTTACAATGATCTAACTGCACAGTTAGGCAGGAAAATAGATATGAGGAGAATGGAAAGAGAACAAGGTCAGTAAAGCCCTCTAGTAAGGACTCAGAGAACCAGTTAACACTAGAAGTCCAGAAAAGACTCAATGAGTTAATCAGTTAAAGATCAAAAGGTCAAGAGCAACTTGGCCTTGAAGGTTTGAATATTCCCCAGATAAAGAGAAGTATCTGAGAACAGCCCATGTCTTTATTGTGTCAATTAGATCATTGTTAAGATTTACCCTAGCCTGCTAAAAGGCCCATCTATAAACACAGAAAAAAGACAGGGAGATCCCACCTTAAAGCCAAAATTGCATTAAAAATAAAAACCCAGGAAGTTTAAGAAGAAGGATTCTTAACGCATTCTTCAGCAAACAAATAACTCTGCCCACCTTGGAGGAAGGGCAGACAGTCTTGATTGATACGCTCCCAAACCAGGAAGCTGCTCTCCTGGGAGGGGACCAGAGCAGTAAATTTCTCTGTTAAGCTAATTTTGCATAATTACCTGGAGGACTGATAATAAAAGAGACCTAATGCCTCTCTTCAAAGATACACATCTTGAGACCACTCTACAAACTCACACCCCTGGCCCTTTGTCACATTCCTGAAAAATCCTTAAAAGGGAGAACCCCCAACATTTCAGGGGGCTGCTCTCTCTAAGGTTACCTGCACTTTCTCTCTAAGTAACTTTAAATAAAACTTTTACTCTGCTTTATTACTGTATCTCTGCCCTTGAATTCTTCATTGCAGGTGGGGAAAGGACCAACTAAAATACACAATGCCTCTTCCACAACACAAGACAGATTGAAACACACTAGAGGTCGGAGAATTTACCTCACAAAAGAGATTGTTTAATACTCACCTTAGGCGGGTTGAGTTAATTTTTCTTGGCTCTTGTCCCCACCACAACAAAGAATTGGAGGTCAGAGACACAGTAGTGAAGCATGGTAAAACTTTTATTTGAACTTACACACTTAAAGAGACAGTGTGGGAGTACTCAAAAGGAGGCACCCTGAAAGATTGGGGGCTCCCTCTTTTAAGGATTTTTCAGGAATGTGACAAAGGGCCAGGGGTGTGAGTTTGTAAAGTGGCCTCAAGATGTGTATCTTTGATGAGAGGCATTAGGTCTCTTTTATTATTAGTCCTCCAGGTAATTCTGCAAAATTAGCTTAACACAAGAAATTTACCAATCAGGATTCTCCCCAGGATAGCAGCATCCCTCTGGGAATATATCAATCAAGACCACATGCCCTGCCCCCAAGATGGGCTGAGTTGTGTGTTTGCTGTAGAGTATGCTAAAAATCTTACATCTTAACTTCCTGGGTTTTTATGTAAACCTAGCTTTAAGATGGAACCTTTCCTGTTTTTACTATGAGGTTTATAACGGCTTGTTTGCTAAATTAATCATGATGCTCGTCCCCTGCCCATGCTGCAGATTACTTGTTTAGGGTCTGGAAGAGGAGAAAAGAGCATATAGGTTAAGTTAAAGAATAAACTGGGCCTTTTAGCAGGCTAAAGTAAATCTTACAATGGCATAATCTAAATGACACAATGAAGACATGGCTGTGCTTAGATAATTTTCTTTACCTGGGTAATATCCAGACATTCCAAGTTACTCCTGGCCTTGGGAGCATCAACTGATGAACTCATTAGCTCTGTGTGTCTTTTTTGGCTCTCTAGTTTTATTTGGTTAACTCTTTTGAGTCCCTTTTAGTGGAGTTTACAGGCCTTATTCTCTTTTCACCCCACTCATCTATTTTTCTGCCTGACACTCTGGCTTATGCACTGGATAAAATAATTTTCTTAGAATTGTTTGATGATAGCTCTTATTTAGCTTTTGATTGGTGTAAGGGGAAAGTTCTTCAATGATTATTAAAACTAAATCCTCGCAATTTCATTAAATGTCATTCTCATTTATCTATCATTAAATAACTGGTGGTAAGAAAATTTTCAGGGCATGTAAACATAAAAGGTAGTGTGAGAGCAAGAGAAACTCCATTTTTAAAAGGCCATCTCAAGAAGGAGACCTCAACCCTGACCTAGTTCTAAGAAAACTTTGTTCCAGTTACTGGAAAAACCACCCATTGTTCCAGTAACCCTCACCCAAGATAGTTTGCTGGCAACGACCTCAAGGACCAGATGAAGCTGCTCCTTAAAGATAACATACCTTACATGTTACATCAGCCAGCAGCTTAGCACCAGCCAGACTCAACCAATAAACAATATACAAGACACCCTTACTTTAAATCATCCAATCAGCCTATGCCAAGTTAGAGTTCCACTCTTCCTGCACCTTGTAATGCATAAAAACCTTGCCTACCCTAGGCTCGGGGCTCTCACTTTGGAACTGCTGCATTTGTGACATGTGTGGGCCCAAGCTTGAGCTTGAAATAAATGACCCTTGTGTGTTTGCATCGGAATCTGCTCCTTGGTGGTCTTTCAGGGACTTGCAACTTGGGCACAACAGTAGTTGAAACAAATGAGGTCAAAATGGGAAAAATTGAGAATAAAACCTGAAGGAAAAAGAAGTTGAATATTGTAATGGATGGAGAAATATAATAATATTAATATTATTTTATGTTAGACATAAGTCCATTAAAATTCATGCCATGAATTTTGTTATGATTAAAGTGTATTCGAGAACCATTTTTTGACTAAATTCTTAAAGGTCTTCTTTACCTGTTGGTTCCTTAGGGAGTAAATAAAAGGATTTAGCATTGGGGCAACAGAAGTATTGAGCACCACTATACCTTTAGTAAAAGCCACACCTTCTTTTACAGAATTTTTGACATACATGAAAATACAACTTCCATAAGAAATAGAGACAAAAATCATGTGTGAGGAACAAGTAGAAAAGGCCTTTTTCCTTTGCTCAGCAGAGGAGATTCCCAAAATTGTTTTAAGAATAAATGCATAAGAAAGGATCACTAATGTCAAGGTTATCATGAGTGTGAATACTGCCAGCAAAAATGCATGAGCTCAAGGAATGCTGTGTCAGTGCAGGAGATCAGTAGCATAGAAGAGTCACAGGTGAAGTGGTCAATGATATTGGAGCCACAGAAATCCAGCTGCGGTCCCATGATCACAGGTGGAAAGGTAATGAGAAATCCAGCCAGCCAAGAACTAACTACAAGCTGGTTGCAGACTCTGCTGTTCATTATTGTTGTGTAATGCAAGGGCTTACAGATAGCTATGTACCGGTCATAGGACGTAGCTGTCAAAAGAAAAAATTCTGTTGAACCAAGAAGGATGAAGAAAAACCCTTAGGCCATGCAAGAATTATAGGAAATGGTCATATTCCCTGTTATTATGCTAACCAGAAATCTAGGAATGCAAACTGTTGTGAATAAGATCTCTAGGAAAGAAAAATTCCTATGAAAGAAATACATGGGAGTTTTCAGGTGTGAATCTGTCAGCGTCAGGGTAATGATTGTCAAGTTTCCAATTATACTAAGTATTTATGTGAAAAACAGAAAGAGAAAAATCAAAACATTTAGTTTTGGGTCATTTGTTAATCCCAGAAAAATGAACTCTTTCACAGATGTTTGATTTTTCATTTCTTACTGCTGACTTCTTCCAGATCTATAAATGAAAACAAGAAACAATTATTTTGTGAGTCCAGGATTACTTATTTTTTATCATATTCAATAGGTTAAGCAATATAAGACCTATAATTGGCCAGAAAGTTAACCACCAATTTGTACTCAATTCTGAAAATATATCCAGAAAAAAGAAACTTATATCTATTATATTCCTTTTGGATCATTAGCCATTTAATATTGAATGAATCACCTCTGTACAAAATACAATAAACACATCTATATGAAAAAGATGTACTTATCAAATATGCTTTACTTCCTTTTAAAAATGTGTCGTTATGAAAAATAGGTGAAACTCTATAAATATAAAATATTTTACTTTATTAAATATTTTTCCAATGACATTTTATCTAATGATTTTCTGTAAAAAAAATTTTTTTTAAGTTCATATCTTAGCTACTCTCCATGATATTTTCAAGATGTTTCAGGACACTACTGCCTATATAGAGAATTAACAACTTAACAAAAGCTTCAAGGCCGTCAAAACTAACATTTATGTAATTACAACCAAACAGAATTTAAACGTTTTTTTCTGAATTAAATAGTAATCTATTTTTATTTTAGATTCTAACGTCCAAAGTTACCTAAGTTATAAATTGATTTGAAAATGGAAAAAATAAATGAAGTGAGAAATAAAACATATACTCACAATTATATAGCCCATATGGTAGTAATTTTCTCAAACACAAGTGCTCCTTTGCCTTACTGTAATTATCAGTGTTGCTGCTTTGCTTTTGGAGCATTTCCTAGACTTCACTTCTTTGTGTCTGTGATTTTCTTATCCAAGAACATATTTCTATAGTAGGCAAGGTGCATTTAGCACATAATCCGCTTGCTCACAGTAAGACAGAACATGAAGAAAAGTCCAGTAGAAAATGCATTCCTGAAGTCAGGGAGGCCCTGTTAGATGGAGACATAGTCCCTGTTGCTGGTAGAAGACCTGTATACAGACTGCAAGGAAAGTATTCAAGCAGTCCTGCAACTTGTGCTACAGGACGGAGTTAGTGATATGCTGGTGAAAGCTGTATGGACAGTCCCAAGTAGTCAGTCCATGTTAAGGGTGGAAGGCTGAGACTTCGGTAGTATTGCCAAAGTTTTCATTAAGTAACAGTGTCTCTGGTACTAACTTGTTTAGGAGTAAAGCTAGAGGCTGTGGAAATGGGAGAGGGCAGCAGCAAAATGAACCACTAAGTTTTTAACAGATGACACAGCAGAACTAGAGACTAAACTTTCTTCGACTATGGGTAACACTCTCAAAAAAACAAATAAATAAATAAATGGATAAGAAAAAGAAAAATGTGGGAATAGGTCAATATTTACAATGAAATAGCCAAATAGAGGTTATGAAGTTACAGATTTTGCTTTTTAATTAATTAAAACTCACAGATTCCTAAGAAGGACAGGGATCAAAGCATGAGTGAGAATAAAGAAATAATAGCTACAGAAAAGAGGTGAGTGGCATAGGAGTGAATAAAATTTGTAAGGCAGAAAATCCTTAGCATATAAAGAACTCATGCATAGTTGTCCAGTCCAAGACCAGGCATTTAGCATCCTTTGTTTTCAAATTTTCCACAGAAATAACAATATTCTCAACCTAGATGCTAGAAAAATCTATTAATAAAGGATTGTACTTGGCTACCAGAAAATTTGTGAAAGAAAAATGAATTGTATTTTTTTAAATTACTTTCCAAGTAGAAAACTTGGTTGTCTATTATTAACAAAACAAACAGACTGGTTTTATCTGTTTTGTTTTGTTTTCTATCCCCTCAATATAGTCACAGGGGATTCTTGCAAAAAAATGAATGTCTCTGGAGAGAGATTTTACTAATGAGAACACCATAAAACTTAGCTGAAAAATTTTAATTAGGTGTCCTTGGGAAATGATTGTTTAAAAAAAATGTCAGGGATGTGTATAATGCAAAGAAGAGCAGTGAGGGCATAGCAGTCTTAGCATTATTTGGGGTTTCATATTGTCAATATTATTTTTACCTAGGATAAATGTCTGCTAAGACAGTACATTGCAATTTCATGTAAATTTGTAAAGATTCAAAATATAGCAAGAGGAAAGGGCCACATGATATAAAATGTGCTATTAAAATATTTTTTTAATAAAAAGTATTGAGTACGTATTTTAGTTCAGATAGAGTTAGTAGATGGACACATCATCAAGATACACTAAACATTGAAAGAATGATTATAAACATAAAATTCATGAAATTGATTATCTGAAAAGAAACCACTAATTCAGAAAAATGTACTCACTTCTTTGCTTCTACAACATTATTTACAATAGCCAAGATATAGAAGCAAGCTAGTGTCTACCAACATATGAATGTATAAGGATGAGGTGATAGATATAAATAATGGAATGTTATTCAGCAATAAAAAATAATGAAAAACCTGTTTATTGTTTCTTTTACATTAGAAAATAAAGAAGCAAAGTTTGTGTGTTATTTAATTTAATTTAATTTTCCTACAGATGATTTGGATCTGATACTTTATTTTCAGCTACTGAATAATTAAGTGATTAATTATTCTCACTTTTTGCTTTTTACTTACACTTTGATTATTGTAGATTCTGAATGTGAATTTGTTTTTCTGTTAGAATGATACATTTGTATTTTCCTGGATTTGCTATAGCAGGTGAATCTATGGAGAAGGGGGAAAAATATTGGTACTTTAGGCTGATTGTGCTATTTCAAGAGAACCTTAAATGAAGGTCAGTTAATTTTTGACCAAAAAAATGGTACATTTTCCCCTCTTTTTCTAATATTTTGTAAAAGTTTCATTTAGCATGAATTAAGTGTCTCAACCATTTTTTAAAAAGTTTTTTTATCACTAATTTTTCACAAAATTATCTCCTTTCCAAAATGCGGTAGGCACACTCTAAAGCTGTCTCCATGATTTTCAGTTCCTGCTGCTCATGTATTTGCACAATCTCTTCTCCATGAGTGTTGGAAGGGCATGTGACTTGCTTCTAAACAATGCAAAAAATCAAAGATAGTGTGCTGTGACTCTTATGATTAGGATAATGTATATAAAACTCTTGCTAGAAAACTTGTTCCACACTTTCTCTCTCCATTAATCTTTGAATAATTAAGCATCCATGAATTCCATAAAAGTGTGGTTCTGAAAGCAACAATCTGCATAATCTTGGAAATGTATCCATCCCCAGTCAAGCCTCCAGATGATGATCTAGCCCTCATGACACTTTGATTGCAGCTTTGTAGACCACCCAGCTAAGAATTGCCCAGGTTTCTCACTAACAGAAATTGTGAGATAATTTGTATGCTGTTTTAAATGCAACATTTGCGGTATATGTTATTCAGTACAGAAAACATTATTCTATAAAAAATGATGTCTTTCAAAGAAAGACAGTTCAGATCATGAAAACTTTCCAATCCTTTCCCTTTGGAGTCCCTAGTAATTGACAATTTAATGCACCATATTAGCAATTTAGATACTAGATATTGCATTGTTTCTTTCTATTAAGTGATTTGATTCCTTTATATAGGTTTCAAATATCTATTGCAATCTCCATATTTCAATCATTTAATTAATTTATTCTATTATCTTGTAGGTACCATTAATAATAAATGTATGATCATCATATCCTAACTGTAATATCTGTATCCTTTATATTTTTCGATTGCCTTTTATTGGTCTTATAACCCTCTATCTTTACTTGCTTATTTATTTGTTGAAGGCCAGACATTGTGCTTAAAAATCCTTCTATGTTTCTGTTAAGTTATTGTTTTATCTGATCTACAAATAGAGGTGAGGCTGATCAAATTAATCCAAACAGGAACTACATTGAATTGAGGCTGGGTATAGGAATGATAGGTCTATAATACATAATTTCTGATATTTAACTAAAGGTTCCTAAGTTACTATTCCTGTAGTCAATTCTATTTAAACTGGGAATCTAATAAAGCAAGCTCTACTCAGTGAAAACACAAATCCTTGACACTCGATTATATATTAAAAAATATAATACAAGATGAGACTATATTTGGTGGGCTGAATCATATAGAATGTTGTATGAAGTCAATCATAGTTTAATCTTAAAAAACAAAATAAATCTGTTTGAAGTCTACACCACCCTAGTAACCTTCACTATCCTTATTTATTAAGGAAAAATAATTTAACTCCATGTCAGCATAAAATTGAATCATGAATTTGTTCATTCAATACATGTGTAAGACACTATGAATCAGAGTTATTGGATCTGAAAATATAGTGTGGAAGATATATATAAAAAGCACTACATATGTTATAAAAGAAAAAGTATATAACACAATAGATTATTCCTTACTATTTTCTTATAAACCAAACACTTGATTATATGATTAAAATGCACCTCTTCTATTTTTAATAATTATTTTAAATAAGATAATATTACACAGTATAAGATACACACTTGCAAAATGTACAGTTTAATGAATTTTGTTAAATATGTATCTATGCAACCACAAGAGGGGGTGTTCTGATAATTAACAAGTAGCAGATGATAGCTAAATACATCCTATTACAAATCAGTGGTATCAGATATATGGCAAAATTTAATAAATAATCTATAGTTTTAGATTTCCACAAATTACTGCAATGAAGATAAATATTTTTAATTAGGTGACATGGTGAGATATCCCTTAAGACTGGTTAGAATACTTCAGAAATAATCAAGGAACTCTCCTTTAGCTCATAGATGTGGAAAGATGGAAGAAAAAAATTATCATTCTTAGAGCAAGGTAAAAAACTGCAAATTAATGATTTTTCTTAAACATATGAAAGAACAACCAATTTTTAAGAACAATTTCTGAACAAACAATTCACACTAACTTTAGGGAGAGGTAGGTCCCAGCATGAAGGAACAAAATCTTAATGTTTGCTTTCCTGTGGAAGAAATAACCATGATATTACATAACCCTGTAATTCATTGAGGACTCAGACAAACATTTTTAACAAATTACTAAGTACTAAGTTCTAAGGAGGTCCACCAGCAACAAAACACCAGGAAACTACCCTGAGCCAGCACTCTCCATTGTGCTGGCAGGTGGCATTTGGAGGAAGCAGCCACTGCTAAAACTGTCCCCAAACTCACACCCTTATATCCTCTGTGGGATCAAAATCAAATCTTCAAGGGAGAGCAAAGGAAGTGTAGCCTGAGGGTTCCTTCTATGACAGGAATGTCAGTCATTTCTGAAACTCTGAGAAGACATGTATCCTATGTCTCCATTAAGAAACAAACACTTCAAATTTCAGGGAGTAAAGCCATAAAATCATAGCCATTGGCATTGATAGAAATCCATGATGTTGTCATAGAGGAACAGGTGTAGAAATACATGCTAGACCCAGAATTAAATCTGTATGAGGGACAGAAACACTCATGAAGTCCAAATGCTGGAAACCCAAGTTCACATTACCTTCCTAAAATTGTTTTATTTAGGACATCAGAGAATGCCTCCCTCCCCCGCATCCCACTCCATTCAATGCCGAAAAGCACTGAGTAGTGACAAGAGCAGAAACCAGCAAGAAGATCTACAACAGACAGTTTCCCTCTGGGAACAGTGCAAAGAAAAGTGCCATGTTCAAACAAAGGACCCAAGCCAAGTGGGAACAGGTTTTCAGAGAAACAGTCTGGTAAAAAGCGCACACAATAAACACAAGTGTCACTAGAGCAATCTCAGATCTGCGATGCCTTCAGGACAGACACCACAGCCAACAAGAAGTTTCAGATGAAGCCCAACTCCTGACTAGATTAATACAAAAATGTTAGGAGAAATATTAGAATTAATGGCAGAAAATTTTCCAGAATTGGTGATAGATACAAAATCATCAAACTGAAAAGTTCACAGAAACTGGCCTAGATAATTATCAAGAAAAAGAAATCTAGTCAACAAACCTAGTCATATTATATTCAAATTTCTTAACACCAAAAACAAAGAGATAAGAAGGATATCAGATGTGGGCTGAGTCAGAAGAACAAGAGCATTACCAAGGACCCTCCTGCAAAACCTTGAAAATGAAAAAGCAATACAATGACCTCCAAGTGTTTGAAAGGAAAACGGTAAACACAGAAATCTGGGTATAGCAAAAAAATACCCTTGGGGCAAGGAAGAAAAATAAAGAGTTCTCATGGAAATGAAAACTGAGTGATTTAGTGATTGAAAACTTAATCCACAAGCAATGTTAAGGAATTTCTTCTGGCAGAAGGAACATAATATTGCTTAGAGCTTGAATCTATACGAAGAAATGAAGAGACCTAGAATTGGACTGAGGATAGAATTAAATGGATTTTTTTTCATAATTTTAACTACTCTAAGTGAACTACCTGTTTAAATAAAAAATAGTAGTACTATAATAATAATACTAACACTTTGTTTATGGCATATATAAAATGAAATATGTGTGAGAAAAGTTACAAGACGTGACAGAGAGAAACTGGGGATATATTGTTATTAGGACCTTATATCACACAAAAAAATTGTATAATATTTGTAGTTCCAGAGGAAAGGGAGTTCCCCTCCTGGGGAGAGTTCTCTCTGAATCCAAAGAAACTGAAGTAAGATGAGGGGAAGGGCAGGTGGGGTTAAAGGGGTTTATTTCTCACAGCTCACTCAGTTCCCTGGCCAGCTCTCTCACCGTCCATCCCCTCTTGGCTGCTGTGCACGCCCTCTTCTACTGCTGAAAGGACCAAACTAATGCCATGACAGGCCCCAGAAAGCCTCAGAAATCAGAGGGCCTGAGTTTCAGTTTCCCCGAAACCACCTGAAAGAATAGGAAAATTTTAAGTAGGCTCTGACCCTTGGCCTGAGTCATAAAAACTGGCCTGAACACAATGACACAATAGCTTGCAAACCCGTGCCTAGGTAATCCTCCCCAAAAACTGATAGATTGTGAAGATAAAGCCCTGTGAGACCCTACTGTGAAGATAAAGCCCTGTGAGACCCTAATTGAAATATTTTTGCTATCGAATCATCAGCAGACCTCCCCCTCGCCTCCTCCTGGTTGTGGTCCCTTTTCCTTTAAAACCTCCTGTGATTTCTGCTCGGGGTCGGACTCTGCTCCTGCGTGAGTCATGAGTCTTGACCCCAGCGCGCTAGTGGAATCAATAAACCTCTTGCTGTTTGCATCAAGACCGGTCTCTTGTGAGTATTTGGGTCGCCGTCCATCCCTGGGCTGAGCAGGGCCTGTTTTCTGGGTCTTACATTTGGGGGCTCGTCCGGGATCTGCGGCCACCCTATTCTCCAGAGACCCACTTGGAGGTAAGCAAAGGATCCTTAAGTTTCTGTGTGCGCCAGTGCCTGTTTGTTCTGTCAGATATCTGGGTCTGTGAAAAGCGCTTTCGGTTTGGCAGCCGCTTGCCGCTCCCGTAAGGGAACGGAAAGCTGTGGTAAGGCAGACGTGCCAGGGGCCACAAGCTGCAACCCTGGGGGATGCCCCTGGGTGTGAAATGGGGGATTTTTCCGCCCATCTGTTGGAAGGGGAAAGGGTCCAGTTTGAGCGGATTCAACGGAGGGACCCTCCCCCGTCTGAATACCTCTCCTGTCTGTGGAAAACGAGAGGAGGAAAGTGTTTGTTGGCGTCTTTTGCCGTTTTGTGGCTTGCTGTTTTTGTGTATTTAGAAACGACCAAAATGGGACAGACTGTGACAACCCCTTTGTCTCTGACTTTGGACCGCTGGACGGACATCAAGAATAGGGCCCATGACTTGTCTGTAGAAGTTAGAAAAAGACAATGGCAGACCCTCTGCTCGACTGAATGGCCAGCCTTCAATGTAGGTTGGCCTCCTGAGGGTACTTTTAACAGAGAATTAATTTTTGCAGTTAAGAATCTTGTTTTTCAGCCAAGACCCGATTCTCACCCTGACCACCAACCCTGCATCATGTAACCAATAAGGAAAACTGCTGTTTTGATTGTTTCCTTTCATCATGTACTTCTTTGTCCATATTGTGTAAAAGTAATTTCTCATAACAAAAGCTGTCTTCCTCTCTTCTGAGTATTAAAGTGAACAACTGAGCAGTAGAGGGTTTGGACTTGTATCCCTGCCATCCCTGGGCAGCCCCTGCAGCAGAAGATGGCAGAGGTGTTACAGCTACAGAAGATGGGGGTGGGAGGGAGGAATCCAAGTGATCCTGGCCTCAGAAATTCAGGCCTGCCTGTATTCATTTACAGGGAGATTTTTTTAAATGGAAGAATCTCATTTCAGAGTATGGGGAAAGGTCTGTTGTTAATTTATTGTTAACTTTTTGAAATTGGATTACAAAATGTCTGCTCCTTCAGCTTGGGCTGGACAGTTGATTTAATAAACTAGGCAGCTTCTCGTATACTTTGGCAATAAGCTTTCTTAACAGGCAAAGCTTCTCTTGTAAGAACTGGAAGCATTTTCTTTTTTTCAGTTCGTATCCAGTGTTTTTTAAAGGGGCCAAAGTTGACTTTGCACTGTATTTTTCCACTGCGGTTAATGGGCCACTGATTCCCCCCACACCCAAGTTATCAAGCCTCTCTCCTTCCCTCCCTCTCTCTGTTTCTCTCTTTGGAAATGTACTTGATTTGAGAAATTGCACTGTTTCTGCAGGGTGGGGGAGTCAGCATGGAGCAGGTATGTAAGGCCGGCAATACACTTTCAGCAAGGCTCCCTCACTTGCACTCTCCTGTAAGTCAGTAAATTGTTATATATTACCCCTTCCTCCCATAAGTCTTTTTTAAATGTGGATAGATGGGACCCTACTGAAATTGTGTATCATACTATGGGTAATATCTTTTTCATATACTTATTAAAGTGTGAAGTTGTTTTGCTTGTACCATTCCAGTTTTGAGCTGCAATAGTTCATTGTTGTAATTGAAGAAAAGATTTCTTCATAAATAACTTTAAAGATGAACACATACAACTGAATATAGAAAATCTTTCAATAATTGTAATTATAAGGGAGAAACTGATGTTTACTTTGATCTTTAAAATTGTGGCACCTCTTAACCTTTTAGTAACTTTATTTCTGTATTGCTTTGATATTTTATGAGATTAGCTTTGAGAAATAGTCCTGATTTTTAAACCAAAGATTTTCTAAAACCTTAAGGTCTAGTCTAAACCAATTTAAACTTAATCTGGTTATCTAATCAAAGAAAATTTTTTCCATTTTCAAATTGCTATTTTTTAAAAGCTTTTAATTACCCATTTTATCATATTTGTCTGAAGTTCTTATTTTTCCAGTATGTCTAAACCAAAGTTTCAAGTGTTGGTACTAAATAGAAGCAGAACTGCAGGAACCCCAAAACCTAAAATATATCCTGAAGTAAAATCCCCTCCCGAATGGCCGGAACATTACCCTCCCCCGTATTATCTTGAACAGGCGGCAGAACCTGCTCCAGCCCCTGAGCCACAACCTGCTCAGCCAGTAGTACAAGAAAGGGAAGAAGAAGGGCCCAATGCTCCCCCTTTACCAGCAGCAGTGGGGGGCCCAGCGGCAGGTACCAGAAGTCGTAGAGGGGCCCCTCCTGGGGATGGGCCGGATTCTACTGTAACCCTCCCACTTAGAGTTTATGGCCCTCCCATGCCGCCCCCCGGAGTCCAACCCATGCAGTATTGGCCATTTTCTTCTGCAGATATATATAATTGGAAGGCTAATCATGCTTCCTTTTCAGAAAATCCTGTAGGACTTACTGGATTAATAGAGTCTCTCATGTTCTCCCACCAACCCACTTGGGGTGATTGCCAGCAACTGTTGCAGTCTCTTTTCACCACGGAAGAGAGAGAGAGAATCCTGTTGGAAGCCCAGAAAAATGTTTTAGGAGACAATGGGCAACGCTCCCAACTTCCCCATGTGATAGATGCTGGATTCCCGCTGACTCGACCCAACTGGGACTTCAACACTCCGGAAGGTAGGGAGAGGTTGACTGTCTACCGCCGGGCTCTGGTGGCAGGTCTCAAGGGGGCTGCGCGATGGCCCACTAATCTGGCTAAGGTAAGAGAAATTCTTCAGGGGCCCACTGAACCGCCTTCAGTTTTTCTTGAGCGCCTTATGGAGGCTTATAGGCGCTATACTCCTTTTGACCCCACCTCTGAGGGACAGCGGGCAGATGTAGTTATGGCATTTATAGGGCAATCAGCTTCTGATATCAAAAAGAAGCTGCAGCGCCTCGAAGCATTGCAGGATTTTACTTTACAGGACCTAGTGAAGGAGGCTGAGAAAGTGTATCACAAAAGAGAGATAGAGGAAGAGAAAGAAGAAAGGCAGAAGAGAGAGAGAGAGGAAAGGGAGGATAGAAGAGACAGAAGACAGGAGGAAAAACTTATCTAGAATTTTGGCCACAGTGGTTGGAGAGAAAGAAAGAGGATTTCAAGGGCCTAGGCAGGTAGGGAACCTGAGCAACAGGGGCCAGAAGACAATGAGAAGCATGGGCAGACCACCCCTTTACAAAGATCAATGTGCCTACTGCAAGGAGAGAGGGGGAGTAGCCAGGGGAGTTCTTACCCAGGCCTTGGGACCCTGTAAGAGGCCGGTGGCATACCTGTCAAAGAAACTGGACCTAGTGGCCAGCGGATGGCCATCCTGCTTAAAGGCCATTGCAGCAGTCGCGATCCTGATCAAGGACGCTGACTAACTATGGGACAACAGGTGACTGTAATTGCTACCCATGCCCTAGAGAGCGTTATCTGCCAGCCTCCTGAACGGTGGATGATGAATGCTCGCATGACCCACTACCAAAGCTTACTGCTGACGGAGAGAATCATTTTTGGCCAGCCTGCCCTCCTTAACCCCGCTACCTTACTGCCTGAGGACACTGAGGAGCCAGTTGTTCACACTTGTGCAGACATACTGGCTGAGGAAACTGGAGTCAGAAGTGACCTTACAGACACCCCCTGGCCTAACGGTACCACCTGGTTCACGGATGGCAGCAGCTTCGTAGTTGAAGGTAAGAGGATGGCTGGGGCTGCGGTAGTAAATGGAGAGCAGACAGTGTGTGCAAGCAGTCTACCTGAAGGGACCTCAGCTCAGAAGGCAGAACTCATAGCCTTGATACAGTCTTTGAGGCTAGCTGAGGGGAAAGCCATCAATATCTACACGGATAGTAGATATGCCTTTGCCACAGCACATGTACATGGTGCCATCTATCGGCAGAGAGGATTCCTGACATCGGCAGGTAAAGAGATTAAAAATAAAGAGGAAATTCTGAGTCTATTAGAGGCAATGCATTTGCCTAAAAAGGTGGCCATCATACACTGCCCTGGGCACCAAAAAGCCACCGATAAGATAACTAAAGGAAATCAGTTGGCTGATCAGACAGCAAAGAAAGCTGCTCATGGAACCCCAATATTGCCAGCAATGAGTGACTATGAGACAGAGCCCAGCCCTGAGAAATTCCAGTACACTAGAGAAGATTGCCGGGTCATGAATCGCCTAGGGTATACTATAGAGATGCCTCAAGGATTAAGAAAGACAGAAGATGGGAAAATCATATTCCCCCAGAGGGAGGCTAAAGAATATGTGGAGCAGCTCCACCGTCTCACCCATCTGGGGACTAAACACCCGAAAAAGACAGTAACATCATCCCCCTACTATGTAATTGGACTTCCTGAAGTTGTTAATGCTGTAGTTAAACATTGTATCCCTTGTGCCATAACGAATGCAGGTTTTAACTGATACCCCACTGGACAAAGATTACGGGGTGATCGACCTGGAGCTTACTGGGAAATAGACTTTACTGAAATAAAACCTGCCAAATATGGAAATAAATATCTACTAGTTTTTATAGATACCTTCACAGGATGGGTAGAGGCATACCCAACTAAGACAGAAACTGCCAACATAGTGGCCAAGAAGATATTAGAAGAAATTTTTCCCACGTTTGGAATCCCTAAGGTAAACGGATCTGACAATGGGCCCGCCTTCGTTGCTCAGGTAAGTCAGGGATTGGCCAAACAAATGGGGTTTGAATGGAAATTACATTGTGCATATAGAACCCAAAGCTCAGGACAGGTAGAGAGGATAAATAGAACTCTAAAAGAGACCTTAACTAAATTAGCCTTAGAGACCGGCGGGAATGACTGGACAGCTCTCCTTCTCTTTGCCCTGTTCTGGGCAAGGAACACCCCAGGGCGTTTTAGACTAACCCCCTATGAGCTTTTGTGTGGGGGACCGCCCCGCCTTGTAGAAGTAGGAAAGGTGCATAACCCTGATGCTGTTCTCTCTCAACCTTTGTTTGTTCACCTAAAAGCCCTAGAAGTAGTTCGCCAGCAGGCATGGGAACCACTGAAAGAGGCCTACTCCACTGAGACCACCACCGTCCCTCACCATTTCCAAGTGGGAGATGCTGTCTATGTACACCGTGTTGGGAGTCTTGAGCCTCAGTAAAAAGGACCCTACCTAGTCCTGCTGACAACCCCCTCTGCAGTAAAGGTCGAAGGAATAGCTGCCTGAATCCATGCCTCCCACCTAAAAGCTGCACCAAAGGCAGAGGAAGATGAGTCCTGGCACGTGGAGAAGACTGATAATCCTCTTAAGCTTTGCTTACACTGTAAGCCCGACCCTTCCTAACCCCCATGCTCCCCAGCTGCTTACCTGGCTCCTTATTGACTAGAAGAATCTCTGACTTCTTTATCAGAGGTAGTATTGCAGAATAGGAGAGGACTAGATCTGTTGTTTTTAAAGGATGGTGGACTGAGTGCTGCATTGAGGGAAGAATGCTGCTTCTATGTAAATCACTCTGAAATCATAAAAGACTCCATGTCTAAGTTGAGGGAAAGGCTAGATAAACGCCTGCAAGACCGAGAGTCTCAGCAAAGATGGTTTGAAAGATGGTTTAGTAAATCTCCTTGGTTTGCTACTCTAATATCTTCCCTTTTAAGACCTATTCTAATTTTGCTTTTGTTACTTACTATTGGCCCTTGCATCCTAAAAAATTAGTAACTTTTATTAGAGAACGGATTAGTGCAGTACAAATTTTAATAAGACAGCATTACCAGTCCGTACCTAATTCTGAGAAAGAATTTTTTAACAATATAGAACTCTAGTTCTATGATTAGAACTATACATAAGAAGAAGTGGGGAATGAAAGGACCAAACTAACGCCATGACAGGCCTCAGAAAGCCTCAGAGATCAGAGGGCCTGAGTTTCAGTTTCCCTGAAACCACCTGAAAGAATAGGAAAATTTTAAGTAGGCTCTGACCCTTGGCCTGAGTCATAAAAACCGGCCTGAACACAATGACACAATAGCTTGCAAACCCGTGCCTAGGTAATCCTCCCCAAAACTGATAGACTGTGAAGATAAAGCCCTGTGAGACCCTACTGTGAAGATAAAGCCCTGTGAGACCCTAATTGAAGTATTTTTGCTATCGAATCATCAGCAGACCTCCCCCTCGCCTCCCCCTGGTTATGGTCCCTTTTTCCTTTAAAACCTCCTGTAATTTCTGCTCGGGGTCGGACTCTGCTCCTGCGTGAGTTATGAGTCTTGACCCCAGCGCACTGGTGGAATCAATAAACCTCTTGCTGTTTGCATCAAGACCGGTCTCTTGTGAGTATTTGGGTCGCCGTCCATCCCGGGGCTGAGCAGGGCCTGTTTTCTGGGCCTTACAGTGTCTTTGCCTGGTTTTGGTATTAGAGTGATGTTGGCCTCGTAGAATGAGTTTGGGAGTATTCCCTCCTCTTCTACTTTTTGGAAAACTTTAAGGAGGATGGGTATGAGGTCTTCACTAAATGTTTGATAAAATTCAGTAGTGAAACCATCTGGTCCAGGAGTTTTGTTCTTAGGTAGTTTGATTACCTATTCAATTTCTTTGCTGGTAATTGGTCTATTCATATTTTTGTTTCCTCCTGGGTCAGCCTTGGAAGGTTGTATTTTTCTAGAAAGTTGTCCATTTCTTCTAGGTTGTCTAGTTTGTTAGCATATAATTTTTCATAGTATTCTCTCATAGTTCTTTGTATTTCTGTGGTGTCCATAGTGATTATTCCTTTCTCCTTTCTGATTCTGTTTATGTGTGTAGACTTTTTTTTTCTTGATAAGTCTGGTTAGGGGTTTATTCATTTAGTTTATTTTCTCAAAGAACCAGCTTCTGCTTTCATTGATTCTTTCTATTGTTTTATTCTTCTCAACTTTATTTATTTCTGCTCTATTCTTTATTATGTCCCTCCCTCCTTCTACTGACTTTGGGCCTCATTTGTTCTTCCTTTTCTAGTTTCATTAATTGTAAGTTTAGACTGTTCATTTGGGATTGTTCTTCTTTCTTGAGGCCTGTATTGCAATATATTTCCCTCTTAGCATGGCTTTCACTGCATCCCACAGATTTGTGGTGTTGAATTATTGTTGTCATTTGTCTCCATATATTGCTTGAGCTCTGTTTTTATTTGGTCATTGATCCATTGATTATTTAGGAGCATGTTTTGAAGCCACCATGTGTTTATGGGCTTTTTCATTTTCTCTGAGTAATTTATTTCTAGTTTCTTACCTTTGTGATGTGAGAAGCCGGTTAGTACAATTTCAATCTTTTTGAATTTACTGAGGCTCTTTTTATGGCCTAGAATATGATCTAATCTCAAAAATGTTCCATGTGCACTTGACAAGAATGTGTATCCTATTGCTTTTGGATGGAGTATTCTGCAGATGTTTGTTAGGTCCATCTCTTCTAAAACGTTGTTCAGTGCCTCTGTCTCTTTATTTATTTTCTGCCTGGTTGATCTGTCCTTTGGGGTAAGTAGTGTGTTTGAAGTGTCCCAAAATGAATGCACTGCATTCTGTTTTCCCCCTTTAATTCTGTTAGTATTTGTTTCATATATGTAGGTGATCCTGAGTTGGGTGCGTAGATGTTTATAATAGTTATATCCTCTTGTTGGACTGACCTCTTTATCATTATGTAATGTTCTTCTTTGTCTCTTGTTACTTTCTTTGTTTTGAAGTCTGTTTTGTCTGATACAAGTACTACAACTCCTGCTTCTTTCTCACTATTAATTGCATGAAATATCTTTTTTCCATCCCTTTACTTTCAGTCTCTGTATGTCTTTGGGTTTGAAGTGAGTCTCTTGTAGGCAGCATATAGATAGGTCTAGTGTTTTTATCCATTCAGTGACTCTACATCTTTTGACTGGTGCATTCAGACCATTTACATTTAGGGTGATTATCAATGGGTATGTACTTATTGCCACTGCAGGCTTTAGATTTGTGGTTACCAAAGGTTCAAGGGGTAATTCCCTTACTATGTAACAGTCTAATTTAACTCACTTCGTATGCTATTACAAACACAAACTAAAGATTCTTTTTCTTTTTTTTCCTCCTTTTTCTTCCTCCTCCATTTTTTGTATGTTATGAATCATATTCTGTACTCTTTGTCTATCTCTTGGGTGACATCTATTTAGTCTTAGGAATACTTCCATCTATAGGATTCCCTCCAAAATGCACTGTATAGGTGGTTTGTGGGAGGTAAATTCTCTCAGCTTTTGCTTATCTGAAAATTATTTAATCCCTCCTTCAAATTTAAATGATAACTTTGCCGGGTACAGTATTCTTGGTTCGCGGCTCTTCTGCTTCATTGCATTAAGTATATCATGCCACTCCCTTCTGGCTGGCAAGGTTTCTGTTGAGAAATCTGATGATAGCCTGATGGGTTTTCCTTTGTATGTGATCTTTTTTCTCTCTCTGGCTGCTTTTAAAAGTCAGTCTTTATCCTTGATCTTAACCATTTTAATTATTATATGTCTTGATGTTGTCTTCCTTTTGTCCCTTGAGTTGGGAGATCCGTGCTTCTCAGTGGCTTGAGAGACTATCTCCTTCCCAAGATTGGGGACGTTTTCAGCAATTACCTCCTCAGTAACACTTTCTATCACTTTTTCTCTCTCTTCTTCTTCTGGTACCCCTATTATGCGAATATTGTTTTATTTGGATTGGTCACACAGTTCTCTCAATATTCTTTCATTCTTAGAGAATATTTTTTCTCTCTGTGCCTCAGCTTCTTTGTATTCCTTTTCTCTAACTTCTATTCCTTTTACCATCTCTTCTGCTACAGCTAATCTGGTTTTAAATCACTCCATTGTGTGTTTCATCTCAGATATGGAACTTCTTTTTTTTTTAATATAATTTATTATCATTAATTTACAATTACATGTGCAATATTACGATTATTAAACTACCCCTTCATCAGGACCCCCCCACCAACCCCATTACAGTCACTGTCCATCAGCGTAGTGAGATGTTACAGAATCACTACTTGTCTTCTCTGAGTTGTACTGCCCTCCCCGTGCCCCCCCAACATTACATCTGCTAATCGTAATGCCCCTTTTTCCCTCTTATCCCTCCCTTCCCGCCCATTTTCCCCAGTCCCTTTCCCTTTGGTAACTATTAGTTCGTTCTTGGGTTCTGTGAGTCTGCTGCTGTTTTGTTCCTTCAGTATTTTTTCTTTGTTCTTATACTCCACATATGAGTGAAATCATTTGATACTTGTCTTTTTCGGCTTGGCTTATTTCACTGAGCATAATACCCTCTAGCTCCATCCATGTTGTTGCAAATGGTAGGATTTGTTTTCTTCTTATGGCTGAATACTATTCCATTGTGTATATGTACCACCTCTTCTTTATCCATTCATCTACTGATGGACACTTAGGTTGCTTCCATTTCTTGGCTATTGTAAATAGTGCTGCAATAAACATAGGGGTGCATCTGTCCTTTTCAAATTGGGCTGCTGCATTCTTAGGGTAAATTCCTAGGAGTGGAATTCCTGGGTCAAATGGTATTTCTATTTTGAGTTTTTTGAGGAACCTCCATACTGCTTTCCACAATGGTTGAACTAATTTGCAGTCCCACCAGCAGTGTAGGAGGGTTCTCTTTTCTCCACATCCTCGCCAACATTTGTTGTTGTTTGTGTTTTGGATGTTGGCCATCCTCACTGGTGTGAGGTGATATCTCATTGTGGTTTTAATCTGCATTTCTCTGATGATTAGCAATGTGGAGCATCTTTTCATGTGCCTGTTGGCCATCTGAATTTCTTCTTTGGAGAAGTGTCTATTCATGTCCTCTGCCCATTTCTTAATTGGATTATTTGCTTTCTGTTTGTCAAGGTGCATGAGTTCTTTATATATTTTGGATGTCAACCCTTTATCAGATAAGTTTTTTATGAATATATTCTCCCATACTGTAGGATGTCTTTTTGTTCTACTGATGGTGTCCTTTGCTGTACAGAAGCTTTTCAGCTTCATATAGTCCCACTTGTTCATTTTTGCTTTTGTTTCCCTTGCCCGGGGAGATATATTCATGAAGAAGTTGCTCATTTTTATGTCCAAGAGATTTTTGCCTATGTTTTTTTCTAAGAGTTTTATGGTTTCATGACTTACATTCAAGTCTTTGATCCACCTTGAGTTTACCTTTGTGTATGGGGCTAGACAGTAGTCCAGTTTCATTCTCTTACATGTAGCTGTCCAGTTTTTCCAACACCAGCTGCTGAAGAGGCTGTCATCTCCCCATTGTATATCCAAGGCACTTTATCAAATATTAATTGACTGCATATGTTTGGGTTAATGTTTGGATTTTCTATTCTGTTCCACTGCTCTGTGGGTCTGTTTTTGTGCCAATACCAAATTGTCTTGATTACTGTGGCTTTGTAGTAGAGCTTGAAGTCAGGGAGTGTAATTCCCCCTGTTTTATTCCTCCTTCTCAGGATTGATTTGGCTATTCGGGGTCTTTTGTGGTTCCATATGAATTTTAGAATTATTTGTTCCAGTTCATTGAAGAAAGCTGTTGGTAGTTTGATAGGGATTGCATTGAATCTGTAGATTGCTTTAGGTAGTATAGCCATTTTGACAATATTTATTCTTCCTAGCCAAGAGCATGGGATGCATTTCCATTTGTTAGTGTCCTCTTTAATTTCTCTTAGGAGTGTCTTGTAGTTTTCAGAGTACAGGTCTTTCACTTCCTTCGTTAGGTTTATTCCTAGGTATTTTATTCTTTTTGATGCAATTGTGAATGGAATTGTTTTTCTGATTTCTCTTTCTGTTAGTTCATCATTAGTGTATAGGAAAGCAACAGATTTCTGTGTGTTAATTTTGTATCCTGCTACTTTGCTGAATTCAGATATTAGTTCTAGTAGTTTTGGAATGGAATCTTTAGGGTTTTTTATGTACAGTATCATGTCATCTGCAAATAGTGACAATTTGACTTCTTCTTTACCAATCTGGATGCCTTGTATGTCTTTGTTTTGTCTGATTGCTGTGGCTAGGACCTCCAGTACTATGTTGAATAACAGTGGAGGAGGTGGGCATCCTTGTCTTGTTCCCGATCTTAGATGAAAAGCTTTCAGCATCTCGCCGTTAAGTATGATGTTTGCTGTGGGTTTGTCATATATAGCCTTTATGATGTTGAGGTACTTGCCCTCTATACCCATTTTGTTGAGAGTTTTAATCAGGAATGGATGCTGAATTTTGTCAAATGCTTTTTCAGCATCTATGGAGATGATCATGTGGTTTTTGTTCTTCTTTTTGTTGATGTGGTGGATGATGTTGATGGATTTTCGAATGTTGTACCATCCTTGCATCCCTGGGATGAATCCCAGGTGATCATGGTGTATGATCCTCTTGATGTATTTTTGAATTCGGTTTGCTAATATTTTGTTGAGTATTTTTGCATCTACGTTCATCAGGGATATTGGTCTGTAATTTTCCTTTTTGGTGAGGTCTTTGCCCGGTTTTGGTATTAGAGTGATGCTGGCTTCATAGAATGAGTTTGGAAGTATTCCCTCCTCTTCTATTTTTTGGAAAACTTTAAGGAGAATCGGTGTTATTTCTTCTCTATATGTCTGGTAGAATTCAGAGGTGAATCCATCAGGCCCAGGGGTTTTGTTCTTGGGTAGTTTTTTGATTACCAATTCGATTTCGTCACTGGTGATTGGTCTGTTTAGTTTTTCTGTTTCTTGCTTGGTCAGTCTTGGAAGGTTGTATTTTTCTAAGAAGTTGTCCATTTCTTCTATGTTTTCCAGCTTGTTAGCATATAGATTCTCATAATATTCTCTTATGATTCTTTGTATTTCTGTGGGGTCCGTCGTGATTTTTCCTTTCTCATTTCTAATTGTGTTTATGTGTGTAGATTCTCTTTTTCTCTTAATGAGTCTGGCTAGGGGTTTATCTATTTTGTTTATTTTTTCAAAGAACCAGCTCTTGGTTTTATTGATTTTTTCTATTGTTTCATTCTTCTCAATTTTATTTATTTCTTCTCTAATCTTTTTTATGTCCCTCTTTCTGGTGACTTTGGGCCTCATTTGTTCTTCTTTTTCCAATTTCAGTAATTGTGTCTTTAGACTATTCATTTGGGAATGTTCTTCGTTCTTTAAATAGGCCTGGATTGCAATATACTTTCCTCTTAGAACTGCCTTTGCTGCGTCCCACAGAAGTTGTGGCTTTGTGTTGTTGTTGTCATTAGTCTCCATATATTCTTTGATTTCTGTTTTGATTTGGTCGTTAACCCATTGATTAATTAGGAGAGTGTTGTTAAGTCTCCATGTATTTGTGAGCCTTTTTGATTTCTTTCTAAAAGTTATTTCTAGTTTTATACCTTGGTGATCTGAGAAGTTGGTTGGTAGGATTTCAGTATTTTTGAAGTTACTGAGATTCTTTTTGTGGCCTAGTATGTGGTCTATTCTGGAAAATGTTCCATGTGCACTTGAGAAGAATGTGTATCCTGTTGCTTTTGGGTGTAGAGTTCTGTAGATGTCTGTTAGGTCCATCTGTTCTAGTGTGTTGTTCAGTGCCTCTGTGTCTTTACTTATTTTCTGTCTGGTTGATCTGTCCTCTGGAGTGAGTGGTGTGTTGAAGTCTCCTAAGATGAATGCATTGCTGTCTATTTCCTCCTTTAATTCTGTTAGTATTTGTCTCACATATGCTGGTGCTCCTGTGTTGGGTGCATATATATTTGTAATGATTATATCTTCTTGTTGGACTGACCCCTTTATCATTATGTAATGTCCTTCTTTATCTTTTGCTATTTTCTTCGTTTTGAAATCTATTTTGTCTGATACAAGTACTGCAACACCTGCTTTTTTCTCTTTGTTCTTTGCATGAAACATCTTTTTCCATCCCTTCACTTTTAGTCTGTGTATATCTTTGGATTTGAGGTGAGTTTCTTGTAGGCAGCATATAGATGGGTCTTGCTTTTTTATCCATTCTGTTACTCTGTGTCTTTTGATTGGTGCATTCAGTCCATTTACATTTAGGGTGATTATTGATAGGTATGTACTTATTGCCATTGCTGGCTTTAGATTCGTGGTTACCAAGGGTTCAAGGGTTGCTTCTTTACTATCTAACAATCTAACTTAACTTTCTTCTTAAGTTATTGTAAACACAGTCTGATGTTTCTTTCTTTCTCTCCCTTCTTATTCCTCCTCCTCCATTCTTTCTATAATAGGTGTTTTATTCTTTGCCTTTAGTTGGTATTTGGATGGTCTGCTTTCTTTGCTATGATTTTTTTTCCCTCTGGTGACATCTTTTTAGCCTTAGGTGTGCTTCCCTCTAGAGCTGTCCATTTAAGATATCCTGTAGTGGTGGTTTATGAGACGCAAATTCTCTTAACTTTCTTTTATCTGGAAATTGTTTAATCCCTCCATCATATTTAAATGATAATCGTGCTGGATACAATATTCTTGGTTCGAGGCCCTTCTGTTTCATAACGTTAAATATATCATGCCATTCTCTTCTGGCCTGTAAGGTTTCTGTTCAGAAGTCTGATGATAGTCTGATGGGTTTTCCTTGGTAGGTGATCTTTTTTCTCTCTCTAGCTGCCTTTAATACCCTGTCTTTATCTTTGATCTTTGCCATCTTAATTATTATGTGTCTTGGTGTTGTCTTCCTTGGGTCCCTTGTGTTTGGAGATCTATGAGCTTCGGTGGACTGCGAGACTACTTGCTTCCCCAGCGAGGGAAAGTTTTCAGCAATTATTTCTTCAAAGACACTTTCTATCCCTTTTTCTCTCTCGTCTTCCTCTGGTACTCCTATAATGCGAATATTGTTCCGTTTGGATTGGTCACACAGGTCTCTTAATATTCTTTCATTCCTAGAAATCCTTTTATCTCTCTCTGCCTCAGCTGCTCTGTACTCCTGTTCTCTGTTTTCTATTCCATTAACAGTCTCTCGCATCTTATCCATTCTGCTGTGAAGCCCGTCGATCGCTTGTCTGATTTCTGTATTGTCTTTCCTCAGTTCCCTCACTTCCTTCCTCAGCTCTTGCACATTTCTCTGTAGGTCCATCAACATGGTTATGACTTTTATTCTAAATTCTTTTTCAGGGAGGCTGTGCATTTCCATCCCTTCAGACTCCCTCTCTGGGGTTGTCTGGTTGATTTTGGTCTGAACCATATTCCTCTGTCTTTTCATGGCTGTATAATTTGGTCACTGATAGTTGCCACGTATGTCAGCTGGGCTCTTTAAGACTTTAAAAAGAGAAGAAAAAAAAAAGAGAAAAAAAGAAAAAAAAGGAAGAAAGAAAAAGAAAAAAAGAAAGAAAAGAAAAAACAAAAACAAAACAAAAAACAAAACAAAACAAAAATGCCCACCGGACGTAGATTCTGTGGGAATGCTCTAGGTGGCGCTATTGCCCCACTATTCCACAGCTGTGACTGTGCCACTCCGCAGGGCCCTTTATCGCTCTGGCAGGGGTGGGAACGAATAGGAGGCTGTTGATCTCAGTGAGAAGTGTTAAGTATGGCTACACTTCCTCAGTCGCCAGCTAAGGCATCTGAAACTCCCCAGGACTCCCAGCCTGCTGGGCTGAGTGTGCTGGGGCCATCCGGCTCCTCTGCTGGGCTCCTGTCTCTTTAAGACCGCTGAAGAAGGCGCGCACTTTTTTTTTTCCCTTCCCGGGAGCCTGCTGCAAGCACCCTGGCGCGTTCCCCGCTCAGATCCTGCCCCTCTGTCTCTCCAATCTCCGCTGCACTGCGCAATGTGGGTCAGCGCTCCCCGCGCATATCACCGGGGCTGGCTACTCCGCCGGGTGCACTTCCACTCCCTCCCGGCTCTGAATCCTCTCCTCCCGCTGGTGCGCTGGGGTGGGGGAGGGCTCGGGTCCCGCCGGGTCGCAGCTCCGTTTCTTACCCGCCTCTTGGGGTGCCGAGTCCTCTCGGGTGTAGCTGCATGCTGTGCGCTTTCCTGTGTATTCTCGTCTCTCTTTTAGGAATAGATGTATTTTCTGTGTTTTCGTAGATAAATATAGTGTTGGGAGGAGATTTCTGCCGCCCTGCTCACACCGCCATCTTCCCGGAAGTCCAGATATGGAATTTCTTAATGATTGAATCTCCATCTTAAATTCGTTCCTGAGTTCTTGAACATTTTTCTGTACCTCCATAAGTATGTTTATGATTATTTTTTGAACCCTCTTTCAGGAAGATTGGTGGGTGCATTTCATTTGGCCCCTTTCCTGGGGTTTTTGAGATTTTGGTCTGAACCATGTTCTTTGGATGTTTTATATTTCTGTGTGGTGCCTTCTATTGCCCAGAAGCTACAGTCTCTGGCGCTGCTCAGCTCCTAGAGTGAAGTTGGGGCTGGTGGGGAGCAGAGCTGGTGACTGCGGGGAGGAAAGATCTGTTTCCTGTCTCCCGTCTGCCCTGTCTGTGTCCAGAATCACAGCCAATGTGTCGAGCACACAGGTGTAGGCCTCTGTGCTTGGCATCTCCAGCTGTTGTAGGTGAGGCCTCTCTCTGGCTGGCCTGATGCCATAGCAGTGACTGCCGGTTTGCGAGCCAGTGCTGTCAGGCCAGGAGGAAGGCTCAGCAGGCTGCATATCACAGTGGGGGGCCTTGGAGCTGAGTAGCCAGCCAGAGGGATGGAGCTCCTGAAGCTCGCAAAGTTCCCAATCGGCTGGGCAGTGCACGACTAGACAACCTTTTCCCCCTATCCCTTCTCCTGCACTGCAAGCTCCATGCAAACCCCGCACCTTCAGCATCCCTTTCACTGCTAGGAAGCCTCTCAGACCTCCTGCCTTTCCCTTGTCTCAGAGCGGCCGGGTGTGGATCCTGTCCTCCACAATGGCCAGAATCTGTCTCTCAAACACTGTGCCTGTCCCAGCTCCCCATCCTCTAGAGCACCACACAATGCAGATTTCTGCTTGCAAAGCAGATTTCCAGGGCTAGGTGTTCTGCAGTCCCAGGCTTCCATTCCCTCTCCCACTCCATTTCTCTTCCTCCTGCCCGTGAGCTGGGGTTGGAGAAAGGCTCAGGTCTCACCCAATCCAGGCTTTTGTACGTCACCCTCTTTGTGAGGTCTGCTCTGTTCATGAGGTCTGTATGCAGTCTGGTGCAGCCTTCTTTCCTGTTGCTGTTTTAGGGTTAGTTGTATTAACTATATTTTCACACTATCTGTGGTTTTGAGAGGAGTTGTCTGTCTCACCTCTCATGCCACCATCTTGAATGTCTCACAGCATTTTTTATATTCTAATTGAAGTCTAACTTCCATGGCTGTATTACCTGCATGTTTTAATTATCTATCTTTTCCTTTAGCATGTCTCTGTATTTTTCTTCTTTATAAATCTTACCTTATAATTCCATCAGTTAAAATAGCACTCACAACAGACTTCCATTCAAAGCAGACCCTCCCAAATATCTCCTTTTTCTCTGCAAAGTAACATTCCTCTCTTTGTTCTCTGGTCTTGTCTATGGATTGCTATAGCTTGCATGTCCTGAATTGCAATTCCTATCCTATTGCCAAATAACTTCATTTTGCTGGTAACATAACTGGCTACTTTATTTTTAAGTTTGACAAGAAAAATATACTTGCACTTAGGAAGTATATATTCTGCAGGTATTCTATAAACTTGAAATGGTGCTATAAAATTGCAATAAATACATAACATTAAAGTAGTTACTGAAGGAGAATAGTGTTTCAATAAAAATCACATTGTGAAGTGCACAAGTTAAACTACAAAAAGATTATTTTAAAAGAGTAACAATTGTTTCAAGATGTTTTATTTCCTTATTCTGTTTTTTTCTCTTCTATTGGTTGTTTTGCCTATTGGAAGCAAGGAAATACATTTAATGGGCTGATATGAAACAGCTTTTATTAGTTCAGCCTTCTGTAAACATTCTCATGCATCATTAACGTTGTATGTTGCAAAGAAGTGCTTTCTTAAATTGTAGATATTTGGCTATAAATTCAAGACTGTAGTAAATAATTGTCTGTTGAATGAACACTTGTATGTGTACTGAAAAACTAGGTGAAGTGTATAATTAGGATATGCATTTTACTATGGCTTATTAAATCACAAAACACCAAAAAGCTATTGGAATTTGAGTGATTCCAAGGACTGAGAAATCTAGAAGTTACAATGACAAATAATATTTGTATTTAACATTTTAGATTTGGTAAAATTGTATCTATACTGGTAATTTTGTATGTCCTATAGGAACATCAGCAATATTTAAAATAAGGCAGCTATAATGAAGTTTAATTAATTAAGAACTCAACTATTATGGTTCCTTTCAGAATAGCAAAATATGTAATTGGCCGAGTTAAATGAGCACTTCCTTTTTTGTGTTTATACATAGTGCAAAGGATACAAAGGAAAAGAATATATTTTCCTGCTTATATCTGTAAGCCTTAGACTTGTGTAAATAATCCTTCATGATTGTCCATTATACTTACCTTTAACACAGTCTACAAGTCTCTGCATAATCTTTTTCCCACCTCTTTGTCTTATTACCTGAAATTCATGTCATCATTTTGCTCTAGCCAAACTGGTTCTTGCAGTTCCTTGATTCACCAATCTACTTTCTACCTCAGAACTGATTTTTCTCTTTTTCTCAAGATCATACTGTTTGAAATCTTATACCTGAAAGGCCATTCAGGGAAGTCTCATCATCCTCCTTTATCATCAATGAGTCTTGCTTTTGCTCTCCATGTTTTCACAGCTTCCTTTTCTCCTGTTGCCCAAACTGAGTCCCATGGAGAGAGAGAGAAAAGTGTCTGTTCAACGACTCTGCCACACTTTGAATCCTGAGCACTTCAGTGGGTATATTTGTGCCCCAGATCTCAAAGTCAGAATTTTTCAGTAGTTCTAATAATTCTGAATCTCAACCAAGAGGACTCATACTGAGTCCACATGGTAGAAATGCAAAGATCACTTCCTAGATCATCTTCTCATTTTCCACAGATGAATTCTCCCACTGAAAGCACCTCGTGAATCTAGCTATAAAACAAAAGTCTCTATGCATATGGAATGAAGTTCCATAGTTTCTGGGGACTAAGTATGGAATTTCCTACGTTAGCTAATGAACACTATTATTTTATCATTGTAGATTTTCTGAATCTGATCATTTAAGTGATACCCATACTCCTTTATGAAGACAGTCTTAATGAAACACTGGAACTGATCTGAGTTATGGATTGTTTCTTTTTTACTATCTCATGTTTATAGTTATCACCAATAAGAGAAATACAGGCATATAACTAGGTTATCTGCTTGCTAAATTCTGTATTCATAGGAGGATTTACTTAAGTATAGCAGAATTGTTTAAAGAAGGAAGCTTTGGGCCTTAAAAAGTCTTACAAAATGATGTCATTCAATTTTTTTTTCTAGGCTGGGTACATTTACCTAGAACCAGTCCATTTGTTTTTTATTTGTTATCCCACTTCTGATCTTGAAATTGTCTATATTTTTACTTCTTCTTGATAGGAGTTAAAGTCTCCTGATGTTTCACCACAGACCTCAGCTCTGCCCCATTTGCTTCATTTTAGCACTCTGTCAGTTCTTTTAGGAAAGAGTTTAACTGTCTCATTTTGGTGTTGACACCTTCTATAGACATATTGATAAGTGATAAAGAGGGATACTTCTAATGCATCAAAAATTTAATATTTTATTTTACTTAACTATGAATAATAAAATATTAAGGTTTTTTCTTGTAAGGCAGTCTTATTAACTGCTAAGCACCTGCATGTGACCAGAGATCAAGAAATTATTTCTAACCTGTTTGAAATTTCAAATTAGAAACACATTTGAGTGATGAAGCTAGAACTATTTTAAAGATTGGCTGCTATTACTGGATCGATGAATTGTGAGATGTGGATATTTATGAGAGGTTCACCCAACAGACTTCACAGGGTTTAAGGCAAGAAGTTGATGTCAGATAAGGAAAGGGGGTAGGAGTAGCTCTACCTCATATTATAAAAAAATTTTGCTAGAATGCATATAATTTGGGGCTTCAAAATAGTCTCTTAGCTTTTTTTAAAACTTTTGCATAAATAATTTATTAGATATAAAATGATTAAAATATGAGATCACACTCATAAACTCCATGAACTGTCAAAAATTTTGTGATTTCTAAGTCTTATCAATTTTCATTTTGAATTATAGTACAATGATCAGCCAATATACCTAAATCCTATTACAAAAGGGACAAACGCTGCAAAGGGCCCTTTCAGGTACATTTTGGGAAGGTAATGTGTCTTTAGCAGGTACTGGTTAATGTAAATTTGCAACACAACCTGGAAATTAAAAGACTGCTTTCATATGAGAAATCACTTATTTAAAGTAGAACAAACAATGATATTTTGACATTAGTTCTATAGGTTATGCATCCTACAATTAGGAAAAAAACATGATTTGTGCTTTTATTTATCCAAATCATCTTTTACATTCCACATAAATGTTTGGTAGATTTCTGCTAAGAGATTCTGTATTATTCATCTAGAACTGATTCTTAGAATTTTGATTTTTTGTTATTACAATTTATTTATTAACCTCGGATTATATGATTGGTATATAAGAAAGTTTAAAAAATTTTAAATTAACTCTATTGAGTTATAGTTACCCTTCAATAAAATGCACCCACCGTCCAGAAATGTTGGATGAACTTACCAGCAAAGAGACTGTGCAGGTTCCTAAAACCTCTCTATAGAATTTTCTAGTCTCTACACTTCTCAGCAACCCTTCTCAAATTCCATGGCTGTCTCTTCAGCAATTCCCTATCCTCACTATACTGGTGTCTGCAAAGTGCCTTCAGCTAAAACCTGTGAGGTCATGGGTTCATTTTGTTTGTTCTCTTTCTCAGGGACTACAATCCTCTCTGTTATCCAATCTCTTACAACAGAGATTTAATACATTTTATTCCATATTCTAGTTATTATTGTGGGAGGACAATCTGGTACCAGTTGTTCTCATCAACAAGATGCAAAAAACCTTCACTATTACTTTTGATAAAGTTAATTAGCATAAAACTATATTATTAAAATTCTTTATTACTTTTAAAAATTAAATGATTTTTAAAATTGGATTAATTGGCTTTTTAAAGGAAATAAGTCAGCCTAAAAAATGACAATACATATTTTTGTATGTACTATATTACCAAGACTTCTGCCTATTTTTATACTTCAAAGAGGCAGATGTGTTAAAGATTCCTATAGCTATTGTCAGTGAATTTATTTATGTATAAAGCAAAAAAGTATTTTGCTTCATGTATTTCAAAGCAATGACATTTTAATCCAGATTCATGATTATTAGACTTTCCCTATAAATCTTATCCTCTAGCTATAGGTTATGGTAGCACTTGAAACTGATTATAAAAATATATATCATATAGAGTTCCTGATCTTGGAATTGAATTGGTACACTAAGTGGATGCTATTTGAGTTGTCTACTTTGAAGACAGCAGAATGTGTTCTGGGCTGTATTTTGGGATAGAAACATTCAGTTACTTAAGGAAATTATTATGTATATGTATATTAATCTGGTAGGGCTGCCACAACAAAATACCACAGGCTGGATGGCTTAAACAATAGAAATTTATTATATTGGTATGATACTATACAAGTAAACATATGTTTTCTTATTTTTAATGAGGTTAATACCTTTTATCTAATGAGTTCATTGGGAAATGTTACAACCTATGAACATTTTACATCATTAAATAGCTCTAACCAAATTTCCTCTTCTCAAATTTATTTCTCAAATCCTCACAGAAAGTCTATGAGATACAATCAATGAAAAGTAAATGAAAATGAATTGTAGGGAAAAGTTCACCTGGGACACTTGGAATTTCAATGAAGTGTTATTATGGGTGAGAAAGTGAGTTTTGTGTAAAAGAAAAAGAAAATACGCCATCTATTGACTATTTTAAATTCCATTTAAATAAAATATTCTTCAAGACACGAGGTTTATAGATATAATGGAAATAGAGAGAGGAGATCATATTTACTGAAATTAAGACTACCAAGGAGATAGAGATATAATAAAATGACTGTTGTCCTAATCCCAGATGGTCTCTTTCTACAAGGGAGGAAAAACAAAAGTCATGGAAACAAACCCAAACTGACCCTCTTTCTGATTTCAAAGGAACTTACTGGAAGGAGTAGGGCACATCACATCCCCAACAAAACAAAAATAAATTGCACATTATGAATAGTCAGATGCTCTTGAAGTTAATCCAAGATATGTTCTTATTCACAATGTAAATGATACTCTACTACATCAAAGACAGTATAACCTGTAAAAACAAACTTCTAATGCTTTCATATTGTTTTATCCTTTATTCATAGCTACACTGAACTATAATTTCTTCCTTAGGCAACTATGGGGCTCAGTATCAATATTTGATTAAGCCAGTAAATGAATTATTCACTTAATATCACCTGCCTAATTGATGGCTGGTGTTAATCGAGACCTCTGTTTATGTCTCTTAATAGCCATTTTTGTGCTCTGTTAGTCTCCAACCCAATGAGTCTGGAGGATGATGAAAGCTTTAATTCTAGAAAATCAAGGGCCATAAATTTAATGTATACTTGTCAATTCCATTAAGATGTTCTCTTTCATATGTGTAAAAATTATTAGTGTAGCCCAGCACCCAATTCACTTTTTCTTATTTCTCACACCTAACATTCCACCCTATAATTAAAGTTGTTTTAAGCCTTAGATGCAATTTATTTTTTATAGAGAGACAATTGTAATGAAACATTTTCATGTTGGTAGTTGGCTATTTAAATGTCCAGATTAAGGTTATTCATAAACTATTAGTAAAGGATACTGTATATGAAAGGGTGGTGGATCTATTAGAAATAGACTGTGACACCTCACTCTTTCTGGGGTTTCCATTCCAGCTAGTATATATATATATATATATATATATATAATGTATGTAAAGCAGTTAGAAAATACTTGGTACTATTCACTTTTTTAATACAGTTTTGTATTGTTTGACTTGTTACATGGATCATAGTTATGAAAAAAGGTTTATGTATATTTTGTTTTCCATTTTAAATGGCAGAGTAAACCACTTTTTTGAGAGGCGTCTGAGAAATTGTTGAATACATAATCAATTTGTATTAAATACTGACAACACTACCTGAGAGAAATGTGACTTCAAGGGACAAAAGTTTGTACATTTTCCCTGATAAAAGAGCCAGTTATTAGGGCTGTCCTCTGAGGAGTAGATCATGACACTTCACTCTTTGAGTCTGACTATTCTTATTCTACCTCAGGAATTATTCCTTTTTTAATATATACTTTTGAATATTTAAATATTGATAACAATTAATAAAAAGAGCATTGATCCTTCTCTACTTTATAAACCCAAACATATACTTCACAACCTAGGCAAATTATACCTCTACTACAAAGCTTTTTCCCCTAAAGCTCCAAAGCATATTGTATATCTTTCTATTGTATTTCCAATCTCCTTATCATTTTACATACTTCTCTATATAGTAGGCCTGTGCACTTGTAGCTTCAACACTTCTATCTACTCTTTTGTTTTTGAGGACTGTGACCATGTTAATTCTTCATGGAAACCTCAGAAACAATTAAAGGACCTGACCCATACCAGCCTTTCAAAATGATGTGCTAAGAGGTTATTGAATTAATAAATTATTCAGGAGTAGGTTCTTATTTAATAATTGAATAATTAAATAAAACACTCAGGCTTGCCTATTTCAGCCTCATTTGATAAACACAGTATATATGACAGGAAGGAGCTGGCAGAGAGATGGTTTTAAGTGTTTCTACTATGGTCACAGCATCCCGGGAACAAGTTGAGGACAAACACCCAGGTCCCCTTAACAGTAACTGGGAGACTTGGTGGGAACCAGTAACATGGGAAATAACAGTGAGGTAGATGGGCTTCCTGTGGTTCAGGGACTTCAACAAGGAATGCACACATTATGAAGCACGCTGATTGCCCAAGATCCAGGATAGCCGTTCTTTAAAAAGCAGCTTCCTGATGACGTAGATCTTCACTTGGACAGAGCTGCTGCCCAGCTACAGCCTCAGGCCTGTGCACGGCACTGCCTCTAGGCCCTAAATGCTTGGTTTCTTGGCTCTCCAAGTCATCCCCATAGTGGACCACTGGGGATCCAGTGGCTACTTGGGGCTGAGGCGCCAATAGGGAAGCCAGACGGAGAAACCTGTGCCAGTGGGAGCACCCCAAACTTCAGGCTACAGGGAAGGGCCAGGAAAGGAATGTAGCTTCAATGGTTGAGAAAAAGGATGCTAGGTGCCCCCAAATAGGAGAGCATGTAGGTGGGCAGACAAGACTGCACGATGCTGAAAAGAGAGGAAAGAGTCACCCTGCCTGGTGTAGTACATTCCTGAGATCCTGGGAAGTAACACCCACCAGGCTTGCCAGAGAACAAATAGGTTTCTTCCAAAAGAAAAATGGGAACAAAGATGTTTTCAGTTGCTTTATCCCCGGAATAAAAGCAAGAGGCAAGAAGGCCCACTGCAAGAAGACTGATCAGTGTCAGCCTCTGTACTAAGCCTGGACCCAGATGAAACTGGGAGCTGATGTTACGGACTCTGAGGCTCCTGAGACTCAGGGCCCTATGCAAGACTTTGACCTGATCCTAGAAGAGTAATATGGGCTCAGAGGAAGACTTCTGTCATGCCTGCAAAGACACAAGAGGAACTCCAGACCCAGGCAGTTTTTAGGTGGGAATTCCTGGGGCAGGGTGTCTCCTTCATATCCAGGGTATCCAGATATGAAAGGAAAGGGAAACGCACATCATTGCACAGCCGTCAACAATCACAACACAGCTCCTGAGAGTCAGAGTCAGTAGTCCCAGTGGGGACGAGGGTTTTGGGAGCCAATAAGAGACATCCCGGGAAAATAGCCAGACTCAATCATCAGTCACCTGTTAGGTTTACTCTTCTCCCCAATACCCTCTGAGGCACCAAGGTCCTCAATCTGGGACCAACGAAACTAGATTCCTCAGGCCACTTTTCCCACTGGGCCAGGCTTTATTTGGGTGGGATATTTTGCAAGAAAGTCAGAAATTCACCTGCCATATCCTCCAAGGAGGAAAATCTCTAGCATCAAGTTTTGTTTCTACAGAGCATAGCATTGCCTCAGAACCTAATGGTGGGTGAATAACAAGAATATACATATTTTTGTTTTAAACTATTGAGATTTATGCTAATTCGTTATGCAACAAATAACTAATCACCAGCCAACCAAATCATTCAAAAATGACAGGCCAAAAGCCCTTTCCTCTCTATCCCAAAACTATCCCTACTTACATTTTTGTTAATATAATCAGAGACTTTCAATTTATAATTACTAAAGGTTACTTTTGAGTCTACCTTCAGTCCCTCCCTTAAATCCTGTCCACTGTGAACCATATTTAGCAGCAATTCCTCAAGGATTGACAGGTTACTAATACTCTTATATAGTAACTGAGAAATCTTTTATTTTCCTCTCTGTTCAAACTTCTTCAAATAGATTATTGCAGTTTTTGACTTTGTTTTGTTTTGTTTTAAATGAGAGCGCAGCTGGCCAATGTGCTGAAGGGTATTTCTTTCTGAAAAATTAAGAAAGAGTCAATCTTAAAGATCTCCAGTTAATCCTGTCATTCCTTAAATTACTTGGGGTTCATATAATGACACTGTATAAAGTACAAACAAACATACAACAATGTAAGCAATACAAAGTCAATCAAAAATCAAAACAAATCAAATAAAAACAAATATTCTTAGTTTTGTTTCTAAACAAATATTTTGTAGTCCATTTCTTTGGGAGAAAAAAAAAAGATGACATTATGCTCCTGAATCTGTCTCCTTTCTTATTAGTAAATGCTTTACACATTTATGCGCAAAGTAATTTGCATTTTCCTGCTACTTGCCACTGGGGATGGTGCATTTCCCTCAATACAAAGCTTTTATTCGGTAAATGTTTTGCAATATGGATATGACTGTTTTAGTAATTTTGAACTCACCCATAAAGCAAAAAAGTGTAAATGAGTCCAGGGTCACACATGTATTTACAGAAGTCATATTCACTGACGTGCTGTTCTCATCTTAGCATTCATATTTGTGTTTATTGCTATCTAATTAACCAAGGTTTTATGGCTACAACATGGTGTATGAATTAGCTGCTTTCATTGAATGATACCATGATGTAGACTCTATTAACGTGGTAAGTGGGTGGGAATGGGTATAGCAATCTTGCTGAGAAAAGATGAGAAGATTTCCTGCCACCATCCCTAGGACTGTGAATATTATGAGATATCATACTCATAATTATGTTAAATTACATGAAAAAAAAAGAATTTTTGTAGGTGCAATTTAGATTCCTAATTAATTGACTTTGTGATAGTGAGAAGTGAAATGATTTGGGTCATCAAACTACAAAAGCCATTTAAAACCAGAAAATTTGCTTCAGCTGCTGGTAGAACAGGATGTCAGGAATATTTAAAGTGTGAAAAGGACTCAGAATGTCATTACCGCTTTGATGGTGGAGGGACTATGTATTGGAGCAGAGTAGTCCCAGCTGACAATCTGCAAGGAAATGGGGACTGCAATCTAACTGTGTTTGGAAGTAGATTAAAAAGCTTGAACATCTCCAGAAAAATTAGATTTATCCAATAACCTTGATGCTAGTCACCTTCTAAAGTGATGGTATCTTTTATCATGATTACAGATTTTATTATTCCCTAATATATTCATTTCTTTGAATAGCCATGTGCTTTCTTCTATGTTCTATTTGGAATTATATGTTCAGGATATCCTGTAAGTTGAGGTTAGAGAATGGAAGGGGTAATCTCACTAACAGCCATCTCTTTCTTCTGGCTTTTCAAAGGTGACAGGAAGTAAGGAAGGAGGGTGATAGTGGCATTGCATACCCACTTATTTCTAGATTTCTACATTGTACCTTCTCAGAGGCCCAACTGCTTAAATAGTCCTTTTTTACTGTATATTTATTTTAAGGGAAAATATAACAAAAGTATCTTAAACTATTCAGAGGATTTTCCTAGTGAGAAAGGGACTAAGTAAACCAGACCTTCCCCTGCTACCTCACAACCTCTACCTTTACACAGGTGTGTACATGTATGGGTGTAGGAAGAAGAGGAAACACTGGGATTACGGAGGCTTATTACAGCTGGAAATTTCTTTTTTTTTTAATATAATTTATTTTATTATCATTAATCTACAATTACATGTGCAATATTACGGTTATTAAACTACCCCTTCATCAGGTCCCCCCCACCAACCCCATTACAATCACTGTCCATCAGCATAATGAGATGCTATAGAATCACTACTTGTCTTCTCTGAGTTGTACTGCCCTCCCCGTGCCCCCCCAACATTACATCTGCTAATCGTAATGCCCCTTTTTCCCTCTTATCCCTCCCTTCCCGCCCATTTTCCCCAGTCCCTTTCCCTTTGGTAACTATTAGTCCGTTCTTGGGTTCTGTGAGTCTGCTGCTGTTTTGTTTCTTCAGTATTTTTCTTTGTTCTTATACTCCACATATGAGTGAAATCATTTGATACTTGTCTTTTTCGGCTTGGCTTATTTCACTGAGCATAATACCCTCTAGCTCCATCCATGTTGTTGCAAATGGTAGGATTTGTTTTCTTCTTATGGCTGAATAATATTCCATTGTGTATATGTACCACCTCTTCTTTATCCATTCATCTACTGATGGACACTTAGGTTGCTTCCATTTCTTGGCTATTGTAAATAGTGCTGCAATAAACATAGGGGTGCATCTGTCCTTTTCAAATTGGGCTGCTGCATTCTTAGGGTAAATTCCTAGGAGTGGAATTCCTGGGTCAAATGGTATTTCTATTTTGAGTTTTTTGAGGAACCTCCATACTGCCCTCCACAATGGTTGAACTAATTTGCAGTCCCACCAGCAGTGTAGGAGGGTTCCCTTTTCTCCACATCCTCGCCAACATTTCTTGTTGTTTGTGTTTTGGATGTTGGCCATCCTCACTGGTGTGAGGTGATATCTCATTGTGGTTTTAATCTGCATTTCTCTGATGATTAGCGATGTGGAGCATCTTTTCATGTGCCTGTTGGCCATCTGAATTTCTTCTTTGGAGAAGTGTCTATTCATGTCCTCTGCCCATTTCTTAATTGGATTATTTGCTTTCTGTTTGTTAAGGTGCATGAGTTCTTTATATATTTTGGATGTCAACCTTTATCAGATACGTTTTTTATGAATATATTCTCCCATACTGTAGGATGTCTTTTTGTTCTACTGATGGTGTCCTTTGCTGTACAGAAGCTTTTCAGCTTGATATAGTCCCACTTGTTCATTTTTGCTTTTGTTTCCCTTGCCCGGGGAGATATGTTCATGAAGAAGTTGCTCATGTTTATGTCCAAGAGATTTTTGCCTATGTTTTTTTCTAAGAGTTTTATGGTTTCATGACTTACATTCAAGGTCTTTGATCCACCTTGAGTTTACCTTTGTGTATGGGGCTAGACAGCAGTCCAGTTTCATTCTCTTACATGTAGCTGTCCAGTTTTTCCAACACCAGCTGCTGAAGAGGGTGTCATCTCCCCATTGTATATCCAAGGCACTTTTATCAAATATTAATTGACTGTATATGTTTGGGTTAATGTTTGGATTTTCTATTCTGTTCCACTGGTCTGTGGGTCTGTTTTTGTGCCAATACCAAATTGTCTTGATTACTGTGGCTTTGTAGTAGAGCTTGAAGTCAGGGAGCATAATTCCCCCTGTTTTATTCCTCCTTCTCAGGATTGATTTGGCTATTCGGGGTCTTTTGTGGTTCCATATGAATTTTAGAATTATTTGTTCCAGTTCATTGAAGAAAGCTGTTGGTAGTTTGATAGGGATTGCATTGAATCTGTAGATTGCTTTAGGTAGTATAGCCATTTTGACAATATTGATTCTTCCTAGCCAAGAGCATGGGATGCATTTCCATTTGTTAGTGTCCTCTTTAATTTCTCTTAGGAGTGTCTTGTAGTTTTCAGAGTACAGGTCTTACACTTCCTTCGTTAGGTTTATTCCTAGGTATTTTATTCTTTTTGATGCAATTGTGAATGGAATTGTTTTTCTGATTTCTCTTTCTGTTAGTGCACAATTAGTGTATAGGAAGGCAACAGATTTCTGTGTGTTAATTTTGTATCCTGCAACTTTGCTGAATTCAGATATTAGTTCTAATAGTTTTGGAATGGAGTCTTTAGGGTTTTTTATGTACAGTATCATGTCATCTGCAAATAGTGACAATTTGACTTCTTCTTTACCAATCTGGATGCCTTGTATGTCTTTGTTTTGTCTGATTGCCGTGGCTAGGACCTCCAGTACTATGTTGAATAACAGTGGAGAGAGTGGGCATCCCTGTCTTGTTCCCGATCTTAGATGAAAAGCTTTCAGCGTCTCGCCATTAAGTATGATGTTAGCTGTGGGTTTGTCATATATGGCCGTTATGATGTTGAGGTACTTGCCTACTATACCCATTCTGTTGAGAGTTTTAATCAGGAATGGATGCTGAATTCTGTCAAATGCTTTTTCAGCATCTATGGAGATGATCATGTGGTTTTTGTTCTTCTTTTTGTTGATGTGGTGGATGATGTTGATGGATTTTCGAATGTTGTACCATCCTTGCATCCCTGGGATGAATCCCACCTGATCATGGTGTATGATCCTCTTGATGCATTTTTGAATTCGGTTTGCTAATATTTTGTTGAGTATTTTTGCATCTACGTTCATCAGGGATATTGGTCTGTAATTTCCTTTTTTGGTGAGGTCTTTGCCAGGTTTTGGTATTAGAGTGATGCTGGCTTCATAGAATGAGTTTGGAAGTATTCCCTCCTCTTCTATTTTTTGGAAAACTTTAAGGAGAATCGGTGTTATTTCTTCTCTATATGTCTGGTAGAATTCAGAGGTGAATCCATCAGGCCCAGGGGTTTTGTTCTTGGGTAGTTTTTTGATTACCAATTCGATTTCGTCACTGGTGATTGGTCTGTTTAGTTTTTCTGTTTCTTGCTTGGTCAGTCTTGGAAGGTTGTATTTTTCTAAGAAGTTGTCCATTTCTTCTGTGTTTTCCAGCTTGTTAGCATATAGGTTCTCATAATATTCTCTTATGATTCTTTGTATTTCTGTGGGGTCCGTCGTGATTTTTCCTTTCTCATTTCTGATTGTGTTTATGTGTGTAGATTCTCTTTTTCTCTTAATGAGTCTGGCTAGGGGTTTATCTATTTTGTTTATTTTTTCAAAGAACCAGCTCTTGGTTTTATTGATTTTTTCTATTGTTTTATTCTTCTCAATTTTATTTATTTCTTCTCTAATCTTTATTATGTCCCTCCTTCTGGTGACTTTGGGCCTCATTTGTTCTTCTTTTTCCAATTTCTGTAATTGTGTCTTTAGACTATTCATTTGGGAATGTTCTTCCTTCTTTAAATAGGCCTGGATTGCAATATACTTTCCTCTTAGAACTGCCTTTGCTGCGTCCCACAGAAATTGTGGCTTTGTGTTGTTGTTGTCATTAGTCTCCATATATTCTTTGATTTCTGTTTTGATTTGGTCGTTAACCCATTGATTAATTAGGAGAGTGTTGTTAAGTCTCCATGTATTTGTGAGCCTTTTTGATTTCTTTCTAAAATTTATTTCTAGTTTTATACCTTGGTGATCTGAGAAGTTGGTTGGTAGGATTTCAATATTTTTGAAATTACTGAGGTTCTTTTTGTGGCCTAGTATGTGGTCTATTCTGGAAAATGTTCCATGTGCACTTGAGAAGAATGTGTATCCTGTTGCTTTTGGGTGTAGAGTTCTGTAGATGTCTGTTAGGTCCATCTGTTCTAGTGTGTTGTTCAGTGCCTCTGTGTCTTTACTTATTTTCTGTCTGGTTGATCTGTCCTCTGGAGTGAGTGGTGTGTTGAAGTCTCCTAAGATGAATGCATTGCTGTCTATTTCCTCCTTTAATTCTGTTAGTATTTGTCTCACATATGCTGGCGCTCCTGTGTTGGGTGCATATATATTTATAATGGTTATATCTTCTTGTTGGACTGACCCCTTTATCATTATGTAATGTCCTTCTTTATCTTTTCTACTTTCTTCATTTTGAAGTCTATTTTGTCTGATACAAGTACTGCAACACCTGCTTTTTTCTCTTTGTTCTTTGCATGAAACATCTTTTTCCATCCCTTCACTTTTAGTCTGTGTATATCTTTGGATTTGAGGTGAGTTTCTTGTAGGCAGCATATAGATGGGTCTTGCTTTTTTATCCATTCTGTTACTCTGTGTCTTTTGATTGGTGCATTCAGTCCATTTACATTTAGGGTGATTATTGATAGATATGTACTTATTGCCATTGCTGGCTTTAGATTCGTGGTTACCAAGGGTTCAAGGGTTGCTTCTTTACTATCTAACAATCTAACTTAACTTTCTTGTTAAGTTATTGTAAACACAGTCTGATGTTTCTTTATTTCTCTCCCTTCTTATTCCTCCTCCTCCATTCTTTCTATAATAGGTGTTTTATTCTTTGCCTTTAGTTAGTATTTGGATGGTCTGCTTTCTTTGCTATGATTTTATTTTCTCTGGTGACATTTTTTTAGCCTTAGGTGTACTTCCATCTAGAGCAGTCCATTTAAGATATCCTGTAGTGGTGGTTTATGAGAGGCAAAGTCTCTCAACTTTCGTTTGTCTGGATATTGTTAAATCCCTCCATCATATTTAAAGGATAATTGTGGTGGATACAGTATTCTTGGTTCGAGGCCCTTCTGTTTCATAACGTTAAATATATCATGCCATTCTCTTCTGGCCTGTAAGGTTTCTGTTGAGAAGTCTGATGATAGTCTGATGGGTTTTCCTTTGTAGGTGATCTTTTTTCTCTCTCTAGCTGCCTTTAACACCCTGTCTTTATCTTTGATGTTTGCCATCTTAATTATTATGTGTCTTGGTGTTGTCTTCCTTTGGTCCCTTGTGTTGGGAGATCTATGAGCTTCGGTGGACTGCAAGACTATATCCTTCCCCAGCGAGGGAAAGTTTTCAGCAATTATTTCTTCAAAGACACTTTCTATCCCTTTTTCTCTCTCTTCTTCCTCTGGTACTCCTATAATGCGAATATTGTTCCGTTTGGATTGGTCCCACCGTTCTCTTAATATTCTTTCATTCCTAGAAATCCTTTTATCTCTCTCTGCCTCAGCTGCTCTGTACTCCTGTTCTCTATTTTCTATTCCATTAACAGTCTCTTGCATCTCATCCATTCTGCTGTGAAGCCCGTCGATCGCTTGTCTGATTTCTGCATTGTCTTTCCTCAGTTCCCTCACTTCATCCCTCAGCTCTTGCACATTTCTCTGTAGGTCCATCAGCATGGTTATGACTTTTTTTCTGAATTCTTTTTCAGGAAGACTGTGCATTTCCATCCCTTCAGACTCCCTCTCTGGGGTTGTCTGGTTGATTTTGGTCTGAACCATATTCCTCTGTCTTTTCATGGCTACAGAATTGGTCACTGATAGTTGCCACGTATGTCAGCTGGGCTCTTTAAGACTTTAAAAAGAGAAGAAAAAAAAAGAGAAAAAAAAAGAAAGAAAGAAAGAAAAAAAGAAGAAAAAGAAAGAAAAGAAAAACAAAAACAAAACAAAAAACAAAACAAAACAAAAAAAACAAAAAAAAATGCCCACCGGACGTAGATTCTGTGGGAATGCTCTAGGTGGCGCTATTGCCCCACTATTCCACAGCTGTGACTGCGCCGCTCTGCAGGGCCCTTTATCGCTCTGGCAGGGGTGGGAACAACTGGGAGGCTGTTGATCTCAGTGAGAAGTGTAAGTATGGCTACGCTTCCTCAGTCGCCAGCAAAGGCGTCTGAAACTCCCCAGGACTTGCAGCCTGCTTGGCTGAGTGTGCTGGAGCGATCCGGCTCCTCTGCTGGGCTCCTGTCTGTTTAAGACCGCTGAAGAAAGCACGCGCTTTTTTTTTTTTCCTTCCCAGGAGCCGGCTGCAAGCACCCTGGCGCGTTCCCCGCTCATATCCTGCCCCTCTGTCTCTCCAATCTTCGCTGCACTGCGCAGTGTGGGTCAACGCTCCCTGTGCAGATCACCAGGGCTGGCTACTTCTCGGAGTGCACTTCCACTCCCTCCCAGCTCTGAATCCTCTCCTCCTGCCGGTGTGCTGGGGTGGGGGAGGGCTCGGGTCCCGCGGGGTCGCGGCTCCGTATCTTACCCGCCTCTTGGGGTGCCGAGTCCTCTTGGGTGTAGCTGCATGCTGTGCGCTTTCCTGTGTATTCTCGTCTCTCTTTTAGGAATAGATGTATTTGCTGTGTTTTCGTAGATAAATATAGTGTTGGGAGGAGATTTCTGCCGCCCTGCTCACACCGCCATCTTCCTGGAAGTCTCTACAGGTGGAAATTTCATGCTCAGCTTCCAGAATGGTTAACATTCAAGGAGCTTCATATTTCACAAAATTCAGAAGTGGCTTTTTGGAGTGGCTGGACTCTGCATTCACCAAAGGGAGAAGACACAATCCATTTGTAGGAATAGCTACCAGTGGCCTCCCAGGGCACTGACCCATGCAGCCAGAGGCAGCAGAAGCAGGCAAGTATACAGTTCCCTCCACTCCAAGCAGCCTTACAGGAACTGCAGTCAGCAGAGCCCCTCCTTCCACCCTCATTACTCTACAAAAATAGGAACAGAATATATCCAGCGCCATGCTGTGTGGCACAGGCAAGCAGGCAGGCTAATGTGGAACTTCCTCACTCACCCTGCTCCACAGAAGTGTGTCTGTTGGTCAATTACCTGTTAAAGGTTTACAAACTTCCTTTCCCCTTCCAGCCCTGGAGAGGACACAGACAGCTTAGTGTGAGTGGTACCATGTGTTTTTCCATGTGGTGCAACCTTGGTTAGCTGGCTTCTGAACTCCATAGACCTGGCATGGGGGTGTAGAGGCTAAACAGAATCAGTTACTCCTCTTGCTCTCCCTGACAATCAGAGGCCAAAGAAAAGGGAGAATGGAAAAAGCTCTTATTAACAAAACTGAGAAGGGAAAGAGCACATGCTATTTGCTGCTTTGAAGAAGGAACCTCAGAATACAGATAGGAAATACTCAGGTCACATTTCAGCCTCTGCAATGGAACTTAACTTAAAGGAAGATACAAAATATTAGGGCACTGATGGGCTATATCTCGTCAACAACCTCCATGTCAGAATAGGGGACAGTTCTAAGAACAAGTTTCCACTGTGCTGTGAACACACAGAGGGCTGGGCATGGACTAGGGGTTATTGCTTGGTGGATCTGGGCAGACCCAGTCTGAGCTTCGAAACAGGAGAAGTGCTTTCATAAGCCTCTGTCATGTCTCCAGTTTACCTTCAAAATCCACAGTGATTTCTCCCTTCCGAATGGGTATCTTGAGGAAAAGTCTCTAATAACGTTCCTCCCCACCCCTTTTTCTGATATTAGTATGGCCACTCCAGCTCTCTTTTGATTACTATTTGCATGATTCATCTTTTTCAGACCTTTTACTTTAAACCTCTTTTTGACATTGAATTTAAAGTGTATTTATTGTATAGTGCACATTAGTATTACTTTTTTTTTTAAGAAAAAGTTATTCTGCCAATCTCTGCCTATTGTTTGGAATTTTTGAATGTTTAATTCATTTTCATAGGATGTAATTATTGATTAGATAGGACTTACCCTGCTATTGTGCCATTTTTTCTACGTATTTTATATCTCTTTTGTTTTTCCATTCTCAATAAATTCCTTTATTTTGTGCACCATTTTAATTCTCTTGTTTTATATATATATATATATATTTTTGGTTACTTACATTGTGGTTGCCCTTGGATTGCAATTAACATCTTAACTTTAAACAGTCTAATCCAGATTAACATTATAGTATTTTCAGTATAAAAACCTTGCTCCAACATACCTTCATTCTTCTACTACTTTGTGCTATTATTGTTATACAAATTACATATTTATATTTTATAAACCCATGAGCACAGTTTTATGATCATTTGTACAGTTTTCTTTTAAGTAAGATGGGAGAAGAAAAGATTTACAAATAAATACATTTATAATGTTTTAATATTTATCCACAGAGTTTCCTTTACTGGTGCTCTTTATTTCTCCTTGTGTATTTGACTTAACTGATTAGTGTTCTATTTCAATCTGAAGGATTCTATTGAAATAATTACAAAAAATATTTTTTGATATATATATCAATGTTAGGCAGAAAGACATACATGAGTGGGGTGGAGAGAAAATAAAGCCAGTAAAGCTGACTAAAAGGGAGTCAAAGAGTTAATCAGATAAAACCAGAGATCCAGAAAGGACTTACAGAGTTAGTTAGTTGAAGTTTCAAAGGCCAGGAGTGACGTAGAATGTCCAGAAATTCACCACATGAAAAACAATTCCCCAGATAAAGAATCAGAGCACAGACTTCAAGATGGCAGCGTGAGAGGCGAGACGGAGAGCTCCTCCCAAAACCACAAATAGTACAAAAATACAGTTAATTAATACAACTAACCTTAAGACAGCAAACAAGAAAGAAAGCTGAACCAGACTGCATACAGACCTCACAAACAGAGCAGACCTCAAGAAACAGGGTAATGTACGAAAGCCTTAATCCATCAGGACCCAAGCCCTTCCCCCACCCATGCTCACCAGCGGGAGGAAGAGAAATGGAGCAGGGAAGGGGGTGGAAGCCTGGGACTGTGGAACACTTAGCACGGGAGATCTGCTTTGTGAGCAGAAACCTATAGTGTGTGGTGCTCTGGACGTTGGGGAGTTCACACAGGTGGAGTGCTTGAGGAACTGACATTCCGGCCATTTGTGGAGGAGGGGATCCACATCCGGCAGCTCTGTGCCAGAGGAAAGGCAGGCAGTCTGAGAGGCTTCCTAGCAGCAAGAGCTACTGAAGGGGTGGGGTTTGGGCAGAGCTTGCTGCACAAGAAAGGGAGAGCTGGACAAGGTTTAGGTTGTCTGGGCACACTCTGCCCAGCTGGTTTGGAACTTTGAGGAGCTTCAGGTGCTACACGCAGCGTGCTGCACTGTGCTGGCGTCAGGCCAGCCAGTGGGAGGCCCCGCCTACAACGGTTAGAGACACAAAGCACAGAGGCTTACAACTGTGTGCTTTACCCACTGGCTCTGACACTGGAAACAGGCACTGCAGACAGGAATCAGGAAACAGATTTTTCTCTCCTCCAGGCACAAGCTCTACTCCCCTATGACCAAGAACCTCACTCTAGGGGTTGAGCAGCTGCAGAGACTGGAGCTTCTGCACACTAGTGAGCACCACACAGAAATATGAAGTGACAAAAGAACACGGTTCAGACCAAAATCTCACAAACCCGAGAAGAGAGCCAAATGAAACTGAACTCACCAATCTTTCTGAGAGTTCAAAATAAAAATTATAAACATGCTTATGGAAGTACAGAAAAATATTCAAGAACTCAGGAATGAATTTAAGTTGGAGATTCAATCATTAAGAAATTCGATATCTGAAATGACACACACAATGGAGGGATTTAAAATCAGACTAGATGTAGTAGAAGACACATAAATGGAATAGAAATTAGAGAAGAGGAATACAAAGAAGCTGAGGCACAGTGAGAAACAAGAATCTCTAAGAATGAAAGAATATTGAGAGAACTGTGTGACCAATCCAAACGGAACAATATTCGCTTTATAGGGGTACAAGAAGAAGAAGAGAGAGAAAAGGGATAGAAAGTGTCATTGAGGAGGTAATTGCTGAAAACTTCCACAATCTAGGGAAGGAGACAGTCTCTTGAAGTGCACAGATATTCCAACACAAGGGAGCAAGGAAGACAACATCAAGACATATAATAATTAAAATGGCAAAGATCAAGGATAAAGACAGACTTTTAAAAGCAGCTAGAGAGAGAAAAAAGATCACATACAAAGGAAAACCCATCAGGCTATCATCAGACTTCACAACAGAAACCTTACAGTCCAGAAGGGAGTGGCATGATATATTTAATGCAATGAAGCAGAAGGGCCTTGAACCAAGAATACTCTACTCAGCAAGGTTATCATGTAAATTTGAAGAAGGAATTAAACAATTTTCAGATAAGCAAAAGCTGAGAGAATTTACCTCTGACAAACCACCTCTACAGTGCATTTTGGAGGGACTGCTATAGATGGAAGAATTCCTAAGGCTAAATAGATGTGCCCCTAGGGAAGACAAAGAGTACAGAATATTATTCATAACATACAAAGAATGGAAGAGGAGGAAAAAAAAAGAAGCTTTAGGTTGTGTTTGTAATATCAGATGAAGTAAGATAATTAGACTGTTACATAGTAGGGAATTACTCTTGAACGTTTGGTAACCACGAATCTAAAGCCTGCAGTGGCAATAAGTACATACCTATCAATAATGACCCTAAATGTAAATGGTCTGAATGCACCAATCAAAAGACATAGAGTTACTGAATGGATAAAAAAACAAGACCCATCTCAATGCTGAGTACAGGAGACTCACATCAAACCCAAAGACATGCACAGACTGAAAGTAAAGGGATGGAAAAAGATATTTCATGCAACTAATAGTGAGAAAAAACCAGGAGTTGCAGTACTTGTATCAGACAAAATGGACTTCAAAACAAAGAAAGTCACAAGAGACAAAGAAGGACATTACATAATGATAAAAGGGTCTGTCCAACAAGAGGATATAACTATTATAAACATCTATGCACCCAACACACAATCACCTACATATGTGAAACAAATATTAACAGAATTAAAAGGGGAAATAGAATGTAATGCATTCATTTTAGGAGACTTCAACACACTAATCACTCTGAAGGACAGATCAACCAGACAGAAAATAAGTAAAGAGACAGAGCCACTGAACAACATATTAGAACAGATGAACCTAATGGACGTCTACAGAACACTCCATTCAAAAGCAGCAGGATAAACATTCTTCTCAAGTGCACATGGAACATTTTCAAGAATAGATCATATACTAGGCCACAAAAAGAACCTCAGTAAATTAAAAAATATTGAAATTCTACCAACCAACTTCTCAGATCACAAATGTATGAAACTAAAAATAAATTACACAAAGAAAACCAAAAAGCCCATAAACACATAGAGGCTTAATAAAATGTTCCTAAATAATCAATGGATCAATGACCAAATAAAAACAGAGATCAAGCAATGCATGGAGACAAATGACAACAATAATTCAACACCACAAAATCTGTGGGACGCAATGAAGGCCGTGCTAAGAGGGAAATATATTGCAATACAGGCCTATCTCAGGAAGGAAGAACAAACCCAAATGAACAGTCTAAACTCACAATTAATGAAACTAGAAAAAAAAGAACAAATGAGGCCCAAAGTCAGTAGAAGGAGGGACATAATAAAGATTAAAGCATAAATAAATAAAATTGACAGGAATAAAACAGTAGAAAGAATCAATGAAAGCAGGAGCTGGTTCTTTGAGAAAATAAACAGAATAGATAAACCCATATCCAGACTTATCAAGGAAAAAAGAGTTTACACACATAAACAGAATTAGAAAGGAGAAAGGAAAAATCACTATGGACACCACAGAAATACAAAGAATTATGGGAGAATACTATGAAAAAGTGCATGCTAACAAAATGGATAACCTAGAAGAAATGGACAACTTCCTAGAAAAATACAACCTCCCAAGGCTGACCCAGGAAGAAACAGTAAACTGAATAGACCAATTACCAGCAGAGAAATTGAATTGGTAATCAAAAAACTACCTAAGAACAAAACTCCTGAACCAGATGACTTCACCGCTGAATTTATCAAACATTTAGTGAAGACCTAATACCCATCCTCCTTAAAGTTCTCCAAAAAGTAGAGGAGGAGGGAATACTCCCAAACTCATTCTACAAGGCCATCATCCATCTAATACCAAAACCAGGCAAAGATACCACAAAAAAAGAAAATTACAGACCAATATCCTGATGAACATAGATATTCGAAAATCCATAAACATCATCCAGTACATCAACATAAAGAAGGACAAAAACCACATAATCATCATCATAGATGCTGAAAAAGCATTTGACAAAAGTCAACATCCATTCATGATAAAAACTCTCAACAAAATGTGTATAGAGGGCAAGTACCTCAACATAATAAAGGACATATATGACAAACCCACAGCCAACATTATACTTAACAGCGAGAAGCTGAAAGCTTTTCCTTTATGATCAGGAAGAAGACGAGGATGCCCAGTCTCCCCACTTTTATTCAACATAGTTCTGGAGGTCCTTGCCAAGGCAATCAGACAACACAAAGAAATAAAAGGCATCCAGAATGCCAAGGAAGAAGTCAAACTGTCCCTGTTTGCAGATGACATGATATTGTACATAAGAAAACCCTAAAGATTCCACTCCAAAACTACTAGATCTAATATCTGAATTCAGCAAAGTTTCAGGATACAAAATTAATACACAGAAAACTGTGGCATACCTATACACTAACAATTAACTAGCAGAAACAGAAATCAGGAAAACAATTCCATTCACAATCGCATCAAAAAGAATAAAATACCTAGGAATAAACCTAACCAAGGAAGTGAAAGACCTATACCCTGAAAACTACAAGACACTCTTAAGAGAAATTAAAGAGGACACTAATAAATGGAAATTCATTCCATGCTCTTGGCTAGGAAGAATTAATATTGTCAAAATGGCCATCCTGCCTAAAGCAATCTACAGATTCAATGCTATCCATTTCAAAATACCTATATCATTCTTCAATGAACTAGAGCAATTAGTTCTAAAATTCATATGGAACCATAAAAGTCCCTGAATAACCAAAGCAATCCTGAGAAGGAAGAATAAAGCAGGGGGAATTATGCTTCCTGAGTTCAAGCTCTAATACAAAGCACAGTAATCAAGACAATTTGGTACTGGCACAAGAACAGACCCATATACCAGTGGAACAGAATAGAGAGGCCAGATATAAACCCAAGCACATTTGATCAATTAATATATGATAAAGGAACCATGGATATACAATGGGGAAATGACAGCCTCTTGAACAGCTGGTGTTGGCAAAACTGGACAGCTACATGTAAGAGAATGAAACTGGGTTATTGTCTAACCCAAGGAAACTCAAAATGGATTAAAGACCTGAATCTAAGTCATGAAATGATAAAACTCTTAGGAAAAAATATAGGCAAAAATCTCTTGGACATAAACATGAGCAACTTCTTCATGAACATATAGCCCTAGGCAAGGGAAACAAAAGCAAAAATGAACAAATGAGACTATATCAAACTAAAAAGTTTCTGTACAGCAAAGGATACCACCAGTGGAACAAAAAGGCATCCTATAGTATGGTAGAATATATTGATAAATGACATATCAGATAAAGGGTTGACATCCAAATTTTATAAAGAGCTCACGCACCTCAACAAACAAAAATCAAATAAGCCAATTAAAAAATGGGTAGAGGAGCTGAAGAGAAACTTCTCCAAAGAAGAAATTCAGATGGCCAACAGGCACATGAAAGATGCTCCACATCACTAATCATCAGAGAAATGCAAATTAAAACCACAATAAGATATCACGTCGCACCAGTTAGGATGGCCAACATCCAAAACAACAACAAGGATGTGGAGAAAAGGGAACACTCCTACACTGCTGGTGGGAATGTAAATTAGTTCAACCATTGTGGAACGCAGTTTGGAGGTGCCTCAAAAAACTCAATGTAGAAATTCTATTTGACCCAGGAATTCCACTCCTAGGAATTTACCCTAAGAATGCAGCAGCCCAGTTTGAAAAAGACATATGCACCCCTATGTTTATCGCAGCACTATTTACAATAGCCAAGAAATGGAAGCAACCTAAGTGTTCATCAGTAGATGAATGGATAAAGAAGAGGTGGTATATATACACAATGGAATATTATTCAGCCATAAGAAAAAACAAATTCTACCATTTGTGGCAACATGTATGGTGCTAGGGAGTATTATGCTCAGTGAAATATGCCAGGTGGAGAAAGACAAGTATCAAATTATTTCACTCATCTGTGAAGTTTAAGAACAGAAAAAACTGAAGGAACAAAACAGCAGCAGGCTCAGAGAACCCAAGAATGGACTAACAGTTACCAAAAGGAAAGGGACTGGGGAAGATGGGTGGGAAGGGAGGGCTAATAAAAAGCCTCACAGTAAGCAGTCGGGGGCCAGCCCGTCTAAGCTTAGGAAGGCCCACTCTGTTACTCCATTACAGGGTGCAATCAAACTTACTTTGCTTTCTTGACCTCGTTTTCACTCTGACTTCCCTTGTGTCTCTGAAGTGAGTTACTTCCCAATTTAAAGACTGTGTTATGGTTAAGAACACTTATCTATATAAGACATCATTCCTAAACGTCATAATTCTAACAATCTCAACCTTTTCATCTCTAGCGGGGGTGGTGAAGAATAACAAGGCATAGGGACTGGAAACAAAAATATAAACTTTCTTATCAGTGCTTTTTATTGCATTTTTTTTCCTGTGGGTTACAGATTTCTATTCTGATGTATACAGAAGATTATTTTTTATGTAAAGTGCTAAGATTTCCATTAGGGAAGCTGAAGTGAAACAACACAACTTGCTCCCTCAGGGTCTTTGCATATACCCTCTGGATACCTTTAAGAACAGAGTAAGCATTGATAACCTAGATGGAGTTGATCTATACTATAAATTCTTCCCAAGTTCTTTTAAATAATCCATTGTTTCCTTCTGATTATTCCAATTCATTCAGTGTTAGTGAATTATCTTTTAAGTAGGAGGTTGGCCAAGCATCTGGTTTTTCATGCAATTGCTTGTGCCTCTCCAGAAGGAACATGGAGCCATTACTTTAGGCAGGGTCCATTTCCCCTGAAGCTGTCACAACCTCTGCAACCTAGCCTATGGGATGAAGTAGTTGGTAATCAGTTTTTGATAAAACTGAGACGCAAGTAATTCCATCAACAAGGTTTCCCAGACTAGCCCTGTTTGCTCTGAACATGACAATTGAGTAGGGTCCTGATACGTGCCCAGACTATTCAAGCCTCATAATCTGTAAATCTCTACTTATTCTTCTGTAACTATCTGTTTTATGTCCCATTTCCACAGAGTTCTATTTTAAGATCTTTGAGAATCTTTTAAGATATCTTTATTATTTACAGAGCTCTTTTACATGCAGCATCTGCTTTATTTTATTTCACCAAGATCTTGCTATTTGGGAGGTATGAGTGTATTCACCTTACTGATCATCGTGCCTAAGCTGAGAGAGATCAGTGCTACGTATGAAGATACAAAACTAGTTATTTACAGTTTGAAGACAAATCTTCTGACTCAAAGTTTAGTGTGTGAGTGTGTGTTGTGCATTCCTGTTGCAGCAAGAATTCTTGACCCTTTTGTGCTGGCAGCGCTCTCAACACTTGGGAACATTAGCCCGCACATGTGAAGGAATTTTAAAATAGACTCAAAGCAACACTAAACAAGTCAGCATAATTGCTAGGCGATAACAACCACAATAAAATGCTTCACGCTGTCTCTAAAAGCATCGGCATTTACTTACTACTCACTCTGTGGCCTTTCAGCACCATACTGCACTTGAGTGGAACTGTTTACTGCCCTTATATATTCACAAGACTGTTCTTACCTGTTCAAAAAAAGAAATACAAAACCAAAGTTTTTGCAACACGCTTACTGTCTCAGCACACCAACACCTCTTACTAGTAGCAAATCAGATGTTGTTCTGCTCTGTGCCTTTTATTTCCATTGCACACACACACACTTTATTACCCTTTTATTCTCCCCAGTATTTTTCACACTGATAAAAATTTGGTGCAGTAAAACAGGGAAACAGAAAAACCAGTTAAAAATCTGTGCAGCATGTCATGGTTCAGCTACATGTTCTGTCAAAAACTAATTTGAAAATTAAGCTGGTTGCTATCTCTACTTTAAGCACATAAATTCTGATAGTAAGTTTAATGTGATATCTACAGAGTTAGAGTATTCTGGGATGAAAAAATTAGTAATTTCGCTAGTTACTTCTTCCCTAGAAGTGAAAATATTATTTCTGGAATTTGTTTCAACTCAAAACTTCAGTGGGTTTTTACCTAAACAAGGAAGACCCTTTCTTTGGCCTCCATAACCAGAATTCCAGGGACTGGACATTCTCCATTTTAGAAATTCTTCCACAGGTTAATTTTTAATATGTTGTTCAATGTTAAATAAAAGAAAAGCCACAAATGGAACTTCACTGAAAAACGCTAATTGCAGCATTTATTGGGCATGTTATATGCCAGATACTATTTTAAGTTATTTGCATACATTAATTCATTTAATTCTCACAGGGACCTTGTGAAGTGAGTGTACTATCACCGCCATCATCAAGATGGAGAAACTGAGTTAGAGAAGGGTTTTACAATTGACTAAAGACAAAAGCTAAAGAAGAGTGAAACCAGAAACCAGAGTTTGAATCCAGGTATTAAGGATGCAGTCTTGGCATTTAGTGCTGTATGAAAAATAATTTAAAAAGGGAAAGAAGGAGAGAAAGACAGATGATAAAAACATAAATTTAAGAAATGAAAGAGTTTGGTTCCCAAATATATGAGAGACTGACCTATAAAGTCCATAGGTTCAGGAGTCTGAGTCAGTAGATTGTTGATGCAGGAACAAGAACATGGCAGTATATCTCAACAACTCTTTTAAGGCTCAAAGTGAAAAATCCAAGCATTGAATAATCTACCACTTATTTCAGAAAGCTTTAAGCTCATTACTGACATGTCTCAGAGCTTGATTAGCTACTTGAGATGAGCTTTTACAGAAAAGTTTTAGCTCTGTAATTAAATAGTGATAGCTTTCACACTCATGCCAAGGTACCAAGGCTTATGTGAGCTGTTGAATCTCAGCCAATAGCATGGGAGGTAATACTGGCTGTAATCTTAATGGTTGTTAAAAGTTCATGTTTAATAGTTTTGAAAATAGAAATCCAACTTGAAAAGTCTATGCAGACATGTAGAATGTGGATGGATTTCTCAAATATGAGGTGAAGGAGAACACTGAACAGTAATCAGTGGATTTACAATGGTAGAAAGGCAAAATCATTCATTGGAGCCAAGTGTCTTCTCTGAGGTATGAGAGATTGTGAGAAGCTGTCTATATTGATCAAATAAAGCAAAATATTTCACTAGCTTGCATATCATTGTGAATTCTATTTACAGTTATAATTCCTTTAACCCCAAATAATCCTTGGTTTAGTGGACCACAAAGGCCATTTTTAATATTGTTGTAATTTATGACCTGGATCTATACTTTAAAGCAATTCCTACTTTTATCAGTAGGAAGAAAACTGAATTACACTTAGGAAATATTTAACTTACATGACAATCATAATTTTTCCATTGAGACCCTGCCTTCTGTAGCTTATATATTTGTGCTGCTTTTAAAATGTCACATTATCTCCATGAAAAGTAGTGGCTGCTTTCTCACAGAAACCATTTTTTTATGGTTCCCTCAGCTCTTCTATTGTGTTTCCTCTCAAGTGCCAAAAGAAATGAGAACACATTTTTATTTTAGGTTCCTTATTAAAAGTCTCATTTTCTTGGACAAATAGATTGTATTTAAGTACTTGGGTCAGTAGAAGTGGTCTCTATGGATCTAGAATATTTAACCCAAAAGATTGGTTAACATGAGTTCACACATCAAGACAGAGCAGTTCTCTTAAAAATTATTATAAATTTGAAAGGACATTCTTTTCATTGAAAAGGCTAGTATTTCTGAAATTCAGAAAACAATTATAAAATATACATCTAGAGCTATGTTTGAATGTGAAAAAGATTTGACACCCAATTCCTTGTGCTACCAAACAGATTTAAACTGGTGTTTTAAGTACAATGCCACTTATTTTACTATAAAATGACTCCAAAATAGTATTTTAAAATACCCCAGAGGAAACAATGAATCTCTGTGATAAAGATGTTTATTATAGGATATTTGATTGCCTCTGTTCCCCACTCTATATGCTGAAATGGTATAATTAAGCACAAGGACGTACTTAAGATGGAATATTGTGTAGCTAATAAAATGTACATATATTGAGGTGATACCACAACAGAGAATATACTAAGAATGACATACTAAGCAAAAGAATATTACATTAAAATTGTATTCACATAAAGTTATGACTGTAACTTACATGTTCATTTGGACAATAAGAGAACATGGCTAAATAAAAACAATTTGATTGACAAGTAAATTGTTCCCTTTCTTTATGATGAGTTTAATTAACATTACTGCAGTTTTTATTGTGTCCTATGATATAAAGAAAATACATGCACATCATAGGAATCTTTAAATAATTCTCTCTCCTGGTTGTTATTGGTTGTCCAAGAGGTATGTTTCAAGAATGATTAAATGGATTTAAAAAAGCAGTATCATGTTGAAATTATTAACTTGAAAACAAGTATATAGACAAATATCTGCCTAGAGATAGATGGACAGACAGATAGGTAGGGCTGGGAAGAAGTGCAGTTCAAATATCCATTCACTGAGTTATGTAATTTCCTTTTCCACTGAATTTTATCAGGAAAATACTGTCATACTTAACCAGCACAGAGAAAAACACTTTTTAATCCCAACTTGTTATATTATGTTTCATAAGTCATCCCTCATTAACTTAGAGCTTTGGAGACACTATGTTTTTTTTTTTAATATAATTTATTTTATTATCATTAATTTACAATTACATGTGCAATATTATGATTATTAAACTACCCCCTTCATCAGGTCCCCCCCACCAACCCCATTACAGTCACTGTCCATCAGCGTAGTGAGATGCTATAGAATCACTACTTGTCTTCTCTGAGTTGTACTGCCCTCCCCGTGCTCCCCCAACATTACATCTGCTAATCGTAATGCCCCTTTTTCCCTCTTATCCCTCCCTTCCCGCCCATTTTCCCCAGTCCCTTTCCCTTTGGCAACTATTAGTCCGTTCTTGGGTTCTGTGAGTCTGCTGCTGTTTTGTTCCTTCAGTTTTTTTCTTTGTTCTTATACTCCACATATGAGTGAAATCATTTGATACTTGTCTTTTCGGCTTGGCTTATTTCACTGAGCATAATACCCTCTAGCTCCATCCATGTTGTTGCAATGGTAGGATTTGTTTTCTTCTTATGGCTGAATAATATTCCATTGTGTATATGTACCACATCTTCTTTACCCATTCATCTACTGATGGACACTTAGGTTGCTTCCATTTCTTGGCTATTGTAAATAGTGCTGCAATAAACATAGGGGTGCATCTGTCCTTTTCAAATTGTGCTGCTGCATTCTTAGGGTAAATTCCTAGGAGTGGAATTCCTGGGTCAAATGGTATTTCTATTTTGAGTATTTTGAGGAACCTCCATACTGCTTTCCACAATGGTTGAACTAATTTGCAGTCCCACCAGCAGTGTAGGAGAGTTCCCTTTTCTCCACATCCTCGCCAACATTTGTTGTTGTTTGTGTTTTGGATGTTGGCCATCCTCACTGGTGTGAGGTTATATCTCATTGTGGTTTTAATCTGCATTTCTCTGATGATTAGCGATGTGGAGCATCTTTTCATGTGCCTGTTGGCCATCTGAATTTCTTCTTTGGAGAAGTGGGAGACACTATGTTTTATCTCCTCTAGTTGTAAAGTCTTGTGAATTATGTGGTAAAGAACTGATGATTTAAACAATGGTTAAACAGGGACACTACCAAGATTAGAAAAGTGAGAAATACTCTCCAAGTGCCACCTAAGGACAATTCTGCAATGCATATTTATGGAGGAAGCTCAAAACTTTTCTAGTAAGGGCACAATGGCATGGCTTTGATTTAAAGCTCTCAGCTCTGGCAAAAATTAAATTTAAGTTCATTAAACTAAGCACAGTGTGTTAAATACAGATCAACTCATTACTGAGCATCAACTCAATCACTGATGAGAGCTCTTTGAAAGACCCATCATTATAACATTAAATGTTATTTTATTACCAGATAGTAACCGCCTGATTAAAATCTTAAATGGTTGGGGATCATTGAGAAGCCATATTGAAAGTATCTTCTAGCTGATTATTAAAGTAAAATCTGCAGTAAAGGGAAATATTAATGAGAATGACTGAGTTCCTTGCCTTAATGTCTTTCATGTGTGTCTTCTTTGCATTTATAGTGATATACCCTTAAAACAAGACCTAATCTCTCTCATATGATTGCAATCACTTTTTACAAATTTGGCCTTTCCACTATTAGACCATAGTCCCCTTCAAGTAAAAATTCAAGATAAAACCGCTACAAAAAACTTCCCAAAGTCTTTTTTTTAAAAACATTCATTCCTTGGCTTTAAACTTTTTGAGAGATTTACAATAAGACAATAACATTCAGCTGATCCTGACATTCAACTTAATCTGAACAGTACTTATTTTCCTATTTTTAAATTTCGTATCTTTCTTCCAGAAAATAATGATGTATAACTATGATGAATTACTTACTTTTCTGGTAATTACTTTTCATCTTACTGCCCATCCTACCCATTGTGCATACACTTCCTGCTGCTTAAATATTCTAATATAATACTGTATGTTGACTGACTTCAATTAAAACAAAATTAAAAAAATAAAATTCTATTAAAGAAAAGAAAACTAGAAAAAAAAAGCAATGTTCCACTGTCTCACAATGAATGCCTTTCTAAGTTTACTTAAGACTGGGCCATGGTTTTGTTGATTTCAATCATAGGGTCATTTTACGTATTTCCTAAACTAAACCCTTTTTTTCTCATCTCTTTCATATGGACATGTGATTAGAGAGAAAACAAAATGATAAGAAAAATAATTAGAAAGTAGTTAAAACAAGAATTAATTATTGATTTCAAATCAAAGATATTGAGAAATTATTTAGTGACTTCCTCTTCTCCCAAAAACTCATCACAAAGAAAGAAAGGATCTTTCTACTCAGGATCTTTATTTTCCTTACCCCCTTTTCTGCACCTTACTATCACCAAGGAGATGCCCAAATTTCACAGATCTAAGAGTAAACCACTGTCCCCCATTAAAAAGTTCTTAACAGAAAGCAAATGGATAAAAACCAGAATTTGTCTACACAGCTTCAAGACAGGCTTTAAAAAAAATTCCCTTTTTAAGGAAGTTAAGTATAGACTGTTCTTTACTGGAGAAAGGAGCTGATATTCAAGAGGAGGAAGGGAGGGCCTCAGTCATAAGGATGTAGGAGAAGCAAAATTTTACCTCTACCCTTGTAGGGTTTTCTGCTTACCTGAGAATTACATTGGTATATGATTAACACAAGAAAAGCGTACGCATTCATTTATTATATGTTTTATGAGACACAGGAGCCTTCATAAGAAAATGGAGACCTAAAGAAGTGGGAAACCTGAGTACATTTATACTAGGTTGAACAATTTGTGGGAAAGCAAAATACATGGGGGAGGGTAAAGGAAGATAAGAATTATCTTGATAAGGTCTGTTGGCACAGAATTCTCTAGGCTTTGACTCCCTGTCTCTGATAATAAGAATGTTTCGTTCCTCCCGATACAAGGAGGACATCCTTCACGTGGGCGTTCAATTTCCCGCCTTCAGGAACGGGAGATTTAGAGTGCTCTTCTTGTACTTCCTGTTCTTCAGGTGCCTTTAGCTCAAAATGATCTATATGCCAAAGCAGCATATTCTAGGGTGGTACATTCTGCCCCCCTCAGGGAAAGTAGAATTGTCAAGACTGGAGGGAAAGGCTTGATTCAGTCAGTGAAGGATATGCAGAAACGACTTCTTTGAGAGACCCTGGTGATTCAGGATTATGTGAAGGAAAAACTCTTTGGAGATTTGGTGACTATTTCCCTGCTTTTGGAAAATTTAGTAAATATCTTTCCCTCCCCACCCACTTAGTCTCTTATCTTAAAACTAACTCTTCCCTGGAAGCTCATATCTAAGGGCAAGTCTCGATCATGAGGTATTTTATTAAGATGCATAGCAGAAGTGATAAAATAAGCAATTATATTGATTTAATAAAAAAAAAACAGTAGAATGATAGATGGGAAGTGAAAGAGTGCATGGACAGTAGGAGTCCATTTAAGAAGATGATTATGCAACTTAAAGTGAAATATGGTGAAGATTTGAATTAGAACAGTGGAAGTGGAAATAAGAGAAGGAATTATCTTAAGAATGATTTCATCTCTGAAAGACTATCTGGTGTGGGATTTTACATAAAGGATAAGGGAATTGTTTGTGTAGGGTGGACTAAGCATATTGTGATGCTGTTCACTGTTAGTAGGAACAAAATATAAAGTCCAGGTTAGCAGAATAGAAAAAATTCTGTTTTGTGAATTTTGAGTTTGAAGATGTAGATATCAAGAAGTCAGCTGAAAACCTTTGTCTACAGACAAAAATGAATGGTTTAAGATAGACTGTGAATTATTTATCAAGAATTACAAACCTGGAAAACCAAAAAATGTTTCAAGAACCCAAATCCTGAACTTAGAAAATTTGCATTTCTCAAATGCAATTTAAATATAAAGTTGTTTTAAAATGTAACTAGTATTACCTCACAATTATGTGCTAAACTGAAGTATTGCTTATAATCTGTAGTATTAGTATTAAAATGGCCAATCACACATTTACTGCAGTGCTGAGGAAGTGGAAAAGATGTGTAAACTAGGATAATATCCAACCGCCTAAATTTGTGTACATGTTTGTAAGAAGTGAAACATATTTTAAGAGTAATTCCTTCCTTTCTCTCTGATGATTTTGCTATTAACTGAGCAGTCCATTTCTAGGGGAGTTTCAGATCTACTTTGGTAACATAGAATTAACTGTGGAGCTAAATCACTTCCCAGGGCAGTTTCTAGATGCAGGTAAGCATCTCACCCTAGCAGGAGTAGGGGCCGTGGGACTGGATGAAACTGACCAGAGAAAGTGTAAATTCCAAGCTTTAGTCAATTATCATCGTTACTTCTAAATTTTTCCTGCTGCCAAAAGTTTTGATATTTTCAAGTGTCATAGGCATAAAAGTTTGAAAAATACTAATTTGAGTAAATCCTATGAGTTCTCGTCACAAGGAGAAATTTATTTTCCTGTTTTCTTTCTTTTCTTTTTATTGTATCTATATGAGATGAATGTTAGCTGAACCCATTGTGGTGTCATTTCACAATATATGTAAATCAAATCAGCATGCTGTATGCCCTAAACTTACACAGCGATGTATATCAATTATTCCTCAATAAAACTACAAAAAGATGACAACTTATCATGTTACTCTTCACAAAAAATAAAAAAAATAGAAAAATGTGATGTTAGCGTATTCATTGTAATATGTCCAATATACAAAATGACAGCATCACCTACAGAAAAGAAAGGGGAAGGAAATAACCTGAAAGAGAATCTCTTTTTGACTGGTAACCCTGTCTGTATTATCGCATTGAATTTTAAAATAAATCTGTAAAAACATATATGAATATATCTATTTTATAGAAAAAGGGAGATCATACAAGTAAATGGAGGTACTGGAATTGTATCTCATGTTCTCTCTCCTAAATTCATGCACAAGCTACCATGATGCTCATAAACACTTGTGTATAATGACATTTACCGATAATTTGGGGATGTGTGAATCTTTAAGTTTGCATATCTGTATTTTAGAGTAATGATTTATAAGATTAAGTTGATAAGGTTATGATTATATTTACTCTATTTATATTTTTAGACTAAAACCCTAATATATTTTAAGCTATCTCAAGCTATATATAAGCACAATACATTCTATAATTCAAATTCACTTAATGGGCTTTAGCCTAAATTCATGTGTTACATACAGTTAAAATCAGAAACAAAGTAGTCTTTTAAATGGCAACAGGCATTAGAAATAGGCTTGTGCAACTTGTTTGAAAATCTAGAAAAATATGTTTCAATTATACAGTTGTTTGTTATCTAATTTTCAGAGCTTTTTATTCATCAAGTACTAAGTCATTTAAGCACAGTACAGTGATCTCTAGAAGAAATTATTTCCTGTATCTCCCATTAACGAATACTTGGTCCAACAGTACCATCAGTTGGGTCTCTTAGCTTAGGTGACAGTCATTCCTTCTGCAACTAATAAACAGAGGTCAATAGGGATATATTTGAATGTGATGACCTATATTATCAAAAGACCCTAGGCAACACTACGAAGAATTATTTTCCCCCAAAATAAATGCAAATAATTATTAGATAGTAAATATATTTAATATTTATGAGGCCTAGGAGAAATTCTATTTGAGGAGCTATAAAATCTGATACATAACCTGACCATTTAAAACACCAAAAATGTAAGATTTTCAGAATTTTTGTCTTTTTACCACAGTGTTCCTTACCCTATAAATGACAGGGTCAGTCGTGGATTCTTTTGAGACTGATCAAGGTAGAGAGCCACTTCTCAAATGAACAAAGCAAAAAATATTTTCAAATAGTTTGAGGGAATTATCAGGACACATTGAAGCATTGGGTTCCAGATTAATTAACATTTTCTTACCTTGTCAAAAAGTAACGTTTTTTCTGTAATTCATTTATTGAGAACATAGTTATTGAATCATAGTGTTAAGCAATGAAGGAACAACCATGCATAAGGCAAATTGCCTGCCTTGAAAAACTCATATTCTGATAAGCAACCAACAGGAAATAATTTCTACACAGTGTGCAGAATGCGATAAAAAAAAGGAAAAATGATCCTTGGTGGCTCATAGAAACAATATACTGATTCCTGAGGAAGATCAAAGAGGAAGCAGCAGCATCTGACTTAATTTCTGAAGAATGGCTTTAACTGTGGAAAGCGAATAGGTTGTTAAGATGACAGCATAAACAAAACCATGAGTCTGTGAAAGGAAAAAGTATGTTCAGGGCATGATTTTTTTAATAATAAATTTTATACAAAATAGATAAGTGATATATAATTGCAAAGTAAAAGCTTAATTGGATATATTAAGTATAAATAATATATACATAAACACACATGTATGTACTGAATTCTATCAGTGGGATCCTACAGATCACTTGAAAGCTACATGCTTTGTCCATATTTCATTGGCTCTTTGTATAACTCCCTTAATAATTTGTATTTTAATATTACTGGACTTTAATCTGAAGTTGCTTAAAAAATGCAGAGGTAAAGTCTGTTACTACGCTTGCTGTAGAAAAAGTATGGGCATTGTTCACTGTATATTTCTCATTATGAAATTCTATAATTTAATTCTATGAACAGCTTTTTTGTTGTATCTTATGGATATTTGTTTTTACCTCTGTTAAAACATGTATCTGCTGATCATGTTTTCATTTTCATTTGGCTGTTAGGAAGCTCACAGAAAACTTATAGCTTGCAGATGGTTCTGTCTTATTTATATTATAACTGATGTGGGTTCCTTATTTGTACTTATCTTTTATCATCATTTTGTTGTATGTATTCTTTCTGTAAGTTGTCATAGTAGGGTAGTTAATAAGCAAAGCAAATATTATGAAAACATTGTACAACATGGTTCTTGAGTTCAAATTTTCCTCCATTTCTAGCCTTGTAAAGCCTTTTAAATTCTTATCACATATGTGACTTAAAGGTAACAAGCACGTATCTAATATAAATGTTACCTTTTCAAAGAGTTAAGAGTGTTTGCAATGTCTTTGACTCCCCAGAGGTGCTATAGAAAATGAGATTAATTTTAATATCAATATTTAGGTGGTTTATGATATATTTCTATTCAATAGTTTATCTTCATTTGTCATTTTACATGCTGTAAGTTAAATACACACTTACCAATTATTTCTGAAGCACCTATTGCTATGCATAAAGGCACCCAACAAAAATGCTCCCTGTTTGCTTTATCATGTCACTTTGCAAATAAGTTATTGTCCCCTTGGGATAAAACACATACTTCTGTTTCTTCTAGTCAGAATAATAACTAGAGAAAAATCACTTTGAGGGTCTGAATTATTCAGAATGACAAGATAGGTGCTCAAAGTCTGCTTGGTTGATTAACAGAATCAAATGTGCATCATGGTGTATAGTATATAACCCAAATTAGATAAGCAGAGAAGAATTAAATTGAATTAAATTAGAATAGAAAAAAAGTGATAAACTATCACTCTTCTGCTTATTATGTCAGTCAGAGTAAAAACATCAAAGAGAGGTAGTTAACTGTTAAAAAGAAAGATACTTTTTCTTTCACTTAGCTCCTGGAACTTTCACCTCATTGTTTTGGGCAATCTGCTCATCCCACTACATTTATATCTCTTGGTACAACTTTTTGCTGGGAGACTGCTCATAGTTCAGTGCCTGTGATAAACAAATATCTTTTGCAATGTCACTTTTTGAAAATTGAGATTCTAATTCTGAAAGTTTTCCATAAATCAATTCTGCCAAATCTATAGGGATTAAAAAAAAAAATCTCTGATTTCTCCTAAAGTGAGATATCCCTATATGGCAAGGAAATGATTCACAAAATTCATGACTTACTATAATGATGTGATGGATGCTATTGTGGGTAACAACCAGTTAAACATTTGCTAAAACTGAAAAGATTAAACATTACCATTAATTATAAATTAATTTCTGTCTTCAGGAAACCACCACCAACTCTGGGAAAAGAATGGGCAGCTCCAAGGAGCATGTGACCGCGTCCCAATTTTACTACGTTAATTTGCTGCCATATAAAGACTCTGGGGGAGAACTCAGAATCTGGGATTTACTTATCAGAAAATAAAAACAGACTGCTTCTTTGTTCCTTATCACGGGTTGTATTTTTCTTTTTGATAAAACTGCATTCTTCTACATTACAGCCACCTCATGCCTTTGTCTCCATGGTATCATTTTAAACATTCTTTTGCCATTATCCTAAATGACTTCTCCTATTGTTCTGTTCATATTCTTGCTTGGTGAAACCCAAACTATGGGCCAATTTAACTGTCTGTCACCATGTGATGGATAGTGAGCCATGTTAATGAAAACCCACACCAATACAAAAATTGATATTATAAATTCTGAACCCTCAGCATGCCTAATAATGATTCAGCATTTCATTTGTTTAGTCAACCCCTCTAGTTATCCACAACAGATGTCTTATATTTTATCAATATCCTCATATGTCTATCCTCAGAAACTCATTCTCTTCCTTAGGATCAGCAGAGATTGGGCTATGTTTCTTTCAGTTTCATTCACAAAATAGAAGCCTGAGAAAGGCACTTCTTTACTTTCCCTGATGCAAACAAATACAACATCCATTCTTCCTTCCCTTAAACAATAATGGATGAAGCATCCATCATTCTGTAAAGGTAGTCCTTCTAGATGTGGTTATGATTCCATACCTTTCTACCTGCTTAGATAAACTGGCTCTTTTTAAAAATGTCTCAGTTCTGCATTTTTAGTTTCTCTCCAATTGTTCCTTCCTCTTAAATCTTTGAATATGCTTAACTCTTAGCTTAACTTAAAAACAAACTCTATTTGCCTCCAGATCTCTTTCCAAATGCGTTCTTATCATTATCCTAGCCTCTAGAGCCATAAAATGCATTAGTACTTCCTGTATTCACTTCATATCCCACTCACCTTTAAACTGACTTGGGTTTCTAGTGTTTCACTGACAGTATTTTTACAGGAACTCCAACAAACTCCACATTGCTAGCTTCAGTGGATACCTCTCAGGTTTTATGACGACTGTGATGGCTGATTTTATGTGCTAATTGCAATTTTCTATGGTAGTCTGTACCTGGATAGGTTGTAATTTCTGTGATAGTGCTGATTCTGGCTTTTTATCTACTATACCCACAGTTACTTTACATAATGGCAAAGAGTATGAATTAATAAACAAATAAGTTATATAGGGTAAATAGAGCTTCAAACTGACATTGCAATACTAAACTTGAACTCTATTTTGCACAGAATTCGTCATTTCTGCTGACTCTAAAAATACAATGCATGTAAATACAAATACAAACAAGTAACACAAGATGAATAAAATAAAATTCCAAATAGATGATATTACAAAACACAAAGGAATTAATCTAATGTGAATGTAATTAATGTTTAAAGACTATTCAGGAATCCTTTTTCATAATAATTCTACAGAAGTATAACTTACAGTAAAATGCAAGCATCTGTGAGCTTTGAAAAATTAAATACATCCATGTAACACCACAATTAAGATATAGGACATTTTCATCACCTTAGCTTCTTCATGCCCCATTAAAACCAATCGCCCTATAGCAGAAGCAATTACTGTTCTGATTACTAAACTCAGATTAGTTTTGCCTGATCTTTAACTTTTTAAAAATGATCTCACACATCATCATGAGTTTTGCGTCCGACTTCTTTAACTCAGCATAGTTTTTCTTTTGAGATTCAACTATACCACTGTGTGTTTTCTTTCTATGTATTCCATTATAAGAATATGCCAGTGATCACCTCATTATGGATATTTCCATCCTTGTTTCTAGCTTTTGGTGATTATAAATAAAGCTGTTATAAATATTATTATAAAAGTTTTTTTTGTGATTATGTTTCAATTTCTCTTGGATAAATACCTGAGGCTGAAATTGGTGATTCATAGGCTACATATTTCTAACTTAATATATTTTTAAAAGATATTTGTCATTTCACAGTTTCTGAGAGCTCAAGTGCTTAACCGTTACCAACATTTAATATTATAAAATGTCAATATTTTGAAATCTATTTCATCTACTACTAGTCTAGTAGATGAAAAATGATTTGTTATTTTTATTTTATTTACATTCCCTTGACAATTAGTGCCACATAGCACTTTCCTCGTGAAAATTGTACATTTTATCTCATTTTGTTAATTCTTTTCAAGTATTTTTTAATGTTTTCTTGAAGTACTTGTCCTTTCATTATCCATTTAAATTGCTGAGTTTCCCTCCTTCTGTTCTACTCATACACACACTATTTATTCATTTTTCCTGGTAAGAAGTCCTTTACCAGTAATATGTATCATAAATATTTTCTTCGAGTCCATAAATTGCATTTTTATTTTCTTAAGGCTATCTATTGAATGCATGTGTTTTAATTTTTATGACATAAAATGTAATAATTTAAAAATATTATGATTAATACTTAAATTTTGTGTCTAAGAAGTATTTGCCTATTTCCAAATCATGAAGATTTCCAAATCGTCTGTCAAAAATGTTTTTCTTTCAGAAGGTTTAGCTTTTACATTTAAGCTTATGCTCCCAGTAAAACTACTTTTTGTGTATGGTATGAGAGGAAAGTTGAATTTTTGGACTAGTTAGTTACACTAGCTTGATTGGTTCAGAGTACTTTTTTATTCCCATTGAACTGTGTTAGTGTTTTGAACACAGCATATTGACCATACAGGTGAGAGCTACATCTGAGTTTTTATTGTGCTCCATGTCTGTTTTTTTATGCTGTGCTGACCTCACCCTCTCTTGATTACCTTATAGGAGGCTTTATACATCTGGAAATCATGTACTTTTAAGTCCTCCAACACTGTTCCTCTTTTTTATAACAGTCATGACTATTTCAGGTCTTTTGAATTTCTACATAAATAAGAAGGAAATCTTGCCATTCTCAGCAACATGGATGGACCTAGAGGATATCATGCTAAGTGAAATAAACCAGACAAAGACAAATACCTTATAATTTAACTTATATGTGGTATCTAAAATCAAAACAAACCAATGAAACAGACACATAAATACACACAACAGATTGTTGGTTACCATAGGGAGGGGGGGGATGGGTGCAATAGGTGAAGAGGATAAAGAGGTAAAACTAAAAATTGTAAAATAAGTTAGTCATAGGAATGGAAATGTAACATAGAGACTATAACTAATAATATTGTAGTATCTTGGTATGGTAACAGGGGAAGTACACTTACCATGGCAAGCATCTAGTAATGTGTGTATACATATATATATGTAGTAAGTATATAATTATTGAGTCACTATGTTGTACATCTGAAACCAATATAATGTTGTTTATCAACTTTGTTCCAATAAAAAAAAAACTTTAAGCTAAAAAATTTAGATACTGCTTGTCAATTCTATTAAGTTTATTCTTAAGTATTTTATGTTTTCTGTTATTATAAATGATATTTTTAATTAATAGATTTTATTTTTAGGTTAGCTTTAGGTTTATAGCAAAGGTAAACAGAAAGATACACTTTTATAAATTGTATCTTCATAAAACCCTAAGTACTCCACCAAAACACTGCTAGAACCTAGCAAATAGATTTGGTAAACTAGTAGGATACAAAATCAACATTCAGAAATCATACGTATTTCTGTATGCTAACCTGAAATGTATGAAAAATAAATTGATAAAATAATCCTATTTACAATAGCATCTTAAATAATTTTTGAAACAGGAATAAATTTAACCAAGGAGATGAAAGGTCTATACACTGAAAACTATATGACTTTGATGAAAGAAACTGAAGAAAACACAAATAAATGGAAAGGTATTGTATGTTCATTGATCAGAAGAGTTAATATTGTTAAAACATCCATAATACCTGAAGCCATCTCTGGTCTCAATGAAATCCCTATCAAGCAAGATTCAATGACATTTTTTACAGAAACAGAAAATACACCCTAAAATTTATATGGAAACACAAAAGATCCCAAATGGCCAAAGCAATCCTGGAAAGAAGAACAAAGCTGGATGGATGGACCTAGAGGGTATCATGCTAAGTGGAGTCATCACACTTCCTGGTTTCAAATTATACTACAAAACTATAGTAACAAAACAGTAATGGTACTGGCATAAAAAGAGACACATAGACCTGTGGAACAGAACTGAGAGCCCAGAAATGAACTCTTTCATACACAGTTGACTAATATTTGACAAAGAAGCCAAGAACACTAAGTGAGGAAAGGACAGTCTCTCCAGTAAATGTTGCTGGGAAAACTGCATAATCACTTGCAAAAGAATGAATTGGACTTCTATCTCACACCACTCACAAAAATCAACTCAAAATGGATTAAAGACAACTACAAGACCTGAACTGTAAAACTCCTAGAAGAAAACAGGGAAAAGCTCCTTCTCATTGGTGTTTGGCAATTAAGTTTTGGATGTGACACCAAAAGGACAAGCAACAAAAGAAAATGTCCAGTGTGACTACATCAAACTAAAAAGTTTCTGTACAGCAAAAGTACAAATCAACAAAATGAAAAATCAACCTGCAGAATGGGAGAAAAACTTGAAAACAATATATCTGATAAGGAGTTAATATCCAAAATGTAAAGGAACTCACCCAACTCAATAACTGAGAAGTTGTTATTTTTTTGGTTTATGTTTTAATCATGAAGGGTATTGCATTTTGTGAAATGTTTTTCTGCATCTATTGAGATGATCATGTAATTTTCTCCTGTATTCAGTAAATGTAGTAAATTGCAATGATGAGTTAGTTACATGTTAGTGTGTTGCTTCATTTCAAATATGTAGGTATTTTTCTAGACTGTTATTATTTTCTAATTTAATTCCATGGTAGTGAGAGAAAATACCTTGCATGATTCAATGCTTTAAAATTTATTTAGATTTATTTCATGGTCCAGAATATGGTCTAAGTTGATGAATGCTCCATAACTTGAAAATGTGTATTGTGCTGTTATTGGTGTAAAGTTCTATGAATGCAAATTAAGCCTAGTTGATTGATATTGTTTTCCCATTTTTGATGGTGTTTTGTCTATGTATTTGCCAATTACTAAGACAGAAGTGCTAAAATCTACAGCTATAGATGTCTATTCGTTCCTTTAGATCTGCATTGTTTTGTATCATGCAATTTGAATTAGGTGCAATACACTCAAAATTGTTTATATTGTTTTGATTAAATACATTTTCAATTATTAAAGATTCCCTCTTTAATTATGGAACTACTCTTTTTTGAACTCTTCTGTATCTAGTATTAACATAACCATTCTACTTTTATATGTTTAACATTTGCATGCCTTTATATAAGTAAAGTGCATGCTTTGTGGAACCCTACATATTTTGGTTCTTGCTTTGTAATACAGCCTGAAGACTGTCTTTTACATGGACTGTTTAATCTTCTTACATTTAATAAATCCTCTTACTGTTTATGTGATTGGGCTTAAGTCTCCCCTCTTGAGTTTTGTTTTTTTCTCTTTGCCCCTTTTGCTCTTTGTTCCTTATTTCCTACCTTCTTTGGATGAACTAGTATTTATTATCATAACATTTTATCTTCTGTATTGGTATCCTGAGCTATAAACTGTCTCATTTATTCAGTTGGTGCTCAAGGGATTAAAATATTTAAATTTAATCACAGACTATCTTAGCTTCATGTATAATGTAGGAACCTAATAGTAGTATATCTATATTTACTGCTTTCAATGAAGTTTTAAGGAATTTCAGAAGAGAAAACAAATCTTTTATATGGACTCACATTTTTAGTGCTCTTCTTTCTTCTGTGTGGATTCACATTTCCATCCGACATAAGTTTCCCCATTAAAGATCCTCCATTAGCATGTCTTGTCAAGTGTATCTGCCAGTGACAAAAATATGAAAATGCGTTATCATCATTATTTTGAGAGGATTTTGGTTTTGCAGGATATAGGATTCTAGGTTTGCAGTTTTATTTTTTCTTTCAGCATTTTGAAAATATCATTCCATCCACCTCTTAGATGACAGTGATCTGAAGACAAGTGCCTACATGTGGTTTTTCTATTCAAACCTTTCAGGGTTCATGAAGCACTGTGAATTTTATTTTTTGTCAGAACTGGAGAATTCTCAAGTATTATATATAGGTACATGTTTTTTTGCCCCTTCCCCTTTCTTTTCTTTTTCTGGGAACCCACTAACATATTTTAGATCTCTTGATACTGTCCCACAAAACCATTGATAATGTTTGTCTTTCCAATGCGTACTCTCCCTTTAAATAACTGCTATTGACTTATTTTTCAGATTTACTTACCTTTCTTTTACAATGTCTAATACTGCTGCTAAGCCAGTGCAAATATTTCATATACCTTATTTTTCAGTTTTAGAACTGAAATTCATTTTTGAAATTCTTCATACCCATCATATTTATGTTTTCGTTTTTATTCTTTTGCATATGAGTAATAGTCATTATAAAGTTCTTTTACACTAAATTTACAGTCTAGCAGGTCATCTGTGTGACAGTATTTATTGATTTTTTCCCCTTGATTAAAACTCAATTTTTTTCTTCACATACTTAATAATTTCTTTTTGAACATAGTGCATTAAGGATTCTTTGTACTTCTTCAAAGACTGTTGACCTTTGTTTCAAAATGTGGTAAATTAGTGGAGAATCACATATTACCTGCTTACTTTCCAAGTTTTGGTATCAGGATTAGCCTTCATATGGGTGGACCTATTGTAGTTTTTCTTTTAGTCTTAGATTATGTCTTTTAGTCAGTGTATATGATTCGTACTGCTAAACTATGACCTTGCTGTGCTTTCAAGTGGATAAAGCCCAAGGTTTTTACCTTGTTTCACTAATTTGATAGAACTTGGACTCCAAACTCTTCCTTTTAGCACCTAAGCATCAATTTCTGCTCGGTTCTTAAGCTTGCCAGGTGCTGCTGCTTAGTTTCCTGAAGGAGAATTTGTATTTAGATTTTGGGGCTCATCCCTTTGTGCTCCTCCTTTCTAGGATCCCCCTCAGATGCTCTGAATGCTCCAAACTCTGATCTGCAACTCCTAATCCCAGAAAAACTTCCACACTCAACTTGAGCCCTATCCTTGGTGTGTCAAGGAGCTAAAGGAAACCACGGACAAAGAAAGACTAAAGGAAATAAGGAGAATGATGTCTCATCAAATAGAGAATATCAATAAAAGACAGAAATGACTCAAAGGTATAGTCAGAGTTCTGCCTCTTTTTCTGTGTGATGGCAAAGATGGTTCTTAGCAGCCATGTGCTACATGGTGCTTGGTGCAGCTCAGATTTTTAATTGACCCTGATTTCAGCATGTCAACCCCTTATCATCCTGCCCTTATGGTGAAGAATTGGGCTCATGTGATTAACAATCCCATCAGATGGAAGGATAATCTTTGATAAGGAAAAAAAGTGTCCTTTGTCAGTGGTGAGGTAATTTAAGAAAAAGAAGAAAAAACGAAAACTACCTAGAACTGCTTGCTTTCTATTTATGCAATTTCAATAATTTTTTCCCTAACATAGTGCATGTGTCCCATAGAACTAAGATTGGCCCCTTCCATAGAAGGAGAAAGCTCACATCTGAGGCTAGGATCTCTGGGTGATTGCATATTTCTTGGATAAATCCAGTAAAGCCAATTTTCCTTTGTCCAGTTGTTAGCCACTTAGCCTGACTCAAGTTCTGTTTTCAAGGAGCATCTTGTTCATTCCTTGTTCATCAGTGACCACAGAGAAGACTCTTTTTTCAGGGGCATTGCACTATATGAGCCTCTAAGTTTTGTCTAGCATGGTTGCAAGGTTCTGGGAGTTGTATTCTTTTCCCCTTAGCCAGTCCAGGTCTTTGTTTGCTAGGGATTTCTCTAGAAATAATCTTTAAAACTTGGATACAGGGCAACTTGAATTTGCTTAATTCTAAGATCTAGCAAATAAACCTAAAAGAGGTAGTTTAGCTATATGCAGTCTTTATACCAAGATCCTGCCTTCTGCTTTAGCAGAAACTCACAGGTAACTGAGAGTTATACCTCAGCTTCCATTTGGCATTTGCCTCAGAAATGACAGGCCATGATCCTGAGACCCAGATAAACTGATTATAATTCCATACTGTATTCCAGGGATATAAATATTACCTTTGTTGTTACATTAAGAAAAATGTTTAGACAGAGCCCAGGGCATCTGGCTTTACTGTTCTCTGGCTTTACCTGGGTTCTAACATTTTATTCCCATTGTTATTTCCAATTCCCTCTGCTTTCATGTGCTAATGTTAATCTGAGGGTAGATAATTTGGGGTAATTAATTTGGAGACTTCTTCAATTGCCCAAAGTACATAATTATTTGATTCTCAACCATTTGGATCACTGATTCTAAGCAGACAGTACTCCACTGCAAAGCTGTACAGGTGATCCTGAAAAATGCAGGGATTAGGGTGAACAGTCAAAAATCCACATAAAACTTTGGTTTCCCCCAAATTTAACTGCTAATAGCCTACTATTGACCAGAAGCCTTACTGATAACATTAGCAGTGGGTTAACACATATTTATATGCTATATTATTATAGACTTTACTCTTACAATAAAGTAAGCTAGAGAAAATAAAATATTATTAAGAAAATCATAAGGTTGGAGGGAATGTAAACAAGTGTCCATCAGTAGATGAATGGATAAAGAGAGGTGGTACATATACAAAATGGAATATTATCCAGCCATAAAAAAGAAAGAAATCCTGCCACTTGAGACAATATGGATGGACCTAGAGGATATTATGCTAAGTGAAATAAGCCAGAGAAAAAAAAATGCTGTGTGATTTTGCTTAATTGTGCAATATAAAAACAAGACAGAACAAAATGAACAAAATAGCAGTAGACTCAGAGACACTGACACACTGGTTACCATGGGGAAGGGTTAGGGTTGGTGAGAGGGATAAAAGAGCACAAAAATCTCAATCGTAATATCAGTTGGTCATGGGGGTGGAAGTGCAGCATGGAGAACATAGCCAAAGGTTCTGTAACATCTTTCTATGGTGACAGATAATAACCACACTAGTCAGGGTGGGGATTTAATAATATGGTAATTGTTGAACCACTGTGTTAAATACTTGAAACCAATATAATATTGTATGTCAACTCTACTTCAGTAAAAGAAAGTGAAAAAAAAGAAAATCATAAGGAAGATAAAATATATTTATAGTATTATACTGCGTTTTGGAAAAAATCCACATATAAGTATATTTACACAGTTCAAACCCATGTTGTTCAGGGTCAACTGTATTTTCTTTCTTCTTTTACATGAGCAGCTTGAATACAAAACTTGGCATTTTCTAATAGGATATTATTAAGGAAGGCAATAAGCAGACAATACACCAATATCTTGAGTTTTTTATACCAAGTTCCCTAAAGTCCCAGTGTCAGTAGACAAATGTGTAGTGGCTAAAGAAACAACAGGCAACAAATTGTCCAGAACCTTTGCTGTTCATAACTTAACCTCCTGAAACTTGGATTTGGAGAAATCCTGTTTGGTATTTTTTATTATTTTTTGAAAACTTAAGGTCTGTTAAACTCACACTTTTGTATTTTTCAGGGCTTTTTTTCTATTGTAAAGGTAGAAAGCAATTTCAAAACAGCTTATGCAAAAAGGCAATTTTTTTGGCTTATTGTTTAGCTTTATCTGTGAGTATGATACTTTGATATTGTATTTAAAAGGGTAGTAGACTATGCTGTGAAAAATAAACATATGTAAAGGAACCAAAGGGATCAAAGCCAAAGGCTAGGGATAATTTATTACTGTTAGACAGGGATTAAAGTAGTACAGCTTAATGATCAATATTCTAAAGCATTTACTCCAACCCACTTTTCTTACATGGAAGTGTCCTTACTGGACTACGTTATATGGAGAGAAAGTGGGTGTGGATGGAAGGCAAGTCATTGGGCAATTACCTGCAGAGAAAATGGAAGATCCTGTTGCCATGGTGAAGGCCAAATACCAGGCATCAGCACGGTCAGTGAAGAATTTCTGAATAAATCTACTCATGGGAATTGGCTATGAGTCCTCCAATATATTCTCTATAATGATCTAGCCTCAGGCCAGCCTCAGCGTAAACCTCAGGGGTGTCACTTTTTACACAATATAAAAGACTGTAGAGTTTTCAGGATTTCATATAGCCTACCACTTCAATTTACAGATGGTTAAACAGGTTAAAAGAAAGATCTTCGTAGGTTTCTTCTTAAAATGATGGTAATCTCTTTTGTTGGATTAAAAACAAAAACAAAAAAACAGACTTGTTTTATCGGCAGTGGTGAGGAGTAGTTCTACATAGTGATGCCCATAAAAAGTATTCCTAGGTCCTTATAAGTTTAATAATATATGTGTGATTTTATCCTCTGTCAAATTAGAATAAAAGGAAACATACTTCTCATACCTGGGAAAGTAAAATTTAATCTTTAAGAGCAATATCACTTTAAGAAAAGAAAACCAGCAATAAGCCTGATTTGTAAATAAAGACTTGACAACTATTACACAAAAAAAGTATTGTTTTTAGATTCCATATATAAGTGAAATCATAGGTATTTGTCTTTCTCCACTTCCTTATTTCACTGAGCATTTCAATGACCCTCTAGGTCCATTGGTATTGTTGCAAATAGCAGGACTTCCTTCTTTTTAATGGCTGGATAATGTTCCATTGTGTATATGTACCACCTCTTCTCCATCCATTCATCCATTCATCTATTGATGGACACCTTGGTTGCTTCCATATCTTGGTTCTTGTAAATAATGAGGCAATAAACATTGGGGTGTATATATCTTTTTGAATCAGAGATTTTGTTTTCTTTGAGTAAATTCATAGGAGTGTATTTACTGGGTCATATAGTACTTCAATTTTAGTTTTTTAGGAACTTCCATACTGCTTTCCACAGTGGTTACATAGGGGAGGGATTGTGGTGGGCATGTGGGGTTGATGAGGGAGATAAAAGGGCACACAAATCTTAATCATAATATAAGTTGGTCACAGGGATGGAAGTACATGGTGAATATAGTCAATGGTTCTGTAACATCATTCCATGTTGACAGATAGTAAACTAGTTGGGGTGAGGATTTAATAATGTGGGTAACTGTTGAATCACTGTGTTGTAAACTTGAAACCAATGTAATATTGTATATACTATACTTCAATTAAAAAATATATAAGTAATCTGATGAATGAAATTAAATTAATCTAGTAAGACTGAAATATACACTGATAGGGAGTCATTAAGTGAATACACTTATAGTAGATTACATTTAATGTATATATTGCCCATGAAATTTATAATATGTAATCTGAAAATCATACAAAATCAATCAAAATTTTAACCACCCATCTTCAGAGTTCACAGTAAACCAAGTAATAAAGTCAGCATGAAGAAATGACTCAGAGTATTCATAAGAAATAAGGAATCCACTAGTATTAAGAACTACAAAGAAAGATTACCTTAAAGCTTTAACTTTAGCTGAAAAGTGGCTCCATATAAAAGATTCATGACCTTCACTTTGATTAGTTCAATATGTTTTATTGCCTTATACTTGTTTTAATTTAAATTAAATTATCTGGTATGTATAAAAAAAATTTTACTCTCAGAGTAACTTCCTAATGACACCTATAAGGCAATTTAATATCAATAAAGTCTCTTTATTTATAATTTCTCCTATTTAATCTTTGTTGTTACTATATAATATTCATGTAGCAAATGTGGTTACCATCCACATTTTCGGTGTTCAGTGCTTATAATAAATAAAAAATAATAATTTATAGTAATTATCAAAAGTATTAAAAAATTTCATTATCTTCCAGTCAGTAATAATTGCATTGATTAGTCTTCCTAACAACTCACAGTTTTATAAAATCAGTTCCATAAATGATATTGGAGATGTCATTAAAATTTTTTAATTACTATCTCTTGCTAGGAGAATAGTATGTAAAGGGACTTGACTCTTGAATAAAATGTGTCATACTTGAAGTGGTTTGTATTAACTCAAAGCTTAATATCCCACAATATCAAGAGACATAATTATCATTTGAATAAAATTTTGGTAGAAGGTGATTGTTAGAAGTAGGTACTCTAGGGTTAAACTGAGTTAGTTCAAATCCTTGGTGATTTTTATTAAGTCTGTGACCTTGAGTAAGTTACTTCACATCCCGAAGGCCTCAGAATTCTCATCTGTAAATGGAAATAACAGAATCTACTAAATGACATAAGGCGTTTAGTAGAATGCTCTTCACACACACTTACATGTTTGATGTTAGCACAAGGGAGAACCATTGTACTGCAATAGGGAAATATATTAACATAAACAAATTTAAAAATATTTTATAATCTGTAAAGGTATATTTGCATATGTTTGGAACATTTTATATATTTTGTCAGTAAACTAGAAAGTACAAAATTTTTAAATTTAAGAACAGAGATATTGTTTATTCAGACATCTGGAGATACATACAATATAAGGATGGGGGGCTCTAAAGATCCTGTAATTTTGAGATGACAAAATTGTATAGGCAAAGATGTCACTGAAACCTGACAAGGTATAGTGTGCTAGATAAGAGCTACTGCCCCATCACTCATGACTACGTGGTATGGGACATCTTCTGCATGTAGTGCCAGTGTCACGTGAAGCAACCAAATAACACAAGTCATGGACTTTTTAGAAAACCTAGAAAACCCAAGATTCAATGCAGTGTTTTACTCAATACTGAAACACTTTCTTGAATCATCTTTCACCTTTTTTCTAACCCCTCTTAAACTCCCTTCACTAAATACCTTCCCATATAACTCTCTCAAGACTTATCTCCCCATCATGATATGAAAAACATATTAATTGTAAAGAAAATAATCATAAAGCTGGAGCAGCAAGATAAATCAAGTTCAAAGTTTGTTCATTTTCACTATTTTTCTCTTCCCTCATTTCAAGTAGGCAACCACACTGTGGGCTTCCTTTCTGAAGGGAACTTTAGAGCAGTGGTTAAAAGCATAATAGGGACCAGACTTCAAGCTAGTTTATTTGATCATGTCTCTTGTATTCAGAAACAAAGCAAAATTAACCATTTCCAGCATTCAATGCGGTAACTGCTATTTTGTTCCAAGTTCTAATATGCGTGATAGTTTACAGGAAGCTAAGCTCTAAAAATTCACTGCACCGCAACAGTTTTAGCCCCTCTTCCACTTCCTTCCCAGTTGTTTCCTGAGACAGAAGGGGTTTGGATTCACATAGGTTTCAGGTGTGGATATGCTATTTAATATTAGGTTGAATCATATGAAATGGATATTTTTGTAGGTGAAAAGAGGTGGTAACATAATTTCATATGACTCAACATAAATAGATTTAAATATTTTAGTCTCCTTTTGTACATGAAGAGTAAATAGATTTATTACAAGAATTAAATGGAGTAATGTTTTTAAAGCACTTAGCATTGGTATAAAAATACCCAATTTTGTTAGCTATTGATTTATTACATTCTATGTCTATAGGAAAAATATATGGAACAAGAGAATATTATTAGAAGAACTGTAATCTAGTCATTTCATACAACAGTCTTTTAAGATAGAGATGGATAGTTGATTGGTACAGGTTCTGTGTCTCCAAATGGCTTAGACGCCAGAACTTGACATTTTGGGAGCACTCTTATTGCAATGAAGCCTGGGTGTACCATGAATTGAAACCTGATTATCTTTCTATCTTGCTCTAGCTGGCTTCTGACATTAGGTTGTCTTCCCTCTTAGTTATTGCTTGTGAGTTCCCATATTTTTATGTGATTCAGAGACATTTTAATTAAAAAATGGAAGACATTGCACTGGGGGCTGCTAGTTATTCACTATTTGAAACCCAGGATGCTATAGTAATATATATATTTTTTCTATAACATTTTTTATTTTGCTATTATTAATATACAATTACATGAGCAATATTATGGTTACTAGACTCCCCCTATTATCAAGTCCCCACCACATACCCCATTGCAGTCACTGTCCATCAGTGTAGTAGGATGTTATAGAATCATTACTTGTCTTCTCTGTGTTATACTGCCTTCCCTGTATCCCCCCACCCCACCCCCACCCCGCCCCCACCCCACCCCCACCCCCACTACATTATGTGTGCTAATTGTAATAGCCCTTTTCCCCCTTTATCTTTCCTTTCCCACACATCTTCCCCAGTATAGTAATATTTTTAAAGTAAATTTAAGGATATGATTCAAAATGCTGTTCTTCATGAATGTGAACATGTAAGTCAAATCAATTCAACTACTTTATAATCTAACAAGTAAAAATAAAGAAACATCTCTTTTATTGATTTCCCTGAGCTGTCACGTGCTATTTTCACTTCACTTGCATAGTTTCTATGAAATTACCTGTTCTAAGGAGTTTTCATATTAAGTTAAATATACACCACACAACTCTAGGTTAATGTTTAATATTTCCATTTATGATGTATTCATATGAAATGCCCCCATTTTAAACAACTGTTTTTATTACCTATTTTACCTATTTTCAATTTCCAAAAATATATATTTATTTATTGACATATAATTGATATACAATCTTATATTAGTTTCAAGTATACAACACAGTGGTTTACCAGTTACCCACATCATTAAATCTTCATCCCACTAGTGCAGTTACTATCTGTCAACATATAAAGATGTTACAGAATCATTGGCTATATTCTTCATGCTATACAACCAGGCCTGTGCCCAATTTATATTACAATTGAGTTTTTGTGCCCTTTTATCACCGAGTCCCTCCCCACCCACCCATTCCAACCCTTGCCCTAAGGTAACCGTCACTTCTCAGTGTCTATGAGGCTACTGCTATTTTATTTATTTTGTCTTGTTTTGTTTTTAGATTCTAGAAATAAGTGAAATCATACAGTTTTTGTCTTTCTCCACCTTACTTACTTCACTTAGCATAATACCCTCTAGGTCCTTGTCTAAAATGGCAAGATTTTTCTCTTTTTTATGGCTGAATAATATTCCATTGTTTATATGTACTACTTCTTCATTATCCACTCATCTACTGATGGACATTTTGGTTGCTTCCATATCTTGGCTGTTGTAAATAAAGAGGCAATAAACATTGGGGTAGAAATGTCTTTTTGAATCAGGGATTTTGTTTTCTTTGGGTAAATTCCTAGAAGTGGTCGAATGGTATTTCTATTTTAAGTTTCTTGAGGAGCCTCCATACTGCTTTCCATAGTGGCTGTAACAATTTACATTCTCACAAACAGTGTAGGAGGTTTCCCTTTTCTTCACATCCCCACCAGCATTTGTTGTTCTTACTCTTTTCGATACTGGCCATCCTAACTGGTGTGAGGTGATATCTCACTGTGGGTTTTTTTGCATTTCCCTGATAAATAGTGATGTGTAGCATCTTTTCATGTGCCTATTGACATCTGTATTTCTTCTTTGGAAAAATGTCTGTTCAGGTTCTCTGTACATTTTTTAATCAGGTTATTTGGTTTTTCTTGGTGTTGAGTTATATGAGTTCTTTATATATTTTGAATGTTAACTCCATATTAGATAAATCATTTATGAATATATTATCCCATATTATAGGCTTACTTTTTGTTTTATTGAATGTTTCCTTTGCTGTACAGAAGCTTTTTAGTTTGATGTAGTCTTATTTGTTAATTTTTTTTCTAGCGTATAGTTGGGTCTTGTTTTTTAATCCATTCAGTGACTCTCTGTCTTTTTTTTTTGTATCATTAATATTCAATTACATGAGCAACATTGTGGTTACTAGATTTCCCCCATTTGTTAATTTTTTATTTTGTTTCCCTTACCTGTGGATATTTGTCCAAAAATAAATTGCTCATGCCTATGTTCAAGACATTTTTGCCTGTTTTCTTCTAAGAGTTTTATGATTTCATGTCTTACATTTAGATCTTTAAACCATTTTGAGTTTACTTCTGTGTATGAAGTTAGATAGCAATCCAGTTTCATTCTCTTCCATGTATCTATCCATTTTTCCCAACACCATTTATTGAAGAGACTGTCTTTTTCCCATCATATATCCATGGCTCCTTTATCATATATTCATTTACCATATATGCATGGGTTTATATCTGGGTTCTCTATTCTGTTCTTGTGCCAGTACCAAACTGTTTTGATTATTGTAGCTTTGTGTTATAATTTAAAGTCAGGGAAGGTGATACTTTCATCTTTGTTCTTTCTCAGGGTTGTTTTGGCTCTTCAGGGTCTTTTGTGGTTACATATGAAGTTTAGAATATTTACTCTAGCTTATATAAAAATGCCATTAGTATTTTATAGGGATTGCATTGAATCCATAAATTGTTTGGGTCAGGATGGCCATTTTGACAATATTAATTCTTCCTTTCCATAAGCATCAAATAGATTTCCATTTATTTGTATCTAATTTCTCTCATGAGTGTCTTACAGTTTTCAGAGTGAAGGTCTTTCATCTTCTTGATTAGGTTTATGCGTAGGTATTTTATTCTTTCTGGTGCACTTGTAAATGGAGCTGTTTTGCTGATTTTGCTCGTTCATTGTTAGTATATAGGAATGCAACAGATTTCTGTGTATCAATTTTGTATTCTGCAACTTTGCTGATTCAGTTATTATTTCTAATAGCTTTTTAGTGGAATTTTTAGGATTTTCTATATATAGTAACATGTCATCTGCAAATAGTGACAGTTTTAGTTCTTCCTTACCAATTTTGGTTCATTTTATTTCTTTGTCTTGTCTTATTTCCATGGTTAGGACCTCCACTACTAGGTTGAATAAAAGTGTTGAGAGTGGACATCGTTGTCTTGTTCCCAATCTTAGAGGAAAAACTTTCAGCTTTTCACCATTGAATATGATGTTAGCTGTGGGTTTGTCATAAACGGCCTTAATTGTGTTGAAGTTCATTCCCTCTACACCATTTTTTTGAGAGTTTTTATTATGAATGGATGTTGAATTTTGTCAAATGCTTTTTCAGCATCTATTGAGATGTAATTTTTAGTCTTCTTTTTGTTTATCTGGTTTACCACATTGATTGATTGATTTGTGAATTTGTACCATCCTTGCATCTCTTTAATAAATCCCACTTGATGGTGATGATTTTTTTGATGTATTCTTTTTTAATTTTTCAAAAACAATTTTTATTTATAAAAGCACAGTTTTAGAAGGCAATAGGCAGGAGCATGAGACTGATCAGGTAGGCACAGTTTAGTAGACTGGACTCTCTCTTACTCAAGGAGCTTTTCTAATTGATGGTTGATATTTTGCTGATGGCTTTCCGCTCCCGAGAGTTTTTGCTTTGAATAACATAGCTGGAAGGCTGGATGAATCATACGTTTCTTTTACATTTGGTTCTTTTTCCTGAATATCTGAATAATCCTGATGAAGCTGTTTTAAATTAGATAAGAAATACCCTGCATTCCTAAGCAAGGATTTTCTCTCCTTGAGTTCATCATGTTTTATTTGTAGTTGTTTCAAGGTTCTAACCGAAGCAGTTCACCTTGGACTTCAATCAAGTGCTGCCTTTTCTTTTCAATATCTGAAATCATCTTAGCATTCTTTCTTTTCAGAGTTTTCAACATCTGGACTTCTTTAAGTGTTTTGATGAGTTCTTCTTTCATATTAGAATGAAACTTGTTGATGGTTTCCTTACAAATTTTAGATTCTATTTTTTGTTTATATCCCAGGAGGGTTTCCTCAAATGCAGACAAAACAACATCTAACTCCATGATGTCACTGGTTTTCTTTTCTTTTAGACACCAAATACATACACAGTCAGGAAAACCTGAGTCTATGGATTTGTTCTTGACTTCCTTTTGTCACAAAACACCTTTCTTTAACTTTTCAGTTGACCTTCTGTTGCCAAGGTCCCTTTATTCACAGAGGACTTGGCACAGAGGGCTCCTGCCTTTTGGGGAGCGACAGGCTCAGCAGGTTTCCCGGAAAGCTGTGCGGGTGCTGCTGCGACCGGCCCCGCCCCATGCTGCGGCGCACCTGTTTCCTCTGCCAGTTTAACTTCTCTGCCTCCGTCACCTTCTTCAGCGCTTTCAGAGTCATCACTAATGATTGGCTAGAGTTTTCTCCCTGGCTTTTTTGCACTAATTTCTACAGATTCATTTTCACTTGCTTCAATTTCAGAAGTGTCTGAACTTATTTTTGCTTCTTTTCCTTAAGGGATTGAAGGGATAGATGACCTACAGTGTTTGTTTGGAGAATTCTTCCTCATCAGCATATATAGCAGTGCTTTGCAAAGGAGGATCAAATGTTTCATAAGATTCTTCATCTTTCTCACTGTCAACCAGCCTGATGATGCTTGAGATATGAGAATTATCAGGAAAATCAAACACATTGGTAGGCGTGGCTTTTCACCAGCTCTATCTTTTGTGGACCGTGCCCTTCCTACAGTGTGTCCTTTGACGATCTCACACCAGAGCGCAGAGTCCACCGCGGTGGAGCCACTTTTGATGTATTTTTTAATTCAGTTTGCTGATAGTTTGTTGAGGATTTTTACACCTATGTTCATCAGTGAAATCAGTCTAAAATTTTCTTTTTTTGTAGTGTCTTTATCTGGTCTTGGTGTTACAGTGATGCTGGCCTCATAGAATGGGTTTGGAAGTATTCCCTACTCTCCTACTTTTTGGAATACTTTCAAAAGGATGGGTATTAGCTCTTCTTTGAATGTTTGGTAGAATACAGCTGTGAGAACATCTGGTACTGGAGATTTGTTTGCTGAGAGTTTTTGATTACCAGTTCAATTTCATTATTGGTAATTGGTCTGTTCAGATTTTCTGCTTGCTTCTTTCTTAGTCAGTCTTGGAAGGAAATACATTTTTAGGAATTTGTCCACTTCTTCTGGTTTGTCCAGTTTATTGGTATACAATTTTCATAGAATTCTCTAATATTCTTTGTATTTCTGTGTTGTCAGTTGTGATTATTCATTTTCTTTTCTGATTTTATTTATTTGTGTACTCTTTCTTTTTTTCTTTGTAAGTCTTATAGGGGTTTGTCTATTTTGTTTATCTTCTCCAAGAACCAGCTCTTGATTTTGTTGATTTTTTTCTATTGTATTGTTCTTGTCTATTTTTATTTCTGCTCTGATCTTTATTATGTCCCTTCTTCTACTAATTTGGGCTTTGTAGTTCTTCTTTTTCCAGTTTCTTTAGTCATGAGATCATATTTTTATTTGATATTATTCTTATTTCTTGAGGTAGGCCTGTATTGCTATGTACTTCATTCTTAGAACTGCTTTTACAGAGTTCCCCAAATTTTGAACTGTTGTATTTTTGTTTTTATTTGTTTCCATGTATTGCTTGATTTCTCCAATGGTCCTTTGATTATTTAGAAGCATGTTGTTTAACTTCTATGAGCTTGTGGGTTGTTTTGTTTTCTTTGTGGAATTTATTTCTAGTTTCATACCATTGTGGTCTGAGAAGATGCTTGATACAATTTCAATGTTTTTTTAATTTATTGAGGCTCTTTTCATGGCCTAGTGTGTGATCTATTCTGGAGAGTGTTCCATGTGCACTTGAGAAAAATGTATATCCTGTTGCTTTTGGGTGGAGTGTTCTGTATCTACCTGTTAAGTTCATATGATCTAATGTATTTTTCAGTGCCTCTGTTTCCTTATTTATTTTCTGTCTGTTTGATCTATCCATTGATGTAATGGTATGTTAAAGTCCATTAATATGAGTGAATTGCAGTCTATTTCCCACTTTAGTTCTGTTAATATTTGTTTTACATATTTAGGTACTCCTATGTTGGGTGCATAGATGTTTCTAATGGTTATAGCCTCTTGTTGAACTGATTCCTTTATCATTATGTACTGTTCTTTGTCTCTTGTTGCTTTCTTTGTTTTGAAGTCTATTTTGTCTGATAGAAGTACTGCTACTCCTGATTTTTTCTCCCTATTATTACCATGAAATATCTTCTTTCCATCCCTTCACTTTCAGTGTCTTTATGTCTTTGGTCAAATGAGTCTATTGTAGGCAGCATATAGATGAGTCTTGTTTATCCATTCTGCCACTCTTTGTCTTTTGATTGGGGCATTCAGTCCATTTACATGTAAGTTAATTATTGATAGGTATGTACTTATTGCCATTTTATTAACTGTTTTCTGGGTTTTTTTTGTAGTTCCTCTCTGTTTCTTTTTTCCTCTCTTATACTCTTTTCTTGTTATTTGATGACTTTCTTTACTGTTGTGATTGGATTTCTCTTTTTTAAATTTGTTATGTATCTGTTATAAGTTTTAGGTTTGTGGTTCCCTTAAGGTTCATGGATAGCTCCCTAACTATATAACCATCTATATTAAGTTGATGATTGCTCTATTTCAGATACAGTCTAAAAGTACTTTTTTTATTCTTCTTCCTTCTCCATACTTTATGTATTAGATGCTGCAATCTGCATTTTTTGTGTATCCTTGACTGATTTTGTGTATAGTTGATTTTACTACTTTTTTTTTTTAGCTTCATACTTGCTTTACTAAGTAATTTGTCTATTACCTTTACTGTGGGTTTATTTTCACTGATTAAAAATATTTAAGCTTAAGAACATTGCCATCTACCAGAGTCCCTGTAACACCTTACAGGAGTACCCTGTAAGGTTGGTTTAATGGTGGTTAATTCTTTTAACTTTCATTTATCTGGGAAGTTTTTAATCTCTCCTTCAATTCTGAATGATAACCTTGATGGATAGAGGTTTCTTGGTTGATGGTTCTTCTGTCTCAATACATTAAATATTTCATGCCACTCCCTTCTGGCTGGTAATGTTTATTCTGAGAAGTCTACTTATAGTCTGATGGGGTTTCCCTTATAAGTAATCTTTTTTAGAGAAAGATTGCTTTCAGTACTCTCTCCTTATCCTTAATGTTTTCCATTTTAATTATTAGTTGTCTTGGTGCTGTCTTCCTGTGGTTCATTTGGTTAGGGACTTTCTGTGCTTCCATGACCTGTCTTTCCTTCTCTATATTGGGTAAGTTTTCAAAAATTATTTCCTCAGAGACTTTCTATCCCTTTTTCTCTTTCTGGCATCCCTATCATGTGAATATTGTTTCATTTGGAGTTGTCACACAGCTCTCTTTTCATTCTCTCATTCCTAGAAATTCTTTTTTCTCTATACTTAGCTTCATTGTGTTCCTGTTCTCTAATTTCCAACTCATTGATTGTTTCCTCTACTTGCAGCAATCTATCATTCATTGCCTTCATTGTATATTTCATTTCAGTTACTGTATTCTTCAGTGCGAGTGACTCTTTTTCAACTTTTCTATCTCTTTGTTTAAGTCCCCCCTGAGATTGTCAATACTTTTCTGCCCATCAGTGAACATATTTATGACTGCAATTTTGAAATCTTTATCAAGAAAATTGGTGATTTTCATTTTATTTAACCCTCTTTTTAGTGTCTTATCCTGTTCTTTTGTTTCAGACATATTTCCCTGCCTCCTCATTTTGTCTGGGTTTCTGTGTTTCTTCCTTTGTATTAGACCTGCTGTGCCTTCTGGTGCAGAGGGTAATGGTTTTATGAAGAAGGTGTCCTGTGGTGCCCTGAAGCTCAAGGTTTTTTTCTCACCTGTGCCTGGTTCTCCTTTGTGGTAGAGCCACAGTTGTTCTTGGTGGGCTGTGGATGGGGCTGCCTTTTTGCCTGTCTGCGGGCAGTGACTGATCTCTGTTGGCAGAGGGCCTTTGGAGGCCATGCAGTATTGCTTCTGGGATCCTTGTGGGTGTGGCTGCCTTTTTGCCTTTCTGCCAGCAGTGTCTGATCTCAGCCCAATGTATATGGCAGCTTGCCTCAGCTGGCCATCTGTGAAACATTCATCAGTGCTTCTGCTGGGATTATTGTGGGCAGGCCACCCTCTGCCTGCCTTGCACCTATGGTAGCACTGCTGGGCTATTGTGATGAGTGGGGTGGGTGCACAGCTGAGTGCAGCCTAGGGCTGGCTGCCAGTGAAGATGAAGGAGTGCTTATAGCTGGTTCCCACAGGCACCTCCCCAGTTGACTGAAATACAGCAAGAAAGCTGGGAAAGACTCCCTTTGCCTGCCAGGCAGCAATGTCTCACTTCACCTGCCAGGCAGCAAAGCCTGACCACTGCTGAGCCAAGAAGGCTGGGCCAGTGGGTGGGTGGGAGTGCAGGTAAGTGCTTCAGGGCTGAGCCACCAGCAAAGGGGATGGAGCATTGGGGTCTGGCTCCTGGGAATGCCTGACCAGTTGGACAGAGGGAGGGCTGGGGCAGTGTCATCCACCTGCCTTTTCTCCTGTGGGGACAGCTCCATCCAACCCTCACCCCTCTGGCACACCTCCCACTGTTGGTAAATCTTTCAAGCTGCTACCTGTGTGTTGGGTCTCAGCAGGACTGACAGAGCATGCCTGTCCTCCACAAGTGGCAGGAGTCCCAACTTCCCAGAGTGTTCCAACTATCCCTGGTGTCCAGCCCTGTTATTCACCAAAGACTGATGCAATGTGGACTTGTGTTCCCAGACAGATCTCCAGGGCCAGGTGTGCAGAGTCCCTGACCTCTTATCTCCTCCCTGCTCTGTTCCTCTTCCTTCTGCTTGCAGGCTGTTATGTGGGGAGGCCTGGGGTTCGGATTGATCATGGCTCTGTCACTTTACCCTTCTCTGTGTGGTCTTCTCTTCTTCACCAGGTGTAGGTGGTCTTTTCTGCAGTCTTCAGGTCATTTTCAGGGTTAGTTGTATTTGCTATAGTTTCTTTCTTGGTGTGTACATGGGGCAGGCTTCTGCCTTACCTTCCTACTCTACTATCTTTTTCCAAAAGAGATACCTTTTAAAAATGAAGTAAAGACTTACTTTGTTTTATGATTTTCCACCAAGATTTGTCTCATAATAGTGTGCAAGAAATATGGAGCATTACTATGGTTCTATTGCTTAATATTTTCACATGATATTGAAATATATGTGTGAAGGAGAATTAGTAGCTAAAAATTATGAGAATATCTACAAATAAGATATGAACAAGAATATATTTTTATTTTAATTACTTTCTTAAAATACAGTTTATTCATTCACTGCAAAAATTTTCAGATTTCACTGGGATGAAGGTGAAATTGTTATAGGAATATCTCAGCCTTTAAATTGCATACCCATTATAGGAGGAAAGAAAATCCTATTAATTGGCAACCTATATACCTCATACTAGGAACTTTAAAATATATTTCATGACTTTCTTACCTGTCAGGAAAATGTAAATAACTAATTTAAAATTAAGGACACTTGGCCTAAAAAATATATGACTTGACTAAATTTTCACAGCTTTAAAGTTAGCATTGTTAAACTCCAGAGTCATTACTAGTTTTATATTTTTCATGATCACTTAGAATGTCTACCTTTAATGTACATGTAGATCTCTACAGATGAAAGAAGAGTTAATAACTTGCATTAAATTGAGTTGATAATCATGTCAATTATCTCTATTAAGCAGAACTCTTATCCTTGTAAGAGAAGTACCTTTCTCAGTCTGAATCTCTGTGCTCTGTGATGTTTAAAAGTGTAGCAACTGATTAAATTAGACATCATTTGCTGAAAAGGGTTGCCCGTGAACTAGTACCCAGAGTCCTAACATATTATTTTGCTATTATTGAGTCATAAATCATCCCAAAACTTAGCATCTTGAAACAATAATATTTATTCAGCTTATAATGTGTGTATGCAGTTGAGGCTGCACTAAGCTGGGTGTTTCTTCTTCTGGTTTGCTGGGACATCTATAGATGGCAAGAAAGTCCAGATTAGGTAAAAGTTAGTTTTGCCACTGGGGATGCCAGCTGGGACAACAGGGTGGATAAGGCTGTGGTTCATGAGGTCTCTTATCTTCCAGTAGGTTAGCTCGGGCATATTTACACAATGCTTGTAAGAGCGTAAACAGGAATGTGCAATAGTTCTTGAGGTCTAAGCTTTAAAGTAGCCCACCATCACTTGTGCTTCATTCATTTGGCCACAGCAAACCACAAGGCCATCAAAGATTTAAGGGATGAGAAAATAGATTCTATCTATTGATAGGAGAGGTTAAAGGAAATCTCGTTGTAATAAGTTTGGACAAAGAGAGATGAAATAACAGTGTCCATATTTTACAATCAAGAAGAAGGCAATTAAAAACCAGTGTCTGATAAAGAATGACAACAGGAGGCTAGTCCCAAATCTTTATCATATTAGCGGTCTTAGTCACCCAGCATTTAGTATCATTAGGCTTAGATGTAGTAACAGTGATAATAGCAGCCATGACCAGAGAAAATTAGGGTAATAGGGTATTCAGGATTTTCTGTTCCAGTCCTAGAAGACTAGGTAAGCTCCTTGACATCAGTCTTCACAATGATTTTTTTGGATTTAACATCAAAAGCAAAGGCAACAAAAGTAAACATTAAACAAGGATGTGCAGAAGAGGGAGCCCTTGTGTGCTATTGGAGGTAATGTAAATTGGTGCAGCCACTATGGAAAACAGTATGCATGTTCCTCAAAAAAACTCGAACTAATGCATGATCTGTCAATCTCACTTCTGGGTAACTATCCAAAGGAAATGAAAACAGGATATTGAAGAGCTATCTGCACTCCCACCTTCACTGCAACATTATTTACAATAGTCAAGATATGGAAACAAGTGTCCATTGATGGATAAATGCATAAATATGTGATAATGTAATACACACACACACACACACACACATACACTGGAATATTATTTAGATGAGAGAAAGAAGGAAACCTTGACATTTGAAACAACATAAATGGACCTTAAGCACATTATACTAAGTGAAATAAACCAGACAGATAAAGACAAATACTGCGTGGTATTACTTATATGTAGAATCTAAAAAGAAGTCAAATTTATAGAGACCAGAAAGTGGTTTCCAGAGCTGGAGGATGAGGGATTTACAGACAGATTGGTAAAAGAGTACAAGCTGTCAGCTATAAGATGGATAAGGCTTGAGGACCTATGGTGCAATGCAGTGATTATAGTTGATAATACTTTATAATTGAAATTCACTAAGAGATTTGAACTTAAATATTCTCAGACACACAAAAGAGATAAGTATGTGAGATGGTGGATGTTTTAATTAACTAGATAGGAGGAATCCTCTCATAATGTATATGTATTTTAAATAATTACCATGTACACTTTAAATAATTTACAATTATATATGTCAATAAGGCTTAAAAAAAAGCCCAAAATTATTTGTTCTAAACAATGGGTTAAAACATGGAACTGAAATATTCTAAATGATTCCTATTCTATTGTCTTGTTGGCATACTGATCTCCCTAGCACGTATCACAAAAAAAAAGGTTTTTGCAGAATTATTATTTGTCTTGAGTTTAATACATAGTAAGCAAATCCTGAAATAAAATGTTCAAAACATTTTAATTGGTGTGACTCATGTAAATTGAAAAATACAAATGCCGTTTTCCTGTTAATTTGAAATCAGAGAGGTGTTGAAAATAAATCAGTGATCCCAGATTTATGTTAAGGAAATTAAAACATACCATATTCAAAAAGTTCACAGCAACATGCAGCTACCTTATATTTTTGAGAAATGAGAATCTTCCTAGCTATTTGATTCATCATCTGTGCAACATACAAGTGATAAGAAAGACAAGGGGGTATTTCTCTTAGGAGATACTCATAGAATTCTAACCATATTAGAAAAATTCTGGGCATCCTTTGGGTCATTGGTGAGAAGTATGAAGTAGAATTATTTCAGATGAAAACAATCAGATTGGTGAAAAGTTGGGCAGCAGCCCCTATGAGATAAAGCAAATGAAACTGTGCTCCTTCAACCTAGAGGAAGAAAGAATGATTTTGGCTGTACTAAGAGACTTGCGAGTATGAAATGGCCCTGCACAATAGATGAAGAGCAGGTCTCCTTTTCCTAGACACAAGACTAAAAGGGCTCTAATTAGATTATAAATCAGAGAGACAGTCTATCCTATAACAGTTACGAGATCCTTGTAAGAATTATTTTAAGAGTAAGAGTAGAATCTGCTTCTCTGAATAACAGTCTATTTTAATGGTACTTTGAATAGCTCAGGCTGAAGGATAATTCAGCTATCTCTCTGTGAACCTTTGAGTCATGTGTACATGAGGCCTCAGTGCCATATTTCAAAGGCACATTTAAAGTGCATCTCTACACTTCTGAATGGAAATAGTATCTATACAGACAATTCCAAGCCATTCTCTTCTATTTAATAACTAATTCTGTTTTTAAAAAATGGGAAAAATAAACAGAAAAGGAAAAAAAATCCATCATAGTCTGCCAAATAACCAAAAGATCAAATGTTCATGTTTTACAATAATTTAAATGTTAATATTTTGCAATAACTTAAAAAACCAAAGGGCAAGAAGGAGCATAGACTGTCAGTAGTGGCATATGTTTTGGAAGGAATAATCTGAATGACAATTTGCTGCATGCAGGGATAAAAATAAACCAAGGAATCTGCTAAGAATCCACACACTAATGGTTTTTAAAGAACTCTGCTCAGAACATAGAAGAAATGGGGAAGGAAATGCACATCACAATTTAGAGGTGTCTCTTAGAAACTGGGAATGGGACTACTCAAACAATTATGTGCCTTAACTTACCCTATATCTGTATATCTTTTAATAGGATTGTGTAATTGTTCAGATAAAAGAGAGTAGACTCTAGGAGAACACAGACACTTTATAACAAGGAGAAATTTTATACAGACTGCTCCATTCAAGAATATATAAAACAACACAACACAGGGCATGTGTGAAGTAAGAAGTAACTGAAAAAAATCAAAGAAATCCCATACTTTTGAAAGGGATACTTCCACAGAAAGACAAGTTGTTTGGAATTTCCATTACTCTGCAAAGACATTGTTTTTAGAGAGAAAGGTCAAAATATATAAGGAAGATACAGGAAATTAAAGTACATTAGGATGTTTACTCCAGAGAATCAATGAGTTGAAGAAGTGCAAGCCAAAAAAAGAGTCAAAATAACATAATTAAAATCCACATTATAAATGGTTGAATGCAATATGTAAATGTGTTAAAGCTATTTAGAACAAAATTAGTGAAAAACAAGCCATTCCAAAATACAGAAAAAAAAAGATAAAACAAAAGTATTAGCCTAAGAATAGAGTAATAGACAACACAAATTCAATATATGGTCTCATAGGTGTGATCGGAAAAAAATATAATGGAAATTAAAATATAAATTTAAATAAAAGGACAATTATCTGTACTAGGGAAAATAAAAAGATTAAAATGGACATAACTTTCAGAAAAATCAGAATAAAAAGGTCTGTGACTAAATACACTCTGGCTTGTTTTTACTATTTTGAAGATCAATTTTTTTCCAAACCTCAAACAATAAATTAAACAATCTTCTAGCCGAAGAACAAAAATTGTGTTAATTTCAGACTTTTCTCTACAATAGAAAACACCAGAAAATTATGAAGCCCTGTTGGCAGCATTTTTAGAAAAAATTATATACATCACACATTTTACAGCCAAAATAAATGTCTGTGATATACAACAGTGAACAAAAACACCTTCTTATAATGAAAGGATTCTGAGAATATCATATGTGCCAGGACAAAATAAAAATATTTAAAGGAACATATTAACCTATTAAAATAAACTGAAAATTGAAAATCACAGAATGGAGATTTCATCACATAAATATTTGGGATGAAGCAGAGAAAAATATGGCATATTTAAATGACTGTTTAGATGCTCTTATGAAAATAGAAACATATTAAAAATTATATTTAAAGTAAACATAAAATATATATATACTGAATGTGTGTGCATACAAAAATGAACTCTTCTTATTTTAAAATCTCACATTAAACTAATGAAGTTGGAAATTGAGGGTGCATGAGTAGGGAAAATATGCTAATTTGTTCAAATTTAATGGGATATGGTTACTTAAAGTTACTTTCTAGAAAGAAGATCTCAGGAATAACTCATCGTTCTAATAAGTAGAAAAATTTAAATTTAGGATGTTTTGCAAAACATAAGGAACTCTTTAGTCAATCCAAAACAGAGAAAAAAATCCAATAAAGATATGTAAATAAGTTTATGTATCGAAGGAAATTAAATTACCTGTGTCTACAGACAGCTACAAGTTTAGAGCGTATATGTTGCAGACATTGGTCAAAATATTCCAAGAAGAAAACAATCTTTTTTTGATCACCACTTTCAACATATACAGTGGTTTTCCATTAATGGTCTTCCTATAATTCAATAGGCGATTGTCCAGTACCCACAATATCATAATGAAATATATGCACTAGTGGTTATATGTGGGTTGGGAGAGGGTTTGAAGAAACAAGTATTCTTGGATTATGGAGTTTGAGATGGGGGATTAGGGGAAAAATACAATTATAAATAGAATGTGTAATTTAAAAAATTCTTGTAAAGATAGAATAAATAGATCATTAGACAAATTGGTAAGGTAGAATGGTAAACGTCATACAGAAATAAATTCACACATATATGAACAAATTCAGCCGGGTTAAATTTGCGTATTAAAAGATACAGATATGAGATTAGATTAAAACACAAAATCTAACTACATGCTATCACTAGTAGTTTCACACACATTTTAAAAAAAAGGAATGTAGGGAGTTTAAATAGAAAGATGAAAAATGTATCAGAAAAATGCAAATGTAGCAGAGGTAGACTTCATAAAAACAGTATTCAGGTAAAATTCTAGGTGGAAAGTATTAAATTATAAAAACTATCAATAATTTAAAATAATTGAAATTAAAAATAAGAGTAGAATAATAAAAATACCATATACCTGATAATATTGAATCAAAATGTATAAAAAAAGGTCTATTAATAAAATTTAAAAATCCATTAATAAAATTATGGCAAATGGTATTGGAATACCTACCTGAGTTTCAAACAGATGCACTTAGAAAATATATTTAAGTTTATGGAACTAACTCAATAATTATAGTTTTATATTATTTCATGTTTTTTAAATATCTATGTCAACATTGTATCTCTACCAGAAACAGCCATTTTGTCCAAATATCAATGAACTTTTGAAAATCAGAATGCTTAGTTGTAATTTCAAAATCTTGAAAAAATTTTAATACACATACCTAGGAGTTTGGTTGAATAAACTCCAGTAAATGCACAATGCGATTATATAGACGTAAAAGTAAAAGAGCTAAATCCCTATGTTAAATGAGGGGGATAAAGAAGTGTGAGGTAAGTATATGTGGCATGTCAACTTTTGGGCAAAAAAGGAAATATATTCACATTTATATTAATGTTTACAAAAATATACATAGGAAGGAAAACTCAAAACTAATAGAATTGGTGCGTAAGAAGCAATTGGACAAAAGGGTTAGAGAAGGGTAGAGGAAATTTTTTAATCTATCTTTTCATACAGCTTTTAATTTTGAATCATGTTAATCTACTTTAATACAATAGCCATATTATAAGGTTAAAAAAAATCTTGTTACTTAGGGTTTTTGTTGCCAGTGGTATTGGTGTAGCAATTCTGAAATACTTCTTTTTTTAAATTTAATATTGAGCAAATGAGTGAATATATTGATATTAGGAACAAAATTTCTTGTTGTGAAAAAAGGGCGGATTAATTTGTAAGTATAGAAATGAGAAGAAGAACCCTGTGGTGTCAGATTGAAAGGAGAGGAATCAGTGTGAATTGATATACTATCTCTGCCTACTGACCTGGTCTAAAAGTGATGCACCCAGGTGCCAAGCAGCACACCCAACCCCAGACCTCAGTTTCTAAGTAACTCTTCCCATTCTGAGGAATCAGGACTCTTGGAGGAAATAAGAAATTACTGACTCACACAAAGTAAGGGTCACCTGCGGTATCTGTGCAGAAATAGAGAAAGTTGCTCTTTCCATCTGAAAAAAAATCAACGAAACAATAACAAAAACTTATGGAAACATGTCAAAAGGACACAATGCAGCTTGAGCTGTACTCTCTGCCAAATTGGGGAAACTTTGACCATAAAAATGAATAATATCAGAATTGGATTATAATACATTGACCAAATGAGCAAAGAACAATTAATAGTAAGGACAAGTTCTCTTTATCCAGAAATGACAACTAAATCATGAAGGAGATATGATGATTCTAAAAATCCGTATCGTAAAATGATCATAATAATACTTGATTCTGACAAAAATCATTGGTGGATAAAAACAATCATCATAAGAAAGACAGTTAAAGAATAGGATATTCACGGTTTCATAGAATCATCCCAAAGAATGAATATTAATCATAAAGAGAAAAATTGCCTTTATCATGGAGAAGCTTGGTGGACACCACCTTAACACAGTGATCAACCTAATCACTAACGGGAAGGAATTTGATCTATCAGTTTGACTTCCTATATTCTCTGGTATGTTATATAGAAAAGGGAAAGACATCAGTATGTTGTATCCTGAAAGAAAAAATAAGATGAATAAACCTAATCATAAGGAAACAAACCCAAATCAAAAGAAATTGTGCAAGACAACTAGCCTATATACATAAGATATTTCAGTAGTACAAAAGACAAAGAGAGCTGGAGAATTCTTTTTTCTTGCTTGCTTTTTTCAAAGAAAAGTAAAGTGCCTCGGAAACTAAATGCAATAAATAATCCTTAATTAGACCCCGGATCAAAACAAACAAACCAAAAGCAATAAAGGATATTATTGGAACAGCAGAAGAATTTTTATATGGACTGTAATTTAGCTATTAATATTGTACTGATGTTAAACTAACCTCAGTGCACATGTGTATTCATGTAAGAGAAAGAGAACATGCTTATTCTGAAGTTTAGAGGTAAAGAGTCACACTGTCTGCAAGTTATGAGTTGAGAAATGAAGCAGTAGATAGAGCAAAATGATAACTGTTGCATCTGAGTATATTATGGTATTCCGTGTGTTGTTCTTGGGTTTTTTCTTTTTTTAAAATCAAGGTATTATTGATATACACTGTTACGAAGGTTTCACATGAAAAACAATGTGGTTACTACATTTGCCATATTATCAAGGCCCCACCCATACCCCAATGCAGTCACTGTCCATCAGTGTAGTAAGAAGCTACAGACTCACTATTTCCTTCTCTGTGCTATACTGTTTTCCCCTTGATTCCCCACACCATATGAACTAGTCATAATACCCCTCAATCCCCTTCTCCCACCCTCCCCACACGCCCTCCAACACCACTCAACTTTGGTAACCACTAGTACCTTCTTGGAGTCTCTGAGCCTGCTGCTATTTTGTTCCTTCAGTTTTGCTTCATTGTTATACTCCACAAATGAGGGAAATTATTTGGTACTTGTCTTTCTCTGCCTGGCTTATTTCACTGAGCATAATATTCTCCAGCTCCATCCATGTTGTTGCAAATGGTGGGATTTGTTTCTTTCTAATGGCTGAATAGTATTCCATTGTGTATATGTACCACCACTTCTTTATCCATTCATAAATAGGAGCGTTCCCCTTTCTCCACCTCCTCGCCAGCATTTGTTGTTCTTTGGATGCTGGCCATGCTTACTGATGTGAGGTGATATCTCATTGTGGTTTTAACTTGTATTTCCCTGATGATTAGTGGTGTGGAGCATCTTTTCATGTGTCTGTTGGCCATCTGAATTTCTTCTTTGGAGAACTGTCTCTTCATATCCTCTGCCCATTTTTTAATCGGGTTATTTGCTTTTTGGGTGTTGAGGCATGTAAGTTCTTTATATATTTTGGATGTTAACCCTTTGTCAGATATGTCATTTACAAATATATTCTCCCATACTGTAGGATGCCTTTGTGTTCTGTTGATGGTGTCCTTTGCCGTACAAAAAGTTTCAGTTTGATGTAGTCCCATGATTCATTTTTGCTTTTGTTTCCCTTGCTCAAGGTGATGCATTCAGGAAGAAGTCGCTCATGCTTATATGCACGACAGTTTTGCCTATGTTGTCTTCTAAGAGTATTATAGTTTCATGACTTACATTCAGGTCCTTGATCCATTTTGAGTTTACTTTTTTATGTATGGGGTTAAACAATAATCCAGTTTCATTCTCATGCATGTAGCTGTCCAGTTTTGCCAACATCTGCTGTTGAAGAGGCTGTCATTTCCCCATTGTATGTCTGTGGACTCCTTTATCATATATTAATTGCCCATATATGGTTGGGTTTGTATCAGGACTCTCTAGTCTGTTCCATTGGCCTATGGGTCTGTTCTTGTGCCAGTACCAAATTGTCTTGAGTACTGTGGCTTTGTAGTAGAGCTTGAAGTTGGGGAGCATAATCACCCCAGCTTTATTGTTCCTTGTCAGGATTGCTTTGGCTATTCGAGGTCTTTTGTGGTTCCATATGAATTTTAGAACTATTTTCTCTAGTTCGTTGAAGAATGCTGATGGTATTTTGATAGGGATTGCATTGAATCTGTAGATTGCTTTAGGCAGGATGGCCGTTTTGACAATATTAATTCTTCCTATCCATGAGCATGGGATGCATTTCCATTTATTGGAATCTTCTTTAATTTCTCTCATGAGTGTCTTGTAGTTTTCAGAGTATAGGTCTTTCAGTTCCTTGGTTAGGTTTATTCCTAGGTATTTTATTCTTTTTGATGCAACTGTGAATTGTTTTCCTGATTTCTCTCTCTCCTAGTTCATTGTTAGTGTATAGCAATGCCACAGATTTCTGCGCATTAATTTTGTATCCCGCAACTTTGCAGAATTCAGATATTAGATCTAGTAGTTTTGGAGTGGATTCCTTAGGGTTTTTTAATGTACAATATCATGGCATCTGCAAACAGGGACAGGTTAACTTCTTCCTTGCCAGTCTGGATGCCTTTTATTTCTTTGTGTTGTCTGACTGCTGTGGCTAGGACCTCCAGTACTATGTTGAATAGAAGTGGGGAGAGTGGGCATCCTTGTCTTGTTCCCGATCCTAAAGGAAAAGCTTTCAGCTTCTCGCTGTTAAGTATAATGATGGCTGTGGGTTTGTCATATATGGCCTTTATTATGTTGAGGTACTTGCCCTCCATACCCATTTTGTTGAGAGTTTTTATCATGAATGGATGTTGAATTTTGTCAAATGGTTTTTCAGCATCTATGGAGATGATCATGTGGGTTTTGTCCTTCTTTTTGTTGATGTGGTAGATGATGTTGATGGATTTTCGAATATTGAACCATCCTTGCATCCCTGGAATAAATCCTACTTGATCATGATAGATGATCCTTTTGATGTATTTTTTAATTCTGTTTGCTAATATTTTGTTGAGTATTTTTCGTCTATGTTCATCAGGGATATTGGGCTGTAGTTTTCTTTTTTTGTGATGCCCTTGCCCGGTTTTGGTATTAGAGTGATGTTGGCCTCATAGAATGAGTTTGGAAGTATTCCCTCTTCTTCTACTCCCTGAAAAACTTTAAGGAGGATGGGTATTAGGTCTTCACTAAATGTTTGATAAAATTCAGCAGTGAAGCCATCTGGTTCAGACGTTTTGTTCTTAGGTAGGTGTTTGATTACCAGGTCAATTTTGTTGCTGGTAATTGGTCTGTTGAGATTTTCTGTTTCTTTCTGGGTCAGCCTTGGAAGGTTGTATTTTTCTAGAAAGTTGTCAATTTCTTCTAGGTTATCCAGTTTGTTAGCATATAATTTTTCATAGTATTCTCTCATAAATCTTTGCATTTTGGTGCTGACCGCAGTGATTTTTCCTTTCTCATTTCTGATTCTTTTTATGTGAGTTGACTCTCTTTTTTTCTTGATGTGTCTGGCTCGGGGTTTACCTATTTTGTTTATTTTCTCAAAGAACCATCTGTTACTTTCATTGATTCTTTCAATTGTTTTATTCTTCTCAATTTTATTTCTGCTCTAATCTTTATTATATCCCTCCTTCTACTTACTTTGGGAAACATTTGTTCTTCTTTTTCTAGTTTTGTTCATTGTGGGTTTAGACTGCTGATATGGGATTGTTTTCCTTTCCTGAAGTAGGCCTGTATTACAATGTACTTTCCTCTTAGCATGGCTTTGCTACGTCCCACAGATTTTTTTGGTGTTGAGTTATTTTTATTATTCGTCTCCACCTATTGCTTGATCTGTTTTTATTTGGTCATTGATCCATTGGTTATTTAGGAGCATGTTGTGAAGCCTCTATGTGTTTATGGGCTTTTTCATTTTCTTTGTGTATTTTGTTTCTAGTTTCATACCTTTTAGGTCTGAGAAACTGGTTGGCACAATTTCACTCTTTTTGAACTTACCAATGCTCTTTTTGTGGCCTAGTATATGATCTATTCTTGAAAATGTTCCATGTGCACTTGAGAAGAATGTGTATTCTGCTGCTTTTGGGTGTAGAGTTCTGTAGATGTCTGTTAGGTCCATCTGGTCTAATGTGTTGTTCAGTGCCTCTGTCTCCTTACTTATTTTCTGTCTGGTTGATCTGTCCTTCAGAGTGAGTGGTGTGTTGAAGTCTCCTAGAATGAATGCATTGCATTCTATTTCCCCCTTTAATTCTGTTCGTATTTGTTTCACATATGTAGGATCTCCTGTGTTGGGTGCATAGATATTTATAATGGTTATATCTTCTTGTTGGATTGACTCTTTTTTCATTATGTAATGTCCTTCTTTGTCTCTTGTGACTTTCTTTGTTTTGAAGTCCATTTTGTCTGATATAAGTACTTCAACTCCTTCTTTTTTCTCCCTATTAGTTGCATGAAATGTCTTTGTCCATCCCTTCACTTTTAGCCTGTGTATGTCTTTGTTTTTAAAATGAGTCTCTTGAAGGCAGCATATAGATGGGTCTTGTTTTTTAATCCATTCAGTGACTCTATATCTTTTGACTGGTGCATTCAGTTCATTTACATTTAGGGTGATTATGGATATGTATGTATGTACTGGCATTGCAGGCTTCAGATTCGTTGTTACCAAAGATTCAAGGTTAACCTCCTTACTATCTAAGAGTCTAACTTAACTCACTTATTTTGCTATTACAAACACAATCTAAAGGTTCTTTTTTTGTTTTTGTTTTTACCTTCTCCTTTTTCTTCCTCCTCCATTCTTTATATATTAGGTATCATATTCTGTACTGTTTGTCTATCCCTTGATCAACTTTGGGGATAGTTAATTTAATTTTTCATTTTCTTTGTAATTAGCTGTTCTACTTTCTTTACTATGGTGTTATTACCTCTGGTGATAGCTATTAAACTGTAGGAACACTTCCATCTATAGCAGTCCCTCCAAAATACTCTGTGGAGATGGTTTGTGGGAGGTAAATTCTCTCAGCTTTTGCTTATCTGGGAATTGTTTAACCCCTCCTTCCAATTTAAGTGATAATCTTGGCAGATAAAGTATTCTTGATTCAAGGCCCTTCTGCTTTATTGCATTAAATACATCATGTCACTCCCTTCTGGCCTCTAAGGTTTCTGCTGAGAAGTCTGATAGCCTGATTTGCTTTCCTTTGTATGTGACCTTATTTCTCTCTCTGGCTGCTTTTAATAGTCTCTCCTTATCCTTGATCTTTGCCATTTTAATTACTATATGTCTTGGTGTTGTCTTCCTTAAGTCCCTTGTGTTTGGAGATGTGTGCACCTCCATGGCCTGATTGGGGAAGTTTTCAGTAATTACCTCCTCAAAGACACTTCCTATCCTTTTTTCTCTCTCTTCTTCTTCTCGTACCCCTATAATGCGAACATTGTTCTGTTCGGATGGGTCACACAGTTCTCTCAGTATTCTTCCATTCTTAGAGATCCTTTTTTCTCTCTGTGCCTTATCTTCTTTGTATTCCTCTTCTCTAGTTTCTGTTTTATTTATCGTATGCTCCACCATATACAATCTGCTTTTAATACCATCCATTGTGCTCTTCAATGATTGGATCTCCGCCTTTAATTCATTCCTGAGTTCTTGAATATCTTTCTGTACCTCCATGAGCATGTTAATGATTTTTATTTTGAACTCCCTTTAAGGAAGAGTCATGAGGTTGATGTCATTTAAATCTTTCTCAGGAGCTGTAGTTAAAATTTTATCCTGAACCAGGTTCCTTTGGCATTTTATATTTGTATAAGGCACCCTCTAGTGCCCAGAATCTCTACTTCCTGGAGCTGTTCAGCCCCTGGAGTAATGTCAGGGGTCACAGGGGAGTGGTTTTGGTGCCTTGGCAGAGGAAAGAGCTGTTTCCTGCTTCCAGGCTCCTATGCCTGTCTCCACTGCCTGAACCAGTGGGCCGAACACACAGGTATAAGCCTCTATGTTTTGCATTTGTAGTTGCTGTAGACAGATCTTCCCTCTAGCTGGGCTAATGCCAGGGTAGGGTTTGCTGGTTTGCAAGCCATGTGGGGATGGCAGGGAGAAAGGCACAGTAGGCTGCGTATCACAGATAGGGTCCTTGGAGCTGTGTATCCAGCCAGGGAGCTGGAGCACTTGAAGGTCATCTAAGGAGGAAGATTTCTTTTTCCTCCTTAAATATGACAGTCTTTATGGCAAAGCCTCCAACTTGCTGGGCAGAGTGCACCTGGACAATTTTGTCTACCTGTCCTCTCTCCTGAGCAGTAAGCTCTTTGAAATCCTTGCCCCTTTAGCAGCCCTCCTGCTAATAAGTCTCTCAGACTTCCCGCCTTTCTTTTGTTTGCAGAGCAGCTAGATATGGATTCCTGCTTTCCATAAGCAGCTGGAATCTCAGTCTCTCCAGGAATTCTGCCTGTCTTAGCTTTCCAACCCCATAATCATGAGAGTATCATGCAAGCACCATGAAATGTTGGTTTGTGCTCCCAGAGCAGATCTCTGGAGGTAGGTATTCAGTAGTCCCAGGCCTCCACTCCACTACTTCCCTGCTCTGTTTCTCTTCCTCCTGCTGGTGAGCTGGGATGTGGGAAGGGCTTGGGTCCGCCCAGGCCACTGCTTTGTACATTACCCTGTTCTATGAGGTCTGCTCTTTTCTCCAGGTGTATGCACTCTGGCACAGTCCTCTTTCCTGTTGCTCTTTCAGGATTAGTTGTATTAAATTTATTTTCATATTATATGCGGTTTTAGGAGGAAGCCTGTGTCTCACCTCTCGCACTGCCATCTTTAATACGGGGATTTTTCCATGGATTTGAAATTCTTAAAAGAAAAAGTTGGAAGACAATTCTTCTAGTCTCAAATATTAAATATTAAATATAATCAGATTATATATTAAAGTCACAAAGATACTTTTAATTACTTAAAGAGAACAAAAATTAAAATCATTAAATATGATATGATAAAAAATAATGTCATGGAAGATTGTTCTTGTCAAAGCAGTGCATATAGTAGCCTCTGAATATGGGTATATTCATGTATCCAGGTGTATGTGTATATAATTAAGTTGGAGAAGACATGTCACAACACTTGTGGTAGTTTCTGCTTAGATGGTGGGAGTGCTAATGTTTTTTTAATTTAATTTTTTGTGTTCCATATTTTCCAAGTATTCCACAATGGAAAAATTCAATATTCTGATAATTAAGGAAACAACAGAAATATAATTTAAAAATAGACAGTTTAAAAGTGCACATATACTTGAATTTTTTTTCCAAAAAGTTAGCTATGAAATTTTGCCTGTGTTATATTAATATACTCTACTATGTAATTCATCTGTCATGTTACCTGCCATTGTGAAGATTTATTCATAGCTTTCCATTTCGCCCTTCATGCCAGACAGCTGTAAGTGTGATTGCCTTCATTTCTCTTAATGACTGCTTCTGTCTGCCTTCGATGTTTACATTGCTCCCCCTGGAATACCTTCCAGTAGGTTTACATATTTCCAGTAAATGTTTCCACAAAGAGAATATAAAATGCTGCCTGACTGAATAGATAAAGTTAGAAAGATCTGAGACAATGGGAATTGTGGTGCTTATGAGGACTGTCATTGAGGTCAAACAAGCTTGTTTGAATTTCATATCAATCAAGTAATAACTTTTGAATCTTGCCAGTTACTCAGATTCTTAGATACTCCTTGCCATTGATTTCATGGTTCATTAAAAGAACTAAGTGAGAAATTTGATAAAGTGGAAGATATACAGTAGGTACTTAATAATTACCAACTTTTTTCCTTTCTGAAACATGTCCATCACCAATATAAGGGAACAAGATTCATAATCCATTTCTTAAACATTTTAAAGTGCCTCCTAAGACAACAAATTATTGACTGTTATTTAAATATTCACCTTTAAAAATATGGTGAAAAAAGAAAATCACTAGAGAATAAGAACCAAGTTTCATTAAAATGAAACCATTTGCAGGTAATTGTATTGTGGGGAACCCTAATTTAGAAGAATTCCTTCCTCTTCAATAGCTTAAATTTAGAAAACCTGCACATAGTTGGGCAATATTTTGGAAAGCACCTGCTCAGGACTCAAAAACAATACAATAATTACATGGCATATTTTCCTAAAGAATTTATATCTTACCTCTAACACTGTTTGGTAATAGAATCTTTATCTTAGTTTTTTTTCAATAATGATTTTTTTCTCTCACTTCTTCTGGTGTGTGATTTTGGAAGATCAACTTTTAAGTTTTCTTTTGAGAGTTCTCAAACATTAATCCAGAAGAGAATTAAATATAATATTCTTGTTTAATAATTTAAGACAGTGCCTGTTTCTATTCATTTCCTCAATTTTTTAATTCAAATTTTAAATTTGATTCTGTTGTGTGAATGTGTATTCATATTTTGTATTCAGAATGGATACAAAAGGAGATATATCAGTAGATGAAAGGGACTGTGAGATAGCCTTTTGTCACATTAGAAATTTAAGAAGTGACTACTCAGCTTTCTGGTTTGTTCAGAGTACAGAATTTAGGTCACAACTACTATTTATCTTCTGACATAACTCATGCCATTTCTTGCTTCCTGATATATTTCTGACTTTCAATTTTGTAAGTAGAGGATTTTTGCCTAAAATTCTGATAATCATTTGGTGATAGTCTTTTAATATTATTAAAAATTTGAATTCTGAGTTTTCATAGAAATGTTTAGTGGGGGAGGAGATTAAAGATGGTGGTGTGAGAGGTGAGACAGAGGTTTCCTCCTAAAACTGCATATAATATGAAAATATAACTAATACAACTACTCTTGAAAGAGCAACAGGAAAGAGGACTGCAACAAACTGCATACACCTGGACAAAAGAACAGACCCCCCCCCCACACGGAAAAGGGTAATGCACTAAAGCTGTGGTCCTGTGGGATCCAAGCCATTCCCCGCCCCCCAACCTCACTGGCAGGAGGAAGAGGAATGGAGCAGGAAGGGAGTGGAGATCTGGGACTACTCAATATCTAACTCTGTAGATCTGTTCTGGGAGCACAAACCTACATTTCATGGTGCTTGCATGATACTCTCATAATTAGGGGGTTGGAAAGCTAAGACAGGCAGAATTCCTGGAGATACTAAGATTCCAGCTGCTTGTGAAAAGCAAGGAGCCATATCCAGCTGCTCTGGGACAAAAGAAAGGCAGGCAGTCTGAGAAACTTCCTAACAAAGAAGCCCTTAGCAAGAGGGCTGCTAAAGGGGAAAGGATTGCACAGAACTTACTGCTGAGGAGAAACGACAGGTAGACAAAATTGTCCAGGTGCATTCTTACCAGCAGATTGGGAGCTTTCACGATCTTCAGGTGCTCCAGCTACCTGGCTGCCTACACAGCTCCAAGAACCCCTTTTGTGACGATAGGCATAGCAGCCTGGAAGCAGGAAACAGCTCTTTCCTCCCCTGAGGCATCAATACCACTCCCCTGCAATCCCCGATATTGCTTTAGGGGCTGAGCAGCTCCAGAGAGTAGAGCTTGTGGACCCTAGAGGGTGCCATACACAAATATGAAGCACCAAAGGAACCTGGTTCAGAGTAAAATTATTAAAACTCCTGAGAAAGATTTAAATGATATTGACCTCATGACTCTCCCTGAAAGGGAGTTCAAAATAAAAATCATTAACATGCTCATGGAGGTACAGAAAGATATTCAAGAACTAAGGAATGAATTAAAGTCAGAGATCCAATCATTGAAGAGCACAATGGATGGTATTAAAAGCAGATTGTATATGGTGGAGCATACGATAAATAAAACAGAAACTAGAGAAGAGGAATACAAAGAAGACGAGGCACAGAGAGAAAAAAGGATCTCTAAGAATGGAAGAATACTGAGAGAACTGTGTGACCCATCCGAATGGAACAATGTTTGCATTATAGGGGTACGAGAAGAAGAAGAGAGAGAAAAAAGGATAGGAAGTGTCTTTGAGGAGGTAATTACTGAAAACTTCCCCAATCAGGCCATGGAGGTGCACACATCTCCAAACACAAGGGACTTAAGGAAGACATCACCAAGACATATAGTAATTAAAATGGCAAAGATCAAGGATAAGGAGAGACTATTAAAAGCAGCCAGAGAGAGAAATAAGATCACATACAAAGGAAAGCAAATCAGGCTATCAGACTTCTCAGCAGAAACCTTAGAGACCAGAAGGGAGTGACATGATGTATTTAATGCAATAAAGCAGAAGGGCCTTGAATCAAGAATACTTTATCTGCCAAGATTATCACTTAAATTGGAAGGAGGGGTTAAACAATTCCCAGATAAGCAAAAGCTGAGAGAATTTACCTCCCACAACCATCTCCACAGTGTATTTTGGAGGGACTGCTGTAGATGGAAGTGTTCCTACAGTTTAATAGCTATCACCAGAGGTAATAACACCACAGTAAAGAAAGTAGAACAGCTAATTACTAAGAAAATGAAAAATTAAATTAACTATCCCCAAAGTTGATCAAGGGATAGACAAACAGTACAGAATATGATACCTAATATATAAAGAATGGAGGAGGAAGAAAAAGGAGAAGGTAAAAACAAAAACAAAAAAAGAACCTTTAGATTGTGTTTGTAATAGCAAAATAAGTGAGTTAAGTTAGACTCTTAGATAGTAAGGAGGTTAACCTTGAGTCTTTGGTAACCACGAATCTGATGCCTGCAATGCCAGTACATACATACATATCCATAATCACCCTAAATGTAAATGAACTGAATGCACCAGTCAAAAGACATAGAGTCACTGAATGGATTAAAAAACAAGACCCATCTATATTGCTGCCTTCAAGAGACTCATTTTAAAAACAAAGACATACACAGGCTAAAAGTGAAGGGATGGACAAAGACATTTCATGCAACTAATAGGGAGAAAAAAGAAGGAGTTGCAGTACTTACATCAGACAAAATGGACTTCAAAACAAAGAAAGTCACAAGAGACAAAGAAGGACATTACATAATGAAAAAAGAGTCAATCCAACAAGAAGATATAACCATTATAAATATCTATGCACCCAACACAGGAGATCCTACATATGTGAAACAAATACGAACAGAATTAAAGGGGGAAATAGAATGCAATGCATTCATTCTAGGAGACTTCAACACACCACTCACTCTGAAGGACAGATCAACCAGACAGAAAATAAGTAAGGAGACAGAGGCACTGAACAACACATTAGACCAGATGGACCTAACAGACATCTACAGAACTCTACACCCAAAAGCAGCAGAATACACATTCTTCTCAAGTGCACATGGAACATTTTCAAGAATAGATCATATACTAGGCCACAAAAAGTGCCTTGGTAAGTTCAAAAATTTGAAATTGTACCAACCAGCTTCTCAGACCACAAAGAATGAAACTAGAAATGAATTTCACAAAGAAAATGAAAAATCCCACAAACACATGGAGGCTTAATAACATGTTTCTAAATAACCAATGGATCAATGACCAAATAAAAACAGAGATCAAGCAATATATGGAGACAAATAACAACAATAATTCAACACCGCAAAATCTATGGGATGCAGTGAATGCCATGTTAAGAGGAAACTATATTGCAAAATAGGCCTACCTTGGGAAAGAAAAACATTCCCATATGAGCAGTCTAAACTCACAATTAACAGAACTAGAAAAAGAACAAATGCGACCCCAAGTCCATAGAAGGAGGGACATAATAAAGATTAGAGCAGAAATAAATAAAATTGAGAAGAATAAAACAATTGAAAGAATCAATGAAAGTAACAGATGGTTCTTTGAGAAAATAAACAAAATAGGTAAACCCCGAGCCAGACACATCAAGAAAAAAAGAGAGTCAACTCACATAAAAAGAATCAGAAATGAGAAAGGAAAAATCACTGCGGTCAGCACCAAAATGCAAAGATTTATGAGAGAATACTATGAAAAATTATATGCTAACAAACTGGATAACCTAGAAGAAATTGACAACTTTCTAGAAAAATACAACCTTCCAAGGCTGACCCAGAAAGAAACAGAAAATCTCAACAGACCAATTACCAGCAACAAAATTGACCTGGTAATCAAACACCTACCTAAGAACAAAACGTCTGAACCAGATGGCTTCACTGCTGAATTTTATCAAACATTTAGTGAAGACCTAATACCCATCCTCCTTAAAGTTTTTCAGGGAGTAGAAGAAGAGGGAATACTTCCAAACTCATTCTATGAGGCCAACATCACTCTAATACCAAAACCGGGCAAGGGCATCACAAAAAAAGAAAACTACAGCCCAATATCCCTGATGAACATAGACGAAAAATACTCAACAAAATATTAGCAAACAGAATTAAAAAATACATCAAAAGGATCATCTATCATGATCAAGTAGGATTTATTCCAGGGATGCAAGGATGGTTCAATATTCGAAAATCCATCAACATCATCTACCACATCAACAAAAAGAAGGACAAAACCCACATGATCATCTCCATAGATGCTGAAAAACCATTTGACAAAATTCAACATCCATTCATGATAAAAACTCTCAACAAAATGGGTATGGAGGGCAAGTACCTCAACATAATAAAGGCCATATATGACAAACCCACAGCCATCATTATACTTAACAGCGAGAAGCTGAAAGCTTTTCCTTTAGGATCGGGAACAAGACAAGGATGCCCACTCTCCCCACTTCTATTCAACATAGTACTGGAGGTCCTAGCCACAGCAGTCAGACAACACAAAGAAATAAAAGGCATCCAGACTGGCAAGGAAGAAGTTAACCTGTCCCTGTTTGCAGATGCCATGATATTGTACATTAAAAAACCCTAAGGAATCCACTCCAAAACTACTAGATCTAATATCTGAATTCTGCAAAGTTGCGGGATACAAAATTAATGCGCAGAAATCTGTGGCATTGCTATACACTAACAATGAACTAGGAGAGAGAGAAATCAGGAAAACAATTCACAGTTGCATCAAAAAGAATAAAATACCTAGGAATAAACCTAACCAAGGAACTGAAAGACCTATACTCTGAAAACTACAAGACACTCATGAGAGAAATTAAAGAAGATTCCAATAAATGGAAATGCATCCCATGCTCATGGATAGGAAGAATTAATATTGTCAAAACGGCCATCCTGCCTAAAGCAATCTACAGATTCAATGCAATCCCTATCAAAATACCATCAGCATTCTTCAACGAACTAGAGAAAATAGTTCTAAAATTCATATGGAACCACAAAAGACCTCGAATAGCCAAAGCAATCCTGACAAGGAACAATAAAGCTGGGGTGATTATGCTCCCCAACTTCAAGCTCTACTACAAAGCCACAGTACTCAAGACAATTTGGTACTGGCACAAGAACAGACCCATAGGCCAATGGAACAGACTAGAGAGTCCTGATACAAACCCAACCATATATGGGCAATTAATATATGATAAAGGAGTCCACAGACATACAATGGGGAAATGACAGCCTCTTCAACAGCAGATGTTGGCAAAACTGGACAGCTACATGCATGAGAATGAAACTGGATTATTGTTTAACCCCATACATAAAAAAGTAAACTCAAAATGGATCAAGGACCTGAATGTAAGTCATGAAACTATAATACTCTTAGAAGACAACATAGGCAAAACTGTCGTGCATATAAGCATGAGCGACTTCTTCCTGAATGCATCACCTTGAGCAAGGGAAACAAAAGCAAAAATGAATCATGGGACTACATCAAACTGAAACTTTTTGTACGGCAAAGGACACCATCAACAGAACACAAAGGCATCCTACAGTATGGGAGAATATATTTGTAAATGACATATCTGACAAAGGGTTAACATCCAAAATATATAAAGAACTTACATGCCTCAACACCCAAAAAGCAAATAACCCGATTAAAAAATGGGCAGAGGATATGAAGAGACAGTTCTCCAAAGAAGAAATTCAGATGGCCAACAGACACATGAAAAGATGCTCCACACCACTAATCATCAGGGAAATACAAGTTAAAACCACAATGAGATATCACCTCACACCAATAAGGATGGCTAGCATCCAAAAGACTAAGAACAACAAATGCTGGTGAGGCGGTGGAGAAAGGGGAACCCTCGTACACTGCTGGTGGGAATGTAAGCTAGTTCAACCATTGTGGAAAGCAATATGGAGGTTCCTCAAAAAACTAAAAATAGAAATACCATTTGCCCTGGGTATCCCACTCCTTGGAATTTACCCAAAGAATACAAGTTCTCAGATTCAAAAAGACATATGCACCCCTGTGTTTATTGCAGCACTATTTACAATAGCCAAGATATGGAAGCAACCTAAGTGTCCATCAGTAGGTGAATGGATAAAGAAGAGGTGATACATATACACAATGGAAAACAGTTCATCCGCAGAAACAAACAAATGCTACCATTTGCAACAACATGGATGGAGCTGAGGATATTATGCTCAGTGAAATAAGCCAGGTGCAGAAAGGCAAGTACCAAATGATTTCCCTTATTTGTGGAGTCTAACAATGAAGCAAAACTGAAGGAACAAAATAGTAGCAGACTGGAGACTCCAAGAAGTAACTAGTGGTTACCAAAGGGAAGGTGTGGGGGAGGGTGGGAGAAGGGGATTTTGGGGTATTATGTTTAGTACACATGGTGTGGGGGGATCTTGGGGAAACAGTGTAGCACAGAGAGGGCAAACAGTGAATCTGTGTCAACTTACTACACTGATGGACAGTGACTGAATTGGGGTATGAGTGGGGACTTTATAATATGGGTAAATATAGTAACCACATTGTTTTTTCATGTGAAACCTTCACAAGAGTGTATATCATTAATATCTTAATAAAAAAAGAAGTGTTTATTGGGAAGTTAAAACTATCATTTTTAAAATAAACAGTTTATTTTAGAGTAGTTTTGCATATACAAAAAAGTTGCAATGATATTACAGAGTTACTGTATGCTCTTTACCTGGTTTCTTGTAAATGTATCTTGCATGATTGATATATTTGTTACAACAAAGAAACCAGCATTCATATTCTTTTATTAACTAAATTCCAAACTCCATTCAGATTTCACTAGTTTTGTCAGTAATGTGAAGATAAACACTTTTTCTTATAATCATTATTCTTTAAAGATGGAAGATAGTATCCGTTAAATCTACAGTCTGACCTTACATGAGACAACATGAAATGTTTTGACAGTTTTGTCCTTGCAGTGTGATTATAAGCCTCAGGTTTCTTTTTGGCACATTTTAGACTCCATATCTACCCTTTCTCTTTTATATGCATTATAACAAAGCTCTGAGTAAAAGTTTTAAAGTACTTATTATTCTTTCTCTGAATTCCCTAAAGAACTGATGGTGAGGTGCCCTTGTGTCCATCACCTTTAGTTTTGGAGTCTGACAGCTGTCAAGAGATGAACACAATTGTCAGTCCTTATCTCTAGGCAAGTGTAAATAGACACCATTTTTTTCTCTGGTTCTAAATTAGTAAGTCGATGTTTCTCATGCAAGGAGAAATTAATTTGTACATAACAGTAAGGTACAATAGATAATGATTAATTCCTAACAGTGACTCAAAGCTAGTGTTGGTGGCAAAGCTTGCATAAATTAGCTAGCTGATCTGATGTACATGTAGAAGTCCATAAGTACTTGCATACACATAATATTATTAGCTGCTCACCACACGCAGTTATTTTTATTGTTATTAAAGAAAAGGCTCAGAGAAATTAAGTAACTTGTCCAAGATCATATGTTGCGATTTGACATCAGATCTTTTCTTTCTGCAGTCCTTGAACTTCCTCCTGTACTCTGCTGCCTATCTAACTAACAGAGCATGAAAATCCTGCTTGATCGCCCACTCCCTTTTGAGAGAAAAATAGTTACCTGAGTTTTATAGTGTTTCCTACTGATCAGGGTTTCCTCAAGGTGTCTCATAGTTTCTCTAACATGGGTTGTTACATAACCAACCAACATGAAGCAGATTCTTTCCCTTATGCACTTTGAGCTAAGAATTTTGGCCATACCAGGCTTCAACAGTTAGAGCCCATCTTGGGCCTTTTCCTAAGGCCTACAGACCCCAAGGCAGGCCCACGCTCACTGCTAAGGCCTCTTATGATGTTGACTTAGTGCCACAAATCCTCCTGTGCTTGTTGACACTCAGTAGCTGCTCTCCCTGGTCTCGCTCCTATCAATTAAGTGAATCATGCCTTCTCGCATCTTCCCCCAGACCCCAGCATCATGTCTCACGTGGGCTACAGGGAACAACTGATGTTTTTTGCCATTTTTCCAAATATGCCTCCCTTTTTCCCACTTGATGTGCTCCTGTTATGTATGTCTTTCCTGACTATTCCATCCCCTTGGCTCAGGATCTCAGCTCCCCGCACAGTTCTTACGGCTTGTTTCCTTTATAAACTTTTAAAAATATTACCATCCAGCTTCAGTCATTACTACGATTTTTTCCAAGGACGCAAGCTGGTATATATGCCAGATGTTCCAGTTTTGCCCCTCGGTCCTGCTGGACCAGCACAGCCAGTGTAATCCCAATCCACCTTGACTATGGGTAGGACATTAAACATCTCCTTCCTGAAGTCCACATTTAGATGTTTTCAGCAGTGTTACTTGTGAAATACATTTTTATTAAAAAATAGATATGATGAAACATCCAATAAAACTTATTTTTTATTCAGAGTATAAACATTTTAGGGCTCTTGCTACATATTGTTTCCAGAGGATACTAACAATTTTCACTGCTTCCAGTAGTATACTAGTGAATTCATTTTACTGCACCCAGACAGGCAATGTAAATTAATTTTTAAGCATTTGCTTATGCCAACTGTGTTTCCCTTATGATTCAAAAACACTTATGTGTGCTGAACTATCTAGGAAAAGATCACACCGGGCTGCCCACATCAGATCTCCTGCTTCTGTGCAATGATGCTAATTTCCTATAGCATCTCCTTGTGAGAATTTGCTTTTCTGCCAACACTTTGCGATGACTACATTTACTGCACCATCTGGCTTTATATTTTGGACTTTGCTCTGGATGTACTCTTAGATAGCTCTTGGGTCCTTGTGCTACTCTCTGCAGAACTATCCTAATTAATTCCTGTACTTATCAAGTGGGACTGCAGTCAGGGCCTGGTGGCGTGGACTCAAGCTTCTCTTTTGAAGTGAGATGTATTACTTCTACCCTCTCTACCTTTTCTCATTCTGCTCTGCGCTAAGAGAAGATAATATTCTTGCACTGATTTAACCAGTCCCTTCACTCATAGCTTTCAGTTAGATGCAGGCATTCTGGCCTTTTGCAGACTAGGTCTACAATGACCTGGGGCTAGATAGTGCCATAAAGTGTACAGGACTTAGATATTCCTGAGCACTCTCAGATACAGAGCTAGTTCCAAGAGAAAGACTGCTCTACAGAGTTCTAATCTCTGTGTCTGTGTCTGTCATTGTCTCTCTTTCTCTCCTTGCACACATACACACACAGATTTATTTTATTTTTAAGACAAGTACCTGAAGAGTAGAATGACTATATGCAACATATGGCATAAATAGGAAATATAGAAAGAAAAAATGGTCAATAATCAAAACTAAATATTCAATATCACCTATAATCAAGGTAATAAAAATAAAATCACAGGTAGAGAAATTTTCACCTGGCAAACTGATACAGATAAAAGCATAACATAACATCCTATATTTTCCAGGAAGACAGGTTTTCTCATGATTCATTAATAAAGTAGAAAGCTTATATAAATGTTGTGGAAGCAATTCAATAATATATATCTTAAAATTAGTAAAACAATATTCCTTTTGACACAATAATTCACCTTCTGGAATTTATCCTGGGGAAATCATCATGGACGTGCACAAAGATTTATGGCCGAGCTATTTATAAAACAGCACGTATCAGGAAATAAACTAAATGACCATTAATAAGGAATTGGGAAACATAATATACCTGTATCATACCCCATTATGTTGTAAAATTACTTTTGCTTATATTTGTTTTATATTTATATGTATACATAATGTATTCAAACTAAAAATATGTATATATATAGTTAGCAATTTGAGGGATCCTAGGATGTAGTAGAAAATGTAACAAAACATTCTAGTTGTGTTACAAATATATGAAGCAGTCTCCCTGAATGGGGTGGGGGAAAAGTTGTTGATTTAAATGTGGAAATGAGTGGAGTCTGTAAGACAGTAAAAGGCAAAAGAAACTGCACAAAAGCTCTGTCCTATAGTTGTCAGAGTTGTTTACCATGGAGGTGACAGTGAATAATTCTAATACTGCCATATATTTATACATATCTTACATATATCTATATCTATATAAGAATTGAAGTAATACATAAATAGGTGGTGTATGGTGAAAGTTAGGTTTCTCACTGTTGGAGTGAGAGTTTACAGATTAGCAAGAGGAGGAAGCTAGAATGTTCCCTGTGGTAATGGAATAGAGTTGGAGTCATTGATAAGAGCTCATGTTTAACTTAATGTAGATATTGATAATTACACAGAGAAGTAACCATGACTATGTGTATATATAGTATGCATATATACATTTTTGCTCTGTTAGCTGAAAGGCTTAGCAGTAAGATCATCTCTGCAGCAAGGAACACACCCAGTACTGAAATCTTGGTTTCTAATACCATTCTCCAATGAAAGAACCAAGGTTCCTAGGAGAAATGATCAGTAGAGAAAATATGTAAAATAAGTCTGGAGAATGGAACACCTTACACTGCCATGAAGTAAGGAGATGTTTAAAAAAATCTTTATGATACAATGATGAGAGTATATCACAGAAACACAGGAGCCAGCTAAAAGAGTCTCTAATGAGCAAAGATGCAATAATTTAAGCAATAAAGTAATATTGCATAATAACCTAAAGTATAAAATAAATATTTGTGAATCCATAATGATGTAAATAATTAATTGAATAAGTAAACCAGGGAGAAGAGACAAATCTCTTTTGAAGAATTTCAAATAATTTATATAAATAGTCTTAAGGAGTTGAAGCATAATTCCTCACTCTTTTTGTGTGGGTTTCACATTCTGACTTTCTTCCAAGGAGTACAATGTGGGATTGTGGGGCAGGGGACAGAAAGAGAGAGAAACTTTACAGTGGAGAAACCTGGCAAAAACTATCTCTGCTGAGTGTTCAAAGTCTGCATCAATAGAAGGGTCCTGTTAATAGTATATATTTTTTATTTCATTTAATGAAAATGTCACTTTATCTCTGGATTTCCTCCCCAAACCCATAACCTCAACTAATCATCAGAAAAAAAACATTAGAAAAATCCCAACTGGGAGACATTCTATAAAAGATCTGACCAGTATTCCTCAAAAATGTTAAGGTAAAAAAACCCAACAAAATTCTGAGAATCTGTACCACCCAAGAACAGCCTAAGGAGACATGAGGACTAAATGTAATGTGGTTACCTGGATGGGATGTTAAATCAGAAACAGAGAGTAAGTATAGACTTTAATTAATAATACTAACAATACTGGTTCATCAATTATAACAAATGTACCATAATGAAAGATGTTAATAATAGGGGAAACAGTGCTGAGTTTATGGGAACTCTCTTTACTAACTTTGCAGTTTTTCTATGAATTTAAAACTGTTCTACATTAAAGTTCTTTAAAAATTACCTTAAAATAATTTTATTCATATTCCAAAAAATAGTTCATACGGAGAAGAGAATTGCTATCAATAGTAATGTGGCATCTCCGTACATTTGGCATATACCCCTTCATTTGTAGAGACATTACTATTAATTTTTAAATTCTAATTGGAACAATATATGGAACTAGACTATAAGCACCAAATTATCAACATTGATTATCTCTAGGTGGTTGAATTGTGAAAAAGGAAATGGTGCGTGCACCCAGAAACATTTCTGATCTTAAAATGAGCAAATTAACAACATACAAGAATTATTATCAAGAAAATGAGAAACAATGCACATATTAAAATAAATCTACTGAGAACTATTCTGTGTCTAACAATAACACAGTAGTTTTTTAGATTAACCTTGCTTCCCTCCTACCTTCAATGAATCCAGCTCTATTGCTACCTTATAATATCTCTAGGCACAACCTTCCATTTTTACAGAAACTTGTTCATACAAGCCCTGATACCTGTGAAGATAAATTTTCCCTGGGAGCTGTATACAGAGTTTTCTACCATTATGTCTAGGGATTCTAAGGCACATAAGGCACATTGATCTTCCTCTTCTTCCCTTAGACTAAACATTCATACAATTGCACACATGTGTGCACACACATGTACACACATTTACAGACATACATGCAATTTTTTTTGTTTACTCTTCAAACAGGGCTGGAAAATCAGAATAGGCTTTTTAAATGATTTTGATATAACTCAATGAGAGTATATCCAGGATGGGAATAGATAAGACATGCACCCTATCCAACAACTGAATGGCTAACAGCGGCTATTTAGGAGGTGGACTACTTCCTAACACCTTCAAGTCAGGGCCTGACCCTCCAAGTGTAGTAACTGCCAGGAGCAACTCATCTCTGGAAAAATCATTTCACTGGTTCAAACTCAATTCTCAGCTACTGGATACATCAGCAAAACAAATCCATTTCTCCATTTTCCTAATAGTCATTATATTTTATTGTTTTTCCTTGTTATTTGACAAGATCTTACTTTTAGGTCATACTTTTAGAATTTATGGCTGCTCTACTCCAAATAAATAAATCTTTAATAATCACATTATTTTGGACTCAACATTTCATATTCTGAAACTTGGAAAACCTGATAAACTCCACAAGTCACATTCAGTAAATGTCAATTCATCCAATTTAAAATTTTCAAATGATGGAATTTAAAAGTTAATATTTTTAAAAAATCAGTGCCATTCTGAGTATTCAATAAATATTAATAGTTGTCCATAAGAATCTGTAAGAATGTTATTCACAAAAGTCAGACTAAAGCAGAAGAGGACTGTGGAGATTAACTGAATAATTATTAGTTAATCATGTATCATGTACTGAGTACTTGCTGTTTGCCAAGCACTGGGCTAAGTGCTTTCTATGAATCATCTCATTTTACACACACCGTATAAAGCACTAATTCCATTTTATAAGCGAGGAAACTGGGATGCAGAGATTATATAATTTTACTCAGGTCATGCATAGGACGAATGGAAGAGCCAGGGTTTGGCCCTTTTATTTCAGAAATCAAACTTCTAACCATGATTTTAAGGCTATTATAATGGTAACATCAAACAGAAATATAAAATAATGAATTCAAGGCCGATTTATTAGGAGATAGTTCTTTGAAAATTCAAAAGCAAAATTCAAATGTTCCTTGGGATAGAGATCAGAAACAGTGATTATCGAACAGTTTCATGAGTTTATGATAAATGTTCTACCATCATGATAAAAATAGATAAACACTAAAAGCTTTAATAGTTTTATTTAATTTTCACAAGACTATGGGAGTAAGTCCTATTTATTTTTTTTATAATTTATTTTGGTATCATTAATCTATAATTACATGTGCAATATTATGGTTATTAAACTACCCCCTTCATCACGTCCCCCCACCAACCCCATTACAGTCACTGTCCATCAGCGTAGTGAGATGCTATAGAGTCACTACTTGTCTTCTCTGAGTTGTACAGCCCTCCCCGTGCCCCCCAACATTACATCTGCTACTTGTGATGCCCCTTTTTCCCCCTTATCCGTCCCTTCCCACCCATCTTCCCCAGTCCCTTTCCCTTCGGTAACTATTAGTCCGTTCTTGGGTTCTGTGAGTCTGCTGCTGTTTTGTTCCTTCACTTTTTTTCTTTGTTCTTATATTCCACATACGAGTGAAATCATTTGATACTTGTCTTTTTTGGCTTGGCTTATTTCACTGAGCATAATACCCTCTAGCTCCATCCATGTTGTTGCAAATGGTAGGATTTTTTCTCTTCTTATGGCTGTATAATATTCCACTCTGTATATGTACCACCTCTTCTTTATCCATTCATCTACTGATGGACACTTAGGTTGCTTCCATTTCTTGGCTATTGTAAATAGTGCTGCGATAAACATAGGGGTGCATCTGTCCTTTTGAAATTGGGCTGCTGCATTCTTAGGGTAAATTCCTAGGAGTGGAATTTCTGGGTCAAATGGTATTTCTATTTCAAGATTTCTCAGGAACCTCCATACTGTTTTCCACTATGGTTGAACTAATTTGCATTCCCACCAGCAGTGTAGGAGAGTTCCCTTTTCTCCACATCCTTGCCAACATTTGCTGTTGTGTGTGTTTTGGATGTTGGCCATCCTCACTGGTGTGAGGTGATATCTCATTGTGGTTTTAATCTGCATTTCTCCGATGATTAGCGATGTGGAGCATCTTTTCATGTGCCTGTTGGCCATCTGAATTTCTTCTTTAGAGAAGTGTCTATTCATGTCCTCTGCCCATTTCTTAATTGGATTATTTACTTTTTGTTTGTTGAGGTGCGTGAGTTCTTTATATATTTTGGGTGTCAACCCCTTATCCATTACATCATTTATGAATATATTCTCCCATACTGTAGGATCTCTTTTTGTTCTACTGATGGTGTCCTTTGCTGTACAGAAGCTTTTCAGCTTGATATAGTCCCACTTGTTCATTTTTGCTTTTGTTTCCCTTGCCCATGGACATTTGGTCATGAAGAAGTCGCTCATGTTTATGTTCAAGAGATTTTTGCCTATGTTTTTTTCAAAGAGTTATGGTTTCATGACTTACATTCAGGTATTTGATCCATTTTGAGTTTGCCTTTGTGTATGGGCTTAGACAGTAGTCCAGTTTCATTCTCTTACATGCGGCTGTCCAGTTTTGCCAACACCACCTGCTGAAGAGGCTGTCATCTCCCCATTGTATATCCAAGGCTCCTTTATCAAATATTAATTGACTGTATATGTTTGGGTTAATGTTTGGATTTTCTATTCTGTTCCATTGGTCTGTGGGTCTGTTTCTGTGCCAATACCAAATTGTCTTGATTACTGTGGCTTTGTAGTAGAGCTTGAAGTCAGGGAGTATAATTCCCCCTGTTTTATTCCTCCTTCTCAGAATTGCTTTGGCTATTCGGGGTCTTTTGTGGTTACATATAAATTTTAGAATTATTTGTTCCAGTTCATTGAAGAAAGCTGTTGGTATTTTGATTGGGATTGTGTTGAATCTGTAGATTGCTTTAGGTAGTATAGCCATTTTGACAATATTTATTCCACCTAGCCAAGAGCATGGGATGAATTTCCATTTGTTAGTGTCCTCTTTAATTTCTCTTAGGAGTGTCTTGTAGTTTTCAGAGTATAGGTTTTTCACTTCCTTCATTAGGTTTATTCCTACGTATTTTATTCTTTTTGATGCAATTGTGAATGGAATTGTTTTTCTGATTTCTCTTTCTGTTAGTTCATCATTAGTGTATAGGAAAGCAACAGATTTCTGTGTGTTAATTTTGTATCCTGCAACTTTGCTGAATTCAGATATTAGTTCTAGTAGTTTTGGAGTGGAGTCTTTAGGGTTTCTTATGTACAATATCATGTCATCTGCAAATAGTGACAATTTGACTTCTTCTTTACCAATCTGGATGCCTTATATTTCTTTGTTTTGTCTGATTGCTGTGGCTAGGACCTCCAGTACTATGTTGAATAACAGTGGAGAGAGTAGGAATCCCTGTCTTGTCCCCGATCTTAGATGAAAAGCTTTCAGCTTCTTGCTGTTAAGTATGATGTTAGCTGTGGGTTTGTCATATATGGCCTTTATGATGTTGAGGTACTTGCCATCTTTACCCATTTTGTTGAGAGTTTTAATAATGAATGGAGGCTGAATTTTGTCAAATGATTTTTCAGCATCTATGGAGATGATCATGTGGTTTTTGTTCTTCTTTTTGTTGATGTGGTGGATGATGTTGATGAATTTTCCAATGTTGTCCCATCCTTGCATCCCAGGGATGAATCCCACTTGATCATGGTGTGTGATCCTCTTGATGTATTTTTGAATTTGGTTTGCTAATATTTTGTTGAGTATTTTTGCATCTACGTTCATCAGGGATATTGGTCTGTAATTTTTTCTGGTGAGGTCTTTGCCCGGTTTTGGTATTAGAGTGATGCTGGCTTCATAGAATGAGTTTGGAAGTATTCCCTCCTCTTCTATTTTTTGGAAAACCTTAAGGAGAATGGGTCTTATTTCTTCTCTATATGTCTGGTAGAATTCAGAGGTGAATCCATCTGGTCCTGGGATTTTGTTCTTGGGTAGTTTTTTGATTACTGATTCAATTTCGTTGCTGGTGATTGACCTGTTTAGTTTTTTTTGTTTCTTGTTTGGTCAGTCTTGCAAGGTTGTATTTTTCTAAGGAATTGTCCATTTCTTCTAGGTTTTCCAGGGAAGTTCTATTTCTTATATACATTTTATAGTTGCAGAAACCAAGGGTTAGAAGAGTCGTGTGATTTCTCAAAGTCACAGAGCTAGTAAGTGCTTAGACAGGAGTTAAACTATAGACAGAGGAAAGAGCTCACACTTTAATGACTCTATCACACTGCAATCTTTCTAAGTTTAGTGCTATTAAAGGGATAGATGCTATTTATTGTATTTGTACAACTGCCTGGTAAACTGTACATTCAGTGAATAGCCACAGAATTCCCTTATAGAGAAACTACAAATTAGTACTTCTAGAATACTACTTTTTTCAGTTGGAAAGGTCATTTTCCTCTTACCTTTCAAAAGATATACTTGGAAATTTTATTTAAAAAAGTCAAGAGTTTGAGACTGATATATTTTTACTGTTTATTACTTGAGGAATTGGAAAAATGAACCATTCTACTTAACATCTCAGATTCTATGGCCAAGCAGATAAGATGAACACTTTCAATGAATCATTTTTCTAAGAAGGAAAAAGAAATGAAAGCTGCCAAATAAAATAAATATAAGTCAATGCCTATATGGGAGTTTTTCTCTAGCAAGAGGAATTATCATATAAAGATCTCTCTGGAAAGAAATTCACAACTTAAGCTAAATTTTAATATCAAGATTCTTCCTTGACATAGGACTTGACAATGAGTTTTTGAATCTGATACCCAATATAAAAGCAACAAAAGCAAAAGTAAACATGTGGAATTACATCAAACTAAAAAGTTTCTGCAAGAAACCATCAATGAAATAAAAATAAAAAGGCAACCTACTAAATGGGAGAAGATATTTGCAAATCATATATCTGATAAAGGGTTAATATTCCAAGTATATGCAGAACTCATACAACTTAATAGCAAAAAAATACAAACCCCAAATAATCTAATTTTCTAATAAATGGACAGAAGATCTGAATAGACATTTTTACAAAGAAGACATACAGACGGCCAACAGGCATAAGACAAGGTGCTCAATGTCATTAGTCATTAGGAAAAAGAAAATGAAATATCACCTCACACCTGTCAGAATGGTTATTATCAAACACAATAGATAACAAGTGTTGACAAGGATGTAGAGAAAAGGGAACTCTTGTGAACTGTTGTTGGGAATTAAATTGGTGTAGCCACTATGGAAAACAGTATGGAGGTTTACAAAAAATTTGAAATGGAACTATTATATGATCCAGCAATAGCATTTCTGGGTATTGATCTGAAGAAAATGAAAACACTAACTCAAAAGGACATATGCACTGTTTTCACTGCAGCACTATATACAACAGCCAAGAAATGGGGACAACCCAAGTGTCCATCAATTGATGAATGGATAAAGAAATTGTGGTATATTATTTAGCTATAAAAAAGAATGAAATCTTGACTTGCAACAAAATGGATGGATCTCAAGGCCATTATGCTAAGTGAAGTAAGTCAGACAGAAAGAGACACTGTATGATCTCTCTTATATGTGGAGCCTAAAAAGAAGTTAAAAAAATATGAAACACTGAGCTCATATAGACAGAAACAAATTGATAGTTGACAGAGGTGGATGGCAGGGGAGGAGAAATAGGTGAAGAGGGTCCAAAGGAAAAAAAGATCAAAATTGTAAACATTTTTTTTGTATACAGTAAAACATACATTACCACAAAATAATATAATTTTTTGTTACCCCTCCTATGGTAATGTGATGTCCTGGATGGGATGTTAAATCAGAAACAGGGAGTAAGTACAGACTTTAATTAATAATATTAACAATACTGGTTCATCAATTATAACAAATGTCCCATCTTGCATGTGGTTCTATGACAGTGATCACATTTTGTAAGCCTATTCTTCTGCCCTCGGTCCTCCAGGGTTCCCAATGACTTCAAGATCCTCTCTCTCTCTACTACGTCTCTCTCGCCTTGGTGAACTTTAGCTATGGCATAATAATGAAACTAAATTAACGGAGTTTTGTTGGTTAGTTACCCTACAATATATGTAATATTGAAGAAACCCACAAATCTAAAAATGGACATATGCTATATATACTAGAGATCAAGTATTTGTGTGAAGAGAAGAACAGAGTTGACATGTTCTATGGTCCACTAGGTCTGATGGGGAAAATAAACATGGTATTAATGACAGATAATAAAAGGGATGCTGATGAAAGTTACTGTAGTAATTGCAAACTGCATTTGCAGAGTCCTGCTAGAAATAGTAATCTACCATAAAATGAATATTCATTGCTTTTTGTCTTTTGGTTTGAATTTTTGTTTTATTCTTAACTTGCTTAACTGAATCTCTTGGCAGAGGAAAAGAGCAATCAGGAACTTCCTGTTGGGAGCCAATTCTGTTCAAGAAGAAGGAAATCCTTGATGGAAAATAAATCAATAAACGCTTCCATCGTAGAACTAATCATATTTGCTCATATATCTGTGTCTATGCATATCTTTTATTCCCTTGACATATCCCCCATTTTTCCCACATTATTTCACCAAACAGCTTCACATTCAAGTCGCCAATTGCCTATTTGATGTCTTAACGTTTACTATCTGAGTAAAGTCTATCCATTTAGTCCCATACTACATAATATTTGAGTGCCTAAAACATGACAATGACTATTGCTATGAGGACAATGCATAGCTAAACTATTTCATTTGTTCTCAAGTAATCCACAATCAAGAGGAAAATGTCATTCTTTCATTTATTTATCCCACAAATACTTACTGAGCATCCGCTTTGTCTAAGGTACTATTCTAGAATCTGGGATGACAAGCTTCCTGATTTTTATGAAGCTTACAAAGTGGTTGGGCAAGGGAATAGGTAACAATGGATTGAGAAGTAGCTCTACAAAATGATAACTTCTACGAAGAAAAATAAATCAGGACAAAATATAGAGAATAACAAGTTAGTGTGAGCTAGAGGAATTGATTTAAAGTGACAATTTTCTGTTTTCTAATTCAACTTCTGCTTACCAAAATCTACAAATGAGAATCTACCAACTTTGCTTTATAAATTCAATATTTCCTTTTTTCACAGGTTACTACCTTAAATGGACATTTTGGTGAGAGCATCTTTACAAAATAGCCTCACAGTTTTCTTAAATTAAGCATGCTTTCATATGCATATCAGATTTAAAGTAACTTAATTTACCCAAATTACATTAGTTTGGTCTACATTACAGGAAACAGGCAGTAAAAGGACTAGTCAGCTGCGTGCCAATTTGTTTTATTATGTCTTACAATTCTTGTATAACCTTTCATTCCTCAGGTCATATTGGTCTGGAGATAAGAGTAAGATAACAATAACAACGACAGTAACAGTAAATACCCAGACATGGGTATGCATTTATATTGAGGACATCAACCATTTACAATCATACAGCTACTCTTACTCTGTATAGTAATGGGAACTTTACTATATCAGAGAACTTTTCTCCAGGAAGATAAAACATGTAAAGAATTTTATTGTTCCTCCTAGGACTTCTATTAAGATAAATATCATATTATTAGACTTTTCAATAGATGATATCAGACAACTGTTTACTCTCTAAGACTCTTTAAAATTCTTGCCTTCCTCTATTGTGGAAAATAATAGAATTGATGAGGTGGAAAACTCAGATTAGCATCTCCAGAGAGTGCAAATAGTATGTGCAAGCGTACAGAGGTGGAGTGTCCATGCGCATACACACACACACACACACACACACACACACACTCACTCCCTTTCTGATATGGAGCAGAGTGATTAGTGAAACATGGGCCAAATTCATGAAATCATTGTCTTATAAATAAGTATTTATTTTATTATAGATGGCAAAATTCAATGATGCATTTAAACCAGGATTTTCCTATTGGCTATGTAAAAATTGGTTTGTGGGTCGGGCTGAAGAGGGAAAGAGACTGGAAGAAAAGATAACAGTTAAGCAAAAAAAGATTGTGCTGGAATCCAGACAAAAAGGATGAAATCTGTACTTAAATATTAAGAAAATAGATACATCTGAACAATAATTAGGTGATTTTAGGTCAAGGTGGATATGTATTATGAGAAAAAGGGAGATCCTTTTTAGTCTATAAAATTTCTAATTCCAGAGTTTCTGGATTGTAGTCCCAATAACAAATACAGGAGACATGGGAGATAAATTAATTTTTATGAGGAAATAGTTTAATTTTACCATTAGGTTTCAGTTATCTGTGCAACATTCAGCCAGAGATGTGAGTAGCAGGTGTACAGTTGAAGAGAGGAATTTCTGTACAAGTAGAGTAGAATAGACAATAAGTCATATATACTGACAAAGGCTCTCTCCTTGATCAAACTCTAGCCATGCCCCTCTGAGCCTTCTTGACTAGGTCTCAACCTTGGCCTGTAAAGACTTGAACAAACACAGTTCTTAGTATCATTCCTAGGGTATATTCCTAGGGCCCCTGAAATGCCTGCTTGAGAAAAACCAAGGGTGCCAAACAGCTCACTGCCTCCTCCAGCCCACACTGAGCATTGGGCCCATTTTCTACTCTGTGGGAGGGTAGGAGCCTAGTATTGATAACCACTAGTTAGCAAACCCAGATGGGTTTCACACAGAGCAACAGTTTCTTCTGACTGTAATTTTTCATTTCTCTGACTCAGTGCTCAGGCTAGTTTATTTTTTTCTTTTATTCCCTTTAATACATTTTACTTCACTTATAAACTCTCTGATATACCCACTGACACTGTAATGTAAATTCTGTTGTCTTTTTATATCAGCCAATTCAATCCTTATAGCTTCGTTCACTGAGAAAGTACAGCTTTTCAGAATTCAATCTGCTTTTGGGAATAATTCATTTTAGGAAATGTTTTTACCTTTGAGCATTTAGCTTGGTGGTCCCTATTTCTTTGTCTTAATTATTTCTCATGATCCCTATATTCTATTATTTTTTCTCTATTAAATAAATAGGAAATAACCAGGTATCCAAATTGGGCATCTTGTGAATCCTCTAATTAAAGTCTTTTCTTCAGATTAGCAGCCAGCGAACAGGGAGGACTTAGTTTTCAGACCAATTCTAATTTCTAATCCAGAACTGCTCCTTCTTCTGCCTCCATTAATAATTCTCTGGTACTCTAAATAACAGAATTCATTCGAATTTATAATTTCCAAGACTTCCTGCTCCAATCCTCTTCCTGTTCTCACAAACAGCAATGGAGACCACTCTTTCTAGGCAATAATGTTTCATTGTTCGAGTCTCTTTTCCTGTGAATTGTTAAAGGCATGTGGGGGGCTATTAAACTATACAATGGTCCTCTCAAAGAGGAGACTACACAAAAGTTGTAATCAAACACAAACTTTACTAATTTATCTGTATAAGGAGCAAAGACAGGACCCTCTTATAAAAAGACTGTAAATATGGAAGATTACGTGGGAGAAGGATTACCCCTATTACCTTACATCTAGATCTTAGATACCATATAGATTTCAGGTGCCCAGGTGAGCTTATTCTCTGGGGTCAAAAAGCAAAGGAGATGGATGTAGGAAGAAAAAGAGTGAAGATAACTCTGGGTTTCCTTATGGACTGAGATAGAGAAAGCAGCCAGCCTTGTTTCTGCTTTTCAGGCATGCTGTATTGCCAAGTGGTAAGATGTATCTCCAGGAATTGTAGGAAGGCTAAGTTATCAAAACATGGGTACTGGAAATAGAACATTCTCTGGTAACTGTGCCCCACAAAACACACACACACACACACACACACACACACACACACACACACACACACACACACACACACCCCATTACTGGTATTTGAGAGATTTCTAAGCAGTAGCTCCATGGAAACTTGAAGACAAGTTGGATGAGAGGGGCCTGAGTGCTGCTCTTCCTTTTCTCCAGCCATCTTACATCATTCTATCTTGGAACACAGGAAGGTTGTGTACAGTCATAAAGCAATGATCTGACTGCAAGCAGAATCCCTTTTTGCCAGTAAAATTAAGGTTGTTATATGTTTCTATAGTTTTTGAGGAGAGAGATATAACGGAAATTGACATTTATTTTAAGAAGAAGCTATTTGGTGAAAAAAAAAGAATAATATTCCATAAAGAAAACCTTATACATGATTTCTAAACCCAACAGCATCATTTCTTTAGGTACTGAAAATTTCAGATTTTTACAAATTGCTTTAAATTTTACATATTAATAGGGATATGTGTTTACATTATTACTGCGATTTGGTTATTATTTTAATGGAAAGCTTAAAGAGGAATCATTATATGACACAAGTCAAATGCATTTTTTAAGCCAGCAGCTTATTTATCGTTTAAAGAATAGATTCATTTGAATAACAGACAATATTTTTACTACAAAGTAAAATTTCTAATGAAGTTGCTTTAAAAAATTAATGTTACACATTTATAAAGATTGGATGGAAAATCTACAGTGTATCACATGCACAGATACATGCACATGCATGTGAATGTATGTGTGTATGCATGTGCACAAGAATGACATGCCATGTTTCTGTGAAGGAAAGGAATACAGATGCCTTTATATCAGTAATTTACCAATATTTTTATATTACAGAAACAAATAACTGTTTGTAGAGCAGACCATAAACTCTATGAGCTTACATTTATTTTATTGTAACACAAGCCTGAAATGTAAAAATACCTAAAAAATTATTTCTAAATGACAAATTAGAGATTGATATATTGTCTGAAAAAATGTCTCTCTTTAACAGATACATATTAAAAATAAAAGAGAATAGGTACAGGGGATTTCAAGATGGCAGCATGGGAGGTGAGACAGAGAATTCCTAACAAAACCACATATAGTGTGAAAATATAGTTAATACAACTAACCCTGGAACAGAAACAGGAGGGAAGGCTGCACCAGACTGCATACAGACCTTACGATCAGAGCAGACCTCACAATAAAGGGTAACGTATGAAAGCCCTGATCCAGCAGGACCCAAGCCCTTCCCCCACCCCAGCTCACAGGCAGGAGGAAGAGAAACAGAGTGGGTGGAAACCTAGAACTATTGAACACCCAGCCCTGGAGGTCTGCTTTGGAGCACAAACCTACACTGTGTGGTGCTCTGGAGGTTGGTAGGTTTGGGGAGCTGGGACAGGTGGAGTGCCTGAGAGACTGAGATTCCACCCGGCCATTTGTGGAGGATGGGGATCCACAATCAGCTGCTCTGGGACAAAGGAAAGGCAGGAGGTCTGAGAGGCTTCCTAAAAGCTAGAGGGCTGCAGAAGATGTGGGGTTTGCATGGAGCTTGCTATGCAGGAGAAGGGATAGGTGGGCAAGGTTGTATGGGTGCATTCTGCCCAGCAGGTTGGGAACTTTGAGGAGCTTCAGGCACTACACCCCCCTGGCTGGCTACTCAGCTCTGAAGACCCCACTGTGATACGCAGCATGCTGTGCCATCTTCCTGGCCTGCAGGCACCTGCTTGTAAACCAGCAGTCACTGCGCTGACGTCAGGCCAGCCAGAGGGAGGCCCTGCCTACAACAGCAAGAGATGCCAGGCACAGAGGCTTACACCTGTGTGCTCAGTGCTCTGATCCTGGAGACAGGCACTGCAGCTGGGAATCAGGAAACAGCTCTTTCCTCACCCCATGCACCAGCATCGCTCCCCTATGACCCCAACCTCAATCTAGGGATGGAGCAGCTCAAGAAACTAGAGCTTCTGGGAAGTAGAGGACACCACATAGAACTATGAAATGTCAAAGGAACTTGGTCCAGACCAAAATCTCACAAACTCCAGAAAAAGGTTCAAATGAAACTGAACCCACCAATCTTCCTGAAAGAGAGTTCAAAATAAAAATTATAAACATGCTTATGGAGGTACAGAAAAATATTCAAGAATTCAGGGACAGATTTAAGATGGAGATTCAATCATTAAGAAATTCCACACGTGAAATGAAACATACAATGGAGGGATTTAAAAGCAGATTAGATGTAGTAGAATATACAGTAAATATAATAGATATTAGAAAAGAGGAATACAAAAAAGCTGAGGCACAGAGAGAAAAAAGGATCTCTGAGAATGAAAGAATATTGAGAGAACTGTGTGACGAATCCAAATGCAACAATATTTGCATAATAGGGGTACCAGAAGAAGAAGAAGAGAGAAAAAGGGATAGAAAGTGTCATTGAGAAGGTAATTGCTGAAAACTTCCCCAATCTGGGGAAGGAGATAGTCACTCAAGCCAAGTAAGTGCACAGATCTCTCAAAACAAGGGACCCAAGGAAGACAACATCAAGACATAATAATTAAAATGGCAAAGATCAAGGATAAAGACAGAATTTTAAAAGCATCAAGAGAGAGAAAAAATATCACATACAAAGGAAAACCCATCAGGTGATCATCAGATTTTTCAACAGAAACCTTACAGGCCAGAAGGGAGTGGCATGATATATTTAATGCAAAGAAGCAGAAGGACCTCGATCAAAGAATACTCTACCTGGCAAGGTTATCATTTAAATTTGAAGGAGGTATTAAACAATTTTCAGATAAGAAAAGCTGAGAGAATTTACCTCCTACAAACCACCTCTACAGTGCATTTTGGAGGGACTGCTATAGATGGAAGTATTCTTAAGTCTAAGTAGATGTGACCAGGGGAAATAAAACCACAGCAAAGTAGAACAATTAAATACTAAGCATATGGAAAATCAAATCAACTACCCCAAAGTCAATCAACAGATAAAGAGTACAGAATATGATACGTAACATATAAAGAATGGAGGAAGAAGAAAAAAGAGGAAATAAAATGAACCTTTTGGTTGTGTTTGTAATAGCATACGAAGTGAGTTAAATTAGACTGTTAGATAGTAAGGCAATTACCCTTGAACCTTTGGTAACAACAAATCTAAAGCTTGCAGTGGCAATAAGTACATACCTATTGATAATCACCCTAAATGTAAATGATCTGAAAGCACCAACCAAAAGACATAGCATCACTGAATGGATAAAAAAACAAGACCCATCTATATGCTGCCTCCAAGAGACTCATTTCAAACCCAAACGAATACAAAGACTGAAAGTGAAGGGATGGAAAAAGATATTTCATGCAACCAAATAGAAGGAAAAAAGGAGGAGTTGCAGTACTTGTATCAGACAAATTAGACTTCAAAACAAACAAATAACAAGAGATAAAGAAGGACATTACATAATGATAAAAGGGTCAGTCCAACAAGAGGATACAACTATTATAAATATCTATGCACCCAACACAGGATAACCTACATATGTGAAACAAATACTAACAGAATTAAAGGGGGAAACAGAATGCAATGCATTTATTTTAGGAGACTTCAACACACCACTCATGGCAAAGGAAAGGTCAACCAGACAGAAATAAGTAAAGAGACAGAGGCACTGAACAGCTTATTAGAACAGATGGACATAACAGACATCTACAGAACACTTCATCCCAAAGCAACAGGATACACATTCTTCTCAAGTGCACATAGAACATTTTCAAGAACAGATCATACACAAGGCTACAAAAAGAACCTCAGTAAATTAAAAAAGATTGAGATTGTACCAACCAACTTCTCATACCAGAAAGGTATGAAACTAGAAATAAATTACACAAAGAAAATGAAAAAACCCACAAACACATGGAGGCTTAAAAACTTGCTCCTAAATAATCAATGGATCAATGACCAAATAATAACAGAGATCAAGCAATATATGGAGATCAATGACAACAATAAATCAACACTGCAAAATCTGGGGGATGCAGCAAAAGCTATGCTAAGAGGGAAGTATATTGCAATACAGGCCTACCTCAGGAAAGAAGAACAATCCCAAATGAACAGTCTAAACTCACAATTATCGAAACTAGAAAAGGAAGAACAAATGAGGCCCACAGTCATTAGAAGGAGAGACATAATAAAGATTAGAGCAGAAATAAATAAAATCGAGAAGAATAAAATAATAGAATCAGTGAAAGCAGGAGCTCGTTCTTCGACAAAATAAACAAAATAGATAAACCCCTAGCCAGACTTATCAAGAAAAAGAGAGTCTACACACATAAACAGATTCATAAATGAGAAAGGAAAAATCACTATGGGCACCACAGAAATACAAAGAATTATGAGAGAATACTATGAAAAATAACATGATAAAAAACTGGATAACCTAGAAGAAACAGACAACTTTCTAGAAAAATACAACATTCCAAGGCTGACCCAGGAAAAAAGAGAAAATCTGAATAGATCAATTATCAGCAAGGAAATTGAACTGGTAATCAAAAAACTACCTAAGAACAAAAACCCTGGACCAGATGGCTTCACCCCTGAATTTTATCAAACATTTAGTGAAGACCTAATAACCATCCTTCTTAAAGTTTTCCAAAAAGTAGAAGAGGAGGGAATGCTCCCAAACTCAGTCTACGAGGCCAACATCACTCTAATACCAAAACCAGGCAAAGACCCCACAAAAAAAGAAAATTACAGACCAATATCCCTGATGAACATAGATGCAAAAATACTCAACAAAATATTAGCAAACCGAATTCAAAAATACATCAAAAAGACCATTCATCACAATCAAGTGGGATTCATCTCAGGGATGCAAGGATGGTACAACATTAAAAAATCCATCAACATCATCCACTACGTCAACAAAAAGGACAGAAACCACTTGATCATCACTACAGATGCTGAAAAAGCATTCGACGAAATTCAACATCCGTTCATGATAAAACCTCTCAACAAAATGGGTATAGAGGGCAAGTACCTCAAAATAATAAAGGCCATATATGACAAACCCACAGCCAATATTATACTGAACAGCGAGAAGCTCAAAGCTTTTCCTTTAAGATCAGGAACAAGGCAGGTATGCCAACTCTCCCCACTTTCATTCAACATAGTTCTGGAGGTCCTACCCACGGCAATCAGACAACACAATAAATAAAAGGCATCCAGATTAGTAAGAAGAAGTCAAAATATCCCTGTTTGCAGATGACATGATATTGTACATAAAAACCCTAAAGAATCCACTCCAAAACTACTAGATCTAATATCTGAATTCAGCAAAGTTGTGGGATACAAAATTAATACATGGAAATCTGTTGCATTCCTATACACTAATGGTGAACTAGCAGAAAGAGAAATCAGGAAAACAATTCCATTCATGATCAGATCAAAAAGAATAAAATACCTAGGAATAAACCCAACCAAGGAAATGAAAGACTGATACTCTGAAAACTACAATACACTCATGAGAGAAATTAAAGAAGATACCAATAAAAGGAAACACATCTCGTGCTCATAGATAGGAAGAATTAATATTGTCAAAACGGCCATCCTGACTAAAGCAATGTACAGATTCAATGCAATCCCTATCAAAACACCAACAGCATTCTTCAATAAACTCGAGCAAGTCATTCTAAAATTCATATGGAACCAGAAAAGACCCCGAATAGCCAAAGCAATCCTGAGAAGGAAGAATAAAGTGAGGGGAATTATGCTCCCTGACTTCAATCTCTACTACAAAGCCACAGTTATCAAGACAATTTGGTACTGGCACAAGAACAGACCCACAGATCGATGAAACAGACTAGAAAGCCCAGAAATAAAAACCCAAGCATGTAAGGTCAATTAATATATGATAAAGGAGCCATGAATATACAGTGGGGAAATGACAGCCTCTTGAACAGCTGGTGTTGGCAAAACTGGACTGCTACATGTAAGAGAATGGAACTGGGTTATTGTCTAACCCCATACACAAAAGAAACTCAAAATGGATTAAAGACCTGAATCTAAGTCATGAAACGATAAAACTCTTAGGAAAAAATATAGGCAAAAATCTCTTGGACATAAACATGAGCAACTTTTTCATGAATATATCTCCCTGGGCAAGGGAAACATAAGCAAAAGTGAACAAATGGGACTCTATCAAACTAAAAACTTCTGTACAACAAAGGAAACCATCAGTAGAACAAAAAGACATCCTACAGTATGGGAGAGTATGTTCATATAATGATATATCCGATAAGAGGTTGACATCCAAATTATATAAAGAGCTCACGCACCTCAACAAACAAAAAGCAAATATGTCAATTAAAAATGGGCAGGGGAGCTGAACAGACACTTCTGCAAAGAAGAAATTCAAATGGCCAACAGGCACATGAAAAGGTGCTCCACATCACTAATCATCAGAGAAATGCATATTAAAACCACAATGAGATATCATCTCACACCAGTAAGGATGGCCACCATCCAAAACACAAACAACAACAAGTGTTGGCAAGGATGTGGAGAAAGGGGAACCCTCCTACACTGCTGGTGGGAATGTAAATTAGTTCAACCTTTGTGGAAAGCAGTATGGAGGTGCCTCAAAAAACTCAAAATAGAAATACCATTTGACCCAGGAATTCCTCTCTTAGGAATTTACCCTAAGAATGCAGCAGCCCTGTTTGAAAAAGACATATGCACCCCTATGTTTATCACAGCACTATTTACAATAGCCAAGAAATGGAAGCAACCTAAGTGTCCATCAGTAGATGAATGGCTAAAGAAGATGTAGTATATATACACACAATGGAATAATATTCAGCCATAAGAAGAAAACAAATCCTACCATTTGCAATAACCTGAATGAGCTAGAGGGTGTTATGCTCAGTGAAATAAGCCAGGCAGAGAAAGACAAGTACCAAATGATTTCACTCATCTGTGGAGTATAAGAACAACAACAACAACAAACTGAAGGAACAAAACAGCAGCGGACTCACAGAACCCAACAACGGACTAGCGGTTACCAAAGGGAAAGGGGTTGGGGAGGGTGTGTTGGAAGGGAGGGATAATGGGATTAAGGGGCATTATGATTAGCACACATAATATAGGGGGGCATGGGGAAGGCAGTATAACACAGAGAAGACAAGTAGTGATTCTATAGCATCTTACTACGCTGATGGACAGTAACTGTAATGGGGTGTGTGGTAGGGACTTGATAATAGGGGGAGTCTAGTAACCATAATGTTGTTCATGTAACTGTACATTAGAGATAGAAAAAAAAAGAACAAGTAAAAAATATAAAAAAGAATAGTACTTGTGGGAAAGAAAAACTGAGTTTTACTTATTTCATGATTGATTTATTGAAGAACCCAACAAGGATTGCAATCAGCAGCCAAACTAGTGAAGTGTTCATAGGTGTGTTGCAAACATGTGTTCATTTAACAAAGAAAGGCAATACTAAAGCTGATCAAAGAATTTTCTTGTATTCCTTTTTTTTATTCCTGGATTTGTAGCCAGAGGATAAACAAGGTACCAAGTGAAGCTAGGAAGACTATTAGTAGAATAGCATAAAATAATAAGAGTAAAAATAAAATCATATGCTGTGACCCAGAACAGTGTTGTAATTAAATTTACTGGGGCAGAAAATTTACTTTGGGGATTAATATCACCTTTTAGCAATTTAACATCTTTCACTGTATGTGCAAATCCATATTATCTTTCCATCTATTTTATATCACAATATTTACTCTAAGTACGTTCTTAAAAAACAAAACACTACTTTAAAATCTGAGGATATGTCTAATCTTATTTCTTCTTACAATTTTAGCTTTATTTTCTCCTTAAAACTTCATCTGAAAAAGCCAAAGGAAAATGTATTTAATAAAATCATGAGAATAAAACTTGATTAGTTACTAATGACTGGTATTTGCTCCATATGGGAAACTACTGAGATGCCTGTTAAGAAAAACAATTTGTTCTCCATTTTATGAGGGAGACTGTGACTTGACTTCTCTCTACATGCTCACTGTTCTTACTGAAAGGAGGAGGAATACAAGATCTGACTGGAAATTGTGTAGTTCTGCCTCTACTCTTACTCTCTTTGTGGTCTCTGCTCTGCTCTTGACTTTGGTTCAAGTTCAGTGATCCAGGTCTGTTCCTGTGATTAAGATTTGGGTTTTCTAGCAGGACCTGTTTGGTGGGTAAGTCTGACTAATTCTGGTCAACAGTTTTGTTACACAGGATTTATGTCCTCCTAGTATTATTATGTTGTTGTTTTAAAGTCAGTAATAGAGTGAACATCTTTATTTCTATTAGCCTGACATCTCTTTTTCAATTGGTTTAGAAGTCAGTATCAGAAAAAAGACATGTCATTTATTGGGTTCCCTGAAACTCAAGCATCAGGGAAAATACAATAAATATTTATGTCAAGAAGTATTGTTCAAACTAAAACAACTGGGTGCTGAAATTATTCTAAGTCATTAATGTCTAGGAAATACTAGTCTTCAATCCTTTAGCTTGAACCAGGAAATATATTATCTTTCTATTTTCTTTATTAGCCAAATAAATGGGTATTTTAACTCTTTAGCAGACGCATCCATTCCAGATATTATGAAAGTAATGCTAAAACATGAAGGACATCTCCCTGAAAATAGATACATTAGGCATGTATTGTCTATATTTCTGTGGTGATATAATCATTTTGTAATATTGAATCACCTCACTAAGAGCCAGTTTTTCTTGCAATTTTTTTCGTTGCAAAGAAGCATATACTGTGGATTGATATACAAACACCTATTTTTTTTTGTATAGATTATCTCACAGGAGAAGAGGATTGTACAGGAGCAAAATAGAAATCTTTCCTCATTTAGTGTCTTTGCAAGAAATAGTTTACCATTAATAATCACTAAAATAGTTGATCTTCATACAGACATGAGAGCAAAATAGTACATTATTTTGCTTAATTTTAAAATGAAGATTTTATTTACAGTCTTCACAAAGTACTAAAAGATTCTTCTGCCACTCAGGATTTATTGTTGGTCTTATTCATCCATCAAAATGTTGACTGGTATCTACTCTCCTGGAGGCAATGTACTTGGAAGATGTACAATAGAGAACAGCCCTCCCAGTAGCTACTTTCAAGGAGATGACTTTCTATATTTTACACAGTTGTAATCATAATATTTACCCTATTTTTTGAAGTTATTTTTAAAGTGAAATAATGTTTTAAATTACTTATATTGTAAAGTACTGTTTGAAAATATCATTGTATAAAATGTGCATACTATTGCACTTATGGGTAAATCACAATACACTAAATCAATTTCTTATTTTTAGAGTTTGGTTGTTCCCAATTTTTCAAAATTACAATGATGTTTCAATGAGAAACTATACACAGCCATTTTAAAGTATATCTGGATTTTTTTTAGGATAAATTTTAGTCTCCAAATTTTTCACCTTTTAAAAACCATTTTATAAATATTGCCAAGTGTATTTCATTGTCTAACTTAATGATTCTCTATATTTCTTGGTTGACTTTGTGCAAAAAAGTAGTACATATGTCATATTAGATATGTGCAATTTAAAAGTAAAATTGCTTTAGGCAATTTAAGTAAATCCTATAGGGGAGAGTTCTGGAAAGATGGCGGCATGAGCAGGGTGGCAGAAATCTTCTCCCAAAACCATATATATTTATGAAAATACAACAAATAAAACTATTCCTAAAAGAGTGACCAGAAGATACAGGACAGCACTCAGCCTGCATCTATACCTGAGAGGACTCGGCACCCCACGAGGCGGGTAAGATATGGAGCCACATCATGGTGGGACCCGAGCACTCCCCCACCCCAGCGCACCGGCAGGAGGAGAGGATTCAGAGCCGGGAGGGAGTGGAAGTACAGGCCCACGAAATAACAAGCCCTGGAGATCTTCACCGGGAGGGCTGACACACATCGCGCGGTGTATCGGAGATTGGAGAGACAGAGGGTGCAGGATCTGAGCCTGGGAACACACTGGGTCCTCGCAGCCAGCTCCCCAGGGCAAAAGAAAAGTGCACACTTTTTTTTAGTGGTCTTAAAGAGATAGGGGCCCAACGGAGGAACAGGATCGTTCCAGCACGCTTGACCCAGCAGGCTAGGAGTCCTGGGGAATTTCAGACCCCTTGGCTGGTGACTAGGAAAAAGTAGCCCTACTGAGATTTCCCACAGAGATCAGCAGCCTCCCATTCATTCCCACCCCGGCCAGAGCTACAAAGGGCCCTGTGGAGGGGCACGGCTGCGGAATAGTGGAGCAACAATGCCACCTACAGCATCCTCACAGAATCTACTCCCAGCGGATGTCTTTTGGGGTATTTTTGGTGTTTTTTTTCTCTTTTCCTTTCTTTCTTTTCTTTCTTTCTTTCGTCTTTCTCTTTCTCTTCTTTCTTTCTTTCTTTTTTAAGTCATAAAGACCCCAGCTGACATACATGGCACCTACCAGTGACCATTTCTATCACCATGAAAAGATAGAGGAATATGGTACAAAGAAAGCCTATCCAGACCCAGACACCAGAGAGGAAGTCTGAAGGGATGGAAATGCACAACCTTCCTGAAAAAGAATTCAGAATAAAAGTCAAAATCATACTGATGGATCTACAGAGATATATGCAAGAGCTGAGGGAGGAAGTGAGGGAAGTCAGGAAAGACAATGCAGAAATGAGACAATGGATCGACGGGCTTAGCAGCAGAATGGACGAGATGCAAGAGGCTGTTAATGGAATAGAAATCAGAGAAGAGGAATACAGAGAAGCTGTGGCAGAGAGAGATAAAAGGATCTCTAGGAATGTAAGAATACTAAGAGAAATGTGTGACCAATCCAAACGGAACAATATTCGCATTATAGGAGTACCAGAGGAAAAAGAGAGAAAAAGGGATAGAAAGTGTCTCTGAAGAAATAATTGCTGAAAACGTCCCCATGTTGGGGAAGGAAACAGTCTCGCAGTCCACAGAAGCCCACAGATCTCCCAAAAAAAGGGACCCAAGGAAGACTACACCAAGATATAATAATTAAAATGGCAAAGATCAAAGATAAGCACAGAGTATTAAAGGCAGCTAGAGAGAGAAAAAAGATCACCTACAAAGGAAAACCCATCAGACTATCATCAGACTTCTCAACAGAAACCTTACAGGCCAGAAGAGAATGGTATGATATATTTAATGTAATGAAAAAGAGGGGCCTAGAACCAAGAATATTGTATCCAGCATGATTATCATTGAAATATGACGGAGGGATTAAACAATTTTCAGGCAAGTAAAAGTTGAAAGAGTTTGCCTCCCATAAACCACCTCTACAGGATATCTTAAACAGACTGCTCTAGAGGGAAGCACTCCTAAGGCTAAAAAGAAGTCAGCAGAGAAAATAAAATCACAGCAAAGAAAGCAGACCATCCAAATATTAACTAAAGGCAAAGAATAAAACACCTAGTAAATAAAGAATGGAGGAGGAAGAATAAGAAGGGAAAGAAATAAAGAAACATCAGACTGTGTTTACAATAACCTAATAAGAAAGTTAAGTTAGATTATCAGATAGTAAAGAAGCAACCCTTGAAACTTTGGTAACCATGAATCTAAAGCCAGCAATGGCTATAAGTACATATCTATTGATAATCAACCTAAATATAAATGGACTGAATGCACCAAAAGACACAGAGTAACAGAATGGATGAAAAAGCAAGACCCATCTATATGCTGCTAACAAGAGACTAAAATCAAACCCAAAGTTATACACAGACTAAAATGAAGGGATGGAAAAAGATATTTCAGGCAAACAACAAGGAGAAAAAAGCAGGTGTTGCAGTACTTGTATCAGATAAAACAGACTTCAAAATGAAGAAAGTAGCAAGAGATAAAGAAGGACATTACATAATGATAAAGGGGTCAGTCCAACAAGAGGATATAAGCATTATAAACATATATGCACTCAACACAGGACCGCCAGCATATGTGAAACAAATACTAACAGAATTAAAGGAGGAAATAGAAAGCAATGCAGTCATTTTAGGAGACTTCAACACACCACTCACTCGAAAGGACAGATCAACGAGACAGAAAATAAGTAAAGACACGGAGGCACTGAACAACACACTAGAACAGATGAACCTAACAGACATCTACAGAACTCTACACCCAAAGCAACAGAACACACATTGTTCTCAAGTGCACATGGAACATTTTACAGAATAGACCACATACTAGGCCACAAAAAGAACCTCAGTAAATTCAAAAATATTGAAATCCTACCAACCAACTTCTCAGATCACCAAGGTATAAAACCAAAGATAAATTTTAGAAAGAAATCAAAAAGCCTCACAAATACATGGAGACTTAACAACACTCTCCTAATTAACCAGTGGGTTAACGACCAAATCAAAACAGAAATCAAAGAATATATGGAGACTAATGACAACAAAAACACAAAGCCACAACTTCTATGGGACACAGCAAAGGCAGTTCTAAGAGGAAAGTATATTGCAATCCAGGCCTATCTAAAGAAAGAAGAATATTCCCAAATGAATAGTCTGAAGACACAATTACTGAAATTGGAAAAAGAAAAACAAATGAGGCCCAAAGTCACCAGAAGGAGGGACATAATAAATATTAGAGAAGAAATAAATAAAATTGAGAAGAATAAAACAATAGAAAAAATGAATGAAACCAAGAGCTGGTTCTTTGAAAAAATAAAGAACATAGATAAACCTCTAGCCAGACTCATTAAGAGAAAAAGAGAATCTACACACATAAACAGGATCACAAATGAGAAAGGAAAAATAACAACGGATCCCACAGAAATACAAAGAATCATAAGATAATATTATGAGAATCTATATGCTAACAAGCTGGAAAACCAAGAAGAAATGGACAACTTCTTAGAAAAATACAACCTTCCAAGACAGGCCAAACAAGAAACAGAAAAACTAAACAGACCAAGCACTAGCAACGAAATTGAATCGGTAATCAAAAAACTACCCAAAAACAAAACTCCCAGACCAGACGGACTCACCTCTGAATTCTACCAGACATATAGAGAAGAAATAACACCCTTTCTCCTTAGAGTTTTCCAAAAAAATTGAAGAGGAGGGAATACTTCCAAACTCATTCTATGAAGCCCGAATCACTCTAATACCAAAACTGGGCAAAGACCTAACCAAAAACGAAAATTACAGACCAATATCCCTGATGAACATAGATGCAAAAATACTCAACAAAATATTAGCCAACCGAATTCAAAAATATATCAAGAGGATCATACACCACGATCAAGTGGGTTTCACCCCAGGGATGCAAGGATGGGACAACATTCGAAAATCCATCAACATCATCCACCACATCAACAAAAAGAAGAACAAAAACCCCATGATCACCTCCATAGATGCTGAAAAAGCATTTGACAAAATTCAGTATCCATTCATGATTAAAACTCTCAACAAAATGGGTATAGAGGGCAAGTACCTCAACATCATAAAGGCCATATATGACAAACCCACAGCTAACATCATACTTAACAGCGAGAAGCTGAAAGCTTTTCATCTAAGATCAGGAACAAGACAGGGATGCCCACTCTCTCCACTGTTATTCAGCATAGTACTGGAGGTCCTAGCCACAGCAATCAGACAAAAGAAAGACCTACAGGGCATCCAGATAGGTAAAGAAGAAATCAAATTTTACTATTTGCAGAATACATGTTATTGTACATAAAAAACCCTAAAGACTCCACTCCAAAACTACTAGATGTAATATCTGAATTCAGCAAAGTTGCAGGATACAAAATTAACACACAGAAATCTGTTGCTTTCCTATACACTAATGATGAACTAACAGAAAGAGAAATCAGAAAACAATTCCACTCACAATTGCATCAAAAAGAATAAAATACGTAGGAATAAACCTAACGAAGGAAGTGAAAAACCTATACTCTGAAAACTACAAGACACGCCTAAGAGAAATTAAAGAGGACAGTAACAAATGGAAATTCATCCCATGCTCTTGGCTAGGTAGAATAAATATTGTCAAAATAACTATACTACCTGAAGCAATCTACAAATTCAATGCAATCCCAAACAAAATACCAACAGCTTTCTTCAATGAACTGGAACGAATAATTCTAAAATTCATATGGAACCACAAAAGACTCCGAATAGCCAAAGCAATCCTGAGAAGGAGGAATAAAACAGGGGGAATTACGCTCCCTGACTTCAAGCTCTACTACAAAGCCACGGCAATCAAGACAATTTGGTATTGGCACAAAAACAGACCCACAGACCAATGGAACAGAATAGAAAATCCAAACATTAACCCAAACATATACAGTCAATTAATATTTGTTAAAGGAGCCTTGGATATGCAATGGGGAGATGACACCCTCTTCAGCAGCTGGTGTTGGCATAACTGGACAGCTATATGTAAGAGAATGAAACTGGACTACTGTCTAACCCTATACACAAAAGGAAATTCAAAATGGATCAAATACCTGAATGTAAGTCATGAAACCATAAAACTCTTAGAAAAAAACATAGGCAAAATTCTCTTGGACATAAACATGAACGACTTCTTCATGAACATATCTTCCAGGGCAAGGGAAACAAAAGCAAAAATGAACCAGTGGGAATATATGAAGCTGAAAAGCTTCTGTACAGCAAAGGACACCATCAGTAGAACAAAAAGAGATCCTACAGTATGGGAGAATATATTCATAAATGATGTAATGGATAAGGGGTTGACACCCAAAATATATAAAGAACTCACGCACCTCAACAAACAAAAAGTAAATAATCCAATTAAGAAATGGGCAGAGGACATGAATAGACACTTCTCTAAAGAAGAAATTCAGATGGCCAACAGGCACATGAAAAGATGCTCCACATCGCTAATCATCAGAGAAATGCAGATTAAAACCACAATGAGATATCACCTCACACCAGTGAGGATGGCCAACATCCAAAACACAAACAACAACAAATGTTGGCGAGGATGTGGAGAAAAGGGAACCCTCCTACACTGCTGGTGGGGCTGCAAATTAGTTCAACCATTGTGGAAAGCAGTATGGAGGTTCCTCAAAAAACTCAAAATAGCAATACCATTTGACCCAGGAATCCTTCTCTTAGGAATTTACCCTAAGAATGCCACAGCCCAATTTGGAAAAGACAGATGCACCCCTATGTTTATCGCAGCACTATTTACAATAGCCAAGAAATGGAAGCAACCTAAGTGTCCATCAGTAGATGAATGGATAAAGAGGTGGTACATATACACAATGGAATATTATACAGCCATAAGAAGAAAACAAATCCTACCATTTGCAATAACATGGATGGAGCTAGAGGATATTATGCTCAGTGAAATAAGCCAAGCCAAAAAAGACAAGTATCAAATGATTTCACTCATATGTGGAATATAAGAACAAAGAAAAAAACTGAAGGAACAAAACAGCAGCAGACTCACAGAACCCAAGAACCGACTAATAGTTACCAAAGGGAAAGGGACTGGGGAAGATGGGTGGGAAGGGAGGGATAAGGGGGAAAAAGGGGCATCACAAGTAGCAGATGTAATGTTGGGGGGGCATGGGGAGGGCTGTACAACTCAGAGAAGACAAGTAGTGATTCTATAGCATCTCACTACGTTGATGGACAGTGACTGTAATGGGGTTGGTGGGGGGGACCTGATGAAGGGGGTAGTTTAATCACCATAATTTTGCACATGTAACTGTAGATTAATGATATCAAAATAAACTTAAAATAAATAAATAAATAAATAAATCCTATCACCTAATCATCTTAAACTGTTTGTATATTTTGAAGATATTTCTTTTCTCCTGGCTGAAAAAGATATTTAGAGGAGCCAACTTTAGGTGAACATTAATTTATGTAATTAGTTTCTGATCTACCTCCACAACCCAGTAGTTCCTGAAGGTATGGTAATTATTAGAGCAGAGTAATTGAGCCCCATTGAGTGGTGAAATAATTTTCAGTTTATTTGATATTGAGTTATGGATTATTTCAAAGCTAATTACTTATAGTAGCAGGCTATTAGATATTTGCTGATTGTTTATAAAAGATTATTCTCATTCAAGAAGGTTTTCTGTCATCTCCCAATGGAAATGGCAGTTTTCCCAAATTATCTTAGTAATTGGGAGACCATGTGAGTACACTTTTCCGAATATGGTTTTACACCTAACTCATACAGATCAGTCTTTAAAGTCTTCAGTAAGACCAGGCAGATGTAAAAGAATGCAACAAGGAGAATGTATCTCTAACTTCTGAAATAATGAGAGATTATAATTTTCATCTTTTTATTCATAAAAGAGTAAAACAATAACATTTTCCCATCTGAAATGCTTTGCCAGCTCTGGTCATATCAACAGCAAATTTGAATGGAACATTTTATAACTGTTTCCCTATTTGAATAGCTTCCAATAGTTTAAAACTTTGAATGTTAAACTATTCATAAAAATAAAAATGAGGGAATGTCTTAGTTCTAAGTTTGACCTACATTCATTAAAAAATATTCATTCTTTTTAGTAAATGAAACTTTGAAAGGGGTCACTAATGGTTTCACCTAGAAAGATAACTGTTTTGCTTGATCATAAACTTAGGATTTATAAATTCAAGTAATGTAGCCAAAAATTAGCTGAGTTATGTGAATGATCCCAATCTTTGTGTGTGTGTGTGTGTGTGTATATAATATTTTATTCACAGGGAAGACAGTGTAGCACAGAGAAAACAAGTAGTGACTCTGTGGCATCTTAGTACACTGATGGACAGTGACTGCAGTGTGGTATGGGGGGAACTAGATTATATGGGTGAATGTACTAACCACATTGTTTTTCCTGTGAAAACGAGTAAGAGTATATCAATGATACCTTAATAAAAAGAAGTTAATTGTACTATTCAAATATGTGAAATGTTTTCCATCAGATAATTGCACTAATAAATTATTTAACTTTTAGTTACTGTTCTTGTAGATTAAACTCACTCTTAATTAGACAGTAATTTTCTCTTTAGTTTTAGTATTATTGGGTACTTACAAAATGTATTGGTCATTACACATTTCATCCTTTAAGGATAAGCTACTATCTCAGTAATTAGATGGCCAATTGATTTAATAGATTTCCACAGTAACAAAATTAAAGAACTTTTGTGCCCTTAATTTCTTTATTCTTTAAAGATCACACATGAAACTAGAACTAGCACCCAGATATGAAGACTTCTCAACAATTCTCAAATAGTAATGATAGCTAATTCTTAAATGCTTATTATATATCAGGCATTATTTTATTTACAAGTATCAACTCATACCTCTCTTTTCATGTGCAAAAGTGCTCCCCATATTATGCTTGAGGAAACTGAACACTGAAAAATTACATAAATTATCTAAGTTTTTACATCTTGTAAGCATCAAAGCCAGGATTCAAATCTAGGCAATTAGACTTATAAATCCACTCTATTAAACATCATGTAATATAGTATATTGTCTTATAAAATATATATTACAACATAAGAAGGAATAGTAACATGCTCTGAAGAGAAAATTGTGGGCTCAAATTAAAATTCTGATAAAACAGGAGCTTCATCTAACATGCATTGCATACCATCCACATGTAGGGCAATTTTGAATTCATTATCTCATGTAAGCCTCAAATAATCTTATGAAATTTTTTTTTTTCAAAACTAGTAAAATTGATAACTGGGATTTGAACCCAGGCTCCCTCCAGCTAATAGATCATCTTTCTGCTACCATCCCTATCTGTATTGAACATAGTAAAGAAAGTGCCTGAGGCTCAATTTTTCCATGTGGTGTCCTTCAAAAATGTCTCCTAAATGATTATGAAGGTAATAAGGAAAAATCATTGTGAATTAAGATTTCAATGTTATTGGCACAAAAACAGACCCACAGACCAGTGGAACAGAATAGAAAATCCAAACATTAACCCAAACATATACAGTCAATTAATATTTGATAAAAGTGCCTTGGATATACAATGGGGAGATGACAGCCTCTTCAGCAGCTGGTGTTGGAAAAACTAGACAGCCGCATGTAAGAGAATGAAACTGGACTACTGTCTAGCCCCATACACAAAGGTAAACTCAAGGTGGATCAAAGACTTGAATGTAAGTCATGAAACCATAAAACTCTTAGAAAAAAACATAGGCAAAAATCTCTTGGACATAAACATGAGCAACTTCTTCATGAACATATCTCCCGGGCAAGGGAAACAAAAGCAAAAATGAACAAGTGGGACTATATCAAGCTGAAAAGCTTCTGTACAGCAAAGGACACCATCAGTAGAACAAAAAGACATCCTACAGTATGGGAGAATATATTCATAAAACGTATCTGATAAAGGGTTGACATCCAAAATATATAAAGAACTCATGCACCTTAACAAACAGAAAGCAAATAATCCAATTAAGAAATGGGCAGAGGACATGAATAGACACTTCTCCAAGAAGAAATTCAGATGGCCAACAGGCACATGAAAAGATGCTCCACATCGCTAATCATCAGAGAAATGCAGATTAAAACCACAATGAGATATCACCTCACACCAGTGAGGATGGCCAACATCCAAAACACAAACAACAACAAATGTTGGCGAGGATGTGGAGAAAAGGGAACCCTCCTACACTGCTGGTGGGACTGCAAATTAGTTCAACCATTGTGGAAAGCAGTATGGAGGTTCCTCAAAAAACTCAAAATAGAAATACCATTTGACCCAGGAATTCCACTCCTAGGAATTTACCCTAAGAATGCAGCAGCCCAATTTGAAAAGGACAGATGCACCCCTATGTTTATTGCAGCACTATTTACAATAGCCAAGAAATGGAAGCAACCTAAGTGTCCATCAGTAGATGAATGGATAAAGAAGAGTGGTACATATACACAATGGAATATTATTCAGCCATAAGAAGAAAACAAATCCTACCATTTGCAACAACATGGATGGAGCTAGAGGGTATTATGCTCAGTGAAATAAGCCAAGCCGAAAAAGACAAGTATCAAATGATTTCACTCATATGTGGAGTATAAGAACAAAGAAAAAATACTGAAGGAACAAAACAGCAGCAGACTCACAGAACCCAAGAACGGACTAATAGTTATCAAAGGGAAAGGGACTGGGGAAAATGGGCGGGAAGGGAGGGATAAGAGGGAAAAAGGGGCATTACGATTAGGAGATGTAATGTTGGGGGGGCACGGGGAGGGCAGTACAACTCAGAGAAGACAAGTAGTGATTCTATAGCATCTCACTACGCTGATGGACAGTGACTGTAATGGGGTTGGTGGGGGGGACCTGATGAAGGGGTAGTTTAATAATCGTAATATTGCACATGTAATTGTAAATTAATGATAATAAAATAAATTATATTAAAAAAAAAGATTTCAATGTTTAAAATATGTTTTTTAGATACTGTCTTAACTGAATAAAATAAAAATATCATTAAGCACTGGTTGAATTCTATACTGCATTTTTTTCATTTAGACCATATTTATTTATTTATCTTTTTTTGGTATTTTTTTATTGAAGTTCAGTTGATATACAGTATTATACTGGTTTAAAATATACAACTTAGTGATTTGACAGTTACATAGATTATTAAATGCTCATCCCAACTAGTGTCAATACTGTCAACATAGAATGTTACAGAACTATTGACTATATTCTCTGTGCTATACTTTCATCCCCATGACCAACTATTATGATTGAGATTTCCTGTCTCTTTATCCCCTTCACCTACTTCACCCACACATTCCAACCCTTCCCCCATGGTAACCACCAGTCACTTCTCAGTGTCCATGTGGTCTGTTGCCGTTTTGTTTTTTGTTTGATTTGTTTTTAGATTCCAATATAAGTGAAATCTTATGGTATTCTTCTTTCTCCACCTGGCTTATTTCACTTAGCATAATATCCTCTAAGTCCATCCATGTTGCTGCAAATGGCAGGATTTCTTTCTTTTTTATGGCTGAAAATATTCCATTGTTATACTATACTTTTGGTGTAAGCAATGTTTTCAATTTAACATATGTTATACCTATTCTATCTTGTCATTTATGTTGGAATATTATTCACAATTAGCACTTCTCTAATAAAAATTATATCTATTAACCAAAATTTAACTGTTTCTTAACTACTTTGTAAAAGTTAAGCTGGAGTTGTGTATTCTGTTGTTATTAGAACATTCCATGTGTCAAATTACCATAAAATGTGAATAAAATACTAAGAAGATAAATTTCCTTTATTGATTAGATGGGAAATTACTGATTTATAACAATTTCATGCATTTAATAAGTGGTATTATCAGTAGTACAATTTAAACTATTTTGCATAATAAGTAACTATTTATTATGTAATACTAGTTAATTCATCTCAAAAATTTTTTGAAGTGAACATTATGTATATCAATCCAATTTTAATTGTAAGATTTTAGGGAACTTTTACTTAGAATGCTTAATAAATGTTTACAATATATTCTTCCACTCTATGTCATAACGGGAACAATTGTTCAAAGAAATGCCAAGCTAATAACTATTTTTCCAGCATTCAGCTAAAAAAAAACAAATTGGTAGAATATTCTTTCTTATAGTATGTACTACATCCTATGGAAGTATTCATTTTAATCAAGCAATTGTTATGGACAATGAAGAATAAAATAATGAAATAAGGACCACAATCCAAAAAGACGCACCACTGGTTTTGTGAACATATCAGAAAGGTGTACAAAAACATTATGAATGCCTTAACGGGAAGTCTAGACTCAATGAAGAAAACAGACATGGTGAAGGGAAGATTCATGTTCAATATCAAAAACATAGTAAATGGTAGATAATGGGATAAAGCTCAGACTAGCTGAATCTAAGTCCTATTCCCTTTTCATAAATATCTGAATGTAATGTCATGTTGTTATAGTCTCTCACCAAAAGGTTTCAACAAAAATTTTGCCAATTATTTTGAAATTCATTTAAGAAAAACTCTTTTAGATTAGATCCTATCTGATAGATATTGAGTTCAACCTAACCTTCATGAAGGTAGCCCAACTGTTACTAGCCATTCTTTTATCAACATTAAGATAACATAATATTTTCCACATGTAAGTGTAGCAGAATTTGATGTGAACATAGCCATGACCTGACTGTAACTGTGATGATTTCCTAATACCCATTTGTTCCTTTTAGCTTCTTGTCCATAATTTCTTTGCTTTCATTTACACACTTTCCCCATTTCCAGACCAACAAGACCACATGAACTCCTAATGAACTTCTGAATCCTGAACTTCCAATATAAATTTTATTATTAAATTTGATTTAAGTTTCTTCATTATATACTTCTTTGTAAAATAGCCAAACATAATTTAAATTTAAAATGTAAAAATATTCACAATAGGTCAGTGTTCATAAAGATGATAAACTGTTATAGATTTAATTATTTAGGTGCCCATATTTTCCTATACTTTTACTCCAATAATATGTATAGTGAATAGCAGGTATTTTTCTAACAATTTATGATGTCTAAAAATACAATAAAATTCCAGACTTGACATAATTATTATCTAAGGCATATGATATATATTTCATTTTTCCCTGAGAATTTGTGGAAGAAATATTCACAGTATCTAAATTTTGTTATGCTTTTAAATCTCATGCCAGTAGTGGTAATAACATTTTCCACTGCACAGAAAGGCCAAAGTTTGTTAGATAACTCTACCAGGAAATGGAAGAGCTCAGTTTCAAGCCAGACCTGCCTAAATACTGAACCAGAGCTCTCAATGCCTGTATTACATGCAAGTTCAATAGATTCCATTACCAATTTTCAGTCTGATTTTTGGCCAGTGAGTGTAAATCTAAAAGACTGTATTTAGTTTCTCTTTTAATTTGTCCCTATAAGCATTTTCTTCAAGCCAAAAAGATATCATCTCTCTTTCTCTCTCCCTCTTTCTCATTTATAATAACTCATTTACCACAGAAGAAATACATTTTGCTAACATTATCATTTCACCACACTTATAATTAAAGTATTGATGGATATAATTTAGAGAAAAATCCCCAAAATACTAAATAAGTTATCTAAATAAGAGGTATATAAGACTCGAGGGTGAAATGCTTATTAAAGTATTTTGAGTAATCTAGTTAAATTTCAGCTGTGAAGTACAAAGTTTCCTAGGCATGAGGCAACAGCTCATCACAAATTACTACTGATGAATGCTTCTTTCATTTTGGAGGGAGCAGTAAAATGATTTTTCAAAGGGAAATAACTGGTGAGAGGACAAAGGGGGAAGATTACTGAGAAGATGAAAATTATACAGCAAGAAATTGGAAGTTAATTTGAAAATACCACTCTTTGACTATTGATATCATTATGTGCATTGCATTCTGCATGAATATTATACATCAACCAGCCAACCATAGCTAGCTTACCATGGCCAGATAGCTGAAGAAATAGGGAAAATCATAATCATAACATGCATTAAGGAAGTCATGTGTGTGTGTGTGTGTGTGTGTGTGTGTGTGTGTGTGTTGTCTATACTTTGGGTCCATCAAATGCTGAAGAATAATTCAGCTATAAAATACAGATTAAGCTTTGCAGTTCTGTTCAATGTAGCATTGTATCATGGTATTAATGGTTAACATTTTTAATAACTATTTTTCTAATCATCACATCTGTCAAGTTGAAATGTTTGGTGGAAGCTGAACTTCCGAGGGCCATTCCAAAACTTGAGATTCTGTGAGACTACTGCTAGCCTGTATTTTGTTCTCTCACAAAGGAACTATTGGGCACATTAATAATATTTACAAAGTTATAAATCAGGTGAAGAAAAAGCTAAAATATAATAATTTTCCAAGTCAAAATCAAGGTAAATTTGCTCTGGAAAATATGCATGCTTTAGGGTATGACAGCAAAATAAAGTCATATCGGAGTACTATCTGTGAGTAGCTAATGAGCTTACTTAGATTGAGGATGATTGAGATGTTCAACACAGCACAGCATGGATTCTATAACAAGCAACTGAAACCAAAACAAATTATCTTCTGTAAACAAAAAGGACAAGAAACTGAGATATAGCACTGTACTGCAGAACTGTTGCCATCTTAAAATTTGCTCTTACTATCAAATATTAGTGTCTGTTTGCCTACAGTTTTACACACAGTTTGGTTCATACATTTTTCAGAATTTACAATTGGTCTCCTTTCTCTTTTGGAAGCCAACATTTAGAGGCAAAGCTGAGTGAAATAAATACTACTGTAATTTATTTACTATTTATTTACTCAAAGACTTAGTGATTTTATGCTCAATTTACTTTTTGAAAAGCCTTTCCAGGATTTTAAATATTTTGTTTATATTTACATTTACAAATTTTATAGCTTTATTTTTGTTTTGATATTTTGTTCATCTGGTTCTTATTTTGTGTTTATGCACAGACTATTCTTTTTTTTCAAAGTGTTTACAAATTATCCCTACATAATATACTGAATTAGATCTCATGTTTTCTTCAGTGATTTACCACTTTATTCATGTACAGTATTATTTTTTGTTGGGCAACATTTTAGCTTACCACACCATATTAATGCAATTTAATTATTTTTGTTCATTATTCTTTTCAAATATATTTTTCTCTAATATATTTCCCAAAGGAGATAAATTTAGGCATTTATATTTCCATTTGTATTTTATTTTTTGGTTATCATTTGTATAGCAAATACTGAATCATCCCTATTTTTTATCAACCTGGTAAGATAGTTTTTATTTTTATGATTTTATTATCTTTTTTGTTTTTCATTTTAGAATATCCACTAAAAGAGATACTGGTGTCTCTCTTTCAAAAATGGATATTCTGTTGTAGCAATGGAAAACTATCTTTCAACTAGGAATTACCAAGATTTGTTTTTACTATAGGTATTTAGGTAAATACATATATACACATACAAACACATGTTTGAAAACAGCCACTAGTATTTTAAGTTTATTTAGTGTATATCTTTCACCTTAAAATAATATGTTAAAATCTTTCATCTTAAAATAATATGTTAAAATATGAGGGCAAAGTATAATACTATCATACTAATGCAATACCACAAAAATATTCCTCCTGATTTCTTTTAAAATCAAAGGTAGATGATCATAGTACTTGGGTAACAGAGAACATGTAAGTGAAATTTATTATTGCAATTAAATAGAATTTAAGAAAAAAGTTAATCTGAGATACATTAATGATGCAGATAATAGCATTCTTCATATAATACTATCTTACAAATGGAAAGTAAATCTCATAAAGTCTGCAATTATATTTATTTTATATGAACAAGTCAATTTTTTTCTATGTGCAAATGAGTTTCTGTCTATAAACCAATATTTACATTGGTAGGTTTCCCTGACTATATGGAATCAAACTACTCTCTCTCTTTCTCCATCTTTCTATCTGTCATGCACACACACTATTTTAAATGGTTCATGTGCAACAAAAAAAGAAAAAGAACTAATTTTATAAGGTTAAGAGATGGATATTGAAAAATGTAGGATCTTCCTGATAATAGGTAGGAAAATTGAGGGATTCATACCATAAGCTTTCTAAGAATGGTGGTCTATGATCCCATGGGACATTTACAGAAGAGTGCTTGTGTATCAAAATTCTCAAACCAAATAGTGTATCAGATTCAGGATCCTGGATACTGGAATTACAAGGCATGAAACAAATTTTCAGAAAGAGGCATTCAGGCCTTGAAGGTGGAAGTAATGAAAACTGCAAGATAATTCTTTAATTAACTGAGCATATATACATTAGATTTAAAAATACATATGATCTCCAGAGAGTCTAATTAAGTGGCCTAGAGAGAGTTGTGGGCCTAAGGACTACTTGAAGTTCCCCAGGGACTTCTGCTTCCAGAAAGTAGAGTAGAAGAGGGGAATAGAAATATTTCTCCCTATTTCTCCTGCTAATTAAATGTAAAAACCTTGTACATTTTATATAAAATATACATAAGACTCTGATATGTAGAGAGAAGAAGGCCGATCAGCTAGGGACATCAGGCTTGAGGAAGAACACATGGTGAGTCTCCTGTTTTGGGAGCAGTTGTGTTGTGTTGTGTTTTTTTTTTTTTGCCTTAGCCTCATATATCCTGGATTTAGTACTGGAGAAACCAGAAACCCAGAAACCCAAATGGCTGCCCCAAAAGCTCCAATAAAAGCATGCTCTCTTTAGCCAGAGGACCAGGTAAAGAGCAGCTTAGACAATTAACTGAGTTACTCCAGCTGAACGCCACAGAAAAACTAGCTCTTCTCCTGCCTCTTTCAGCAAAGACCAAGTGGGAACCAAGACTTCCCTCCCCACCAGGTTGTAGCTACTTGCACCTGTCCTAAAAAAAAAAAAACCTCGCCAAGACAGTGTCAGAGAAGGCTCCTTCTGAGGAGTCATAGAAAATGTACCTCAGAACGATTTCCCTGGGAGTTGAAAGAAAGAAATATCTATCCTTTTAATGATGCTCCATTAGTCCTGGGTAGCCCACTGGGCATTGACTTTATTTCTAGATGATCCATGCATGAATTTCAAGTAGGTTCCAAAGTGAGGTACTTCAGCTTGTGTTAAGGTATTTGAAGCTTGTAAAGAATTGTTATATATGGACTTGAGTAAGAGGTAGAGTTGAGAATTTAAAGTGGTATAAAAAAAGGTATTTAATACATCATATTATAGAACCAGTTACACTTAAAACATTAACTAGTGGGTTAAAATAGAGAGCATTCTTTGTGTTGTCCTAACAACTCCAATCTTATGATAATGTGTGAAGTAGGTAGAAAGAGAATAAGTTTTCAGGCAGAAGACTTGATTCTGACAGGTACTAGATAAGTTATGGTGAGTGAGTTATATGACCTCTCTTAATATCATCTTTTTCCTTTCTAAAATAAAGATTAACAGGAATTCATAAGATAATACATGCTAACTGCTTAACACCACATTAGGTAATTAACAAATGTTAATTCCTTTCACTCTACTTCTATTAACTTGGCAGCTAATAATAATCATACATTATATTCCTATAGTGCTTTCTAGTTTACCAAAATTTAAATGTATCATTCCATTTAGTAACTGTAATAATTCTATGCTGTTTCTGCAACAGATATTATGCTTTATAAATGAAGACACAATATAGCTAATGAGTGAACATTTGTAATTAAAATTCACATTTTTTCCTCTACAAATACAGTGCTCTTCCTACTACATGATGCTGTTTCCTCTGAATGTATTTTAGTCAGTTTCAAATTATGTTTATACTAAATTAAAATTTTTAAAGTCTCTTTGATATTCAGAGTAGGTGTTGATGCAAGTCACTGATCTCATTCTTAGAGTGTTAGAGTTAGAAATTTAGAAATGATCCCAGGGACTGTAATTTTTTTTGTCTCTGGGAAGGATTGTGCTTAAGCCATGTGTAAATATGTAAATACAATAGCCCACTGTCATTATGCTTATATTCTCAAAGGGAAGAAATTATCACTGGCAATTTTGGTTTGAGCTCTAAAATATCCACTAACTCTATAGTGTCCAGCTATGCATAGATGTCATAAATATGATTCTGTACAAGATCAATGATACAACCCAACTTATATCCTGTTTCTGTATTTCATAAAGATACCATATTTTACAAGGATTTTGGTAATTACTCTTCAAAACATCACCTTCAAAGGTGAAAGATGGAAAAAGATCACCCCTTTATTCCATTTGTAACCTATTATAAGGGTGATTTTATTTTTCTTTGCTCCTTTCCCTTTTGATCTGGGTAGAAATGGACTGCATTGTGAGACTTTCACCAAAAAAAGATTCTCTGCAATCTCCTCCATCAGTTATAAAATTACATTTACTTCTATTTTTCTTAAAATGCAGTATTTTCTAGTATTGTTGCAAAAGCAGTCCTGATCGAGTTACAGAAGACCCTCTTCCCTTCTCTGAGGAGATTTTGCTGTGAAATTATCTCCCGGTTCCCCATGAGTAGGTGCAGCAGCTTTATATCCATGCAGTTCTCATACTATATGACAGAGTACATATGATAACACAATTTCAGTTTAAAATTTTGTTTCTTTGGTTCTTTAAAACTTATGGCCCTATTGTTTTTGTATTAGAACACAGCATTACCTGCATTTGAAATGCATGTACACTGCTTTAAAGAGCTTATATTGTTAAAGCATTAATCAATTTTTGGAGACAGTTTAAATTTCAGCATGTGGTAATTTCAACAATTGCAATCTATGTAAAGCAGGCATACATCCTCCTATACATTGTGTGTTTCAAAACAGAGCACAGCTAATCACACACAACTATAATAATTATCTAAGAGATGAGATATCTATATTTAAACTATTCTCTTAATATCTAGAAATGCTGAATATGACATGCCTTATAGGATGCTGTTTACGGTGTTAAAAATAGTTTAGTTACAAACATATAACCAACATTTCAGCTAAAGCAATGATTTGGGAAACCTATTACAGTATAATCCATATGATTCCTATAAACAATACCTAAGATTTCTTAAAGAAACCTGGTAGTTTTGGTGTGAAAACATGGTAGGTTGTGTTATGTTCTATTTAGAAGCAAAAAAAAAAAAATTCCCCTTTCTCTTCTGTTCCTTTCCTTTTCCTACTCCTCTGGGTATTATTGAGATAAAATCCTAACCATTTAGATTTAGGTGAAAATCCACAACTATCTATTTTGGTGGGGAGAGTGACCAGGAGTTCAGTAGTGCAGAGACAAGGCAGATGCATTGTTGTATAACTTAATGATATTGATGTAAAAGGGGGAATGTTAGTTAAGATAGCACTGTTTTGGAAGAATATTGGAAAACTCTGAGAATCCTAAAGTCTCTTCCTGTATCTGCAGGAGATTTGATGCTTTGTTACACTGGAACTGACCCGTGGGGAAACAGTGGCCTAAGTAGAGGGAGCCAGGATTCAAACTAGGTAACAATCAATACTGTTCTATGGAAATTTTGAAGATGTAGTAGTTACAGAATACAGAGGTTTGGGAAGAAATGACAAATTTTTCTAAGAGGAGAATAGAGTAGTAATAGGACATTAAAAAAGAGACGAGAGATGAAGAGAAAAATCTATATTTTTATAATTATAAAAGATCCATAGAAAATCAGAGGTTGTGGATTTATCTGATTTCAAATATTATATATCTGAAGGATAATGTTTTGAATGAGACTCTATTCTGATTTAGGCCAGAGGATTCATTTCTGGGGTTGACCTTTTTCTTCTCAGGAAATAGAGCATTGTTAAGATAATAGTAAATTCTATCAAAGGTACTGTGAGCAAAAAGAATATCCGTAATAACAAAAACTATAACAACAATCGTAGGTGCAAGTTGCTGGATACCTATTATGTCACAGACACTATGACACGCATTTAAAGCATTGTGTCACTCTCTGAGAAAATATGTGCTCGGTGGGAAGATTACCCATAATTTATAGTTGGGGAAACCAAGACCAAGTAAATTTACATGACATGACAAAGGCCACACACATAATAAACCCACAATTTTTATCTAGTGTCCTCTTAGTTTTCTTGAAGTTTCACAGCTTGGCCATTTTTTTTTAACAGATAATGTCATTTTGGTGTTTGGATTTTAGTGGTTTACCTTTCAGGGCTCGTCTCAGTTTGGAATGCACTTCACATTATCTCCTTGACTGACACCTGAGTGTACCTGACCTGAATCATACAAGCTGGGGCACGCACCATTACGCAGCATAAGCATGATTGGGAAGCGAGTCACTTAGATGCTGTCCTCTGCAGAGCTGGCCCTACCAACACAAACATGTTAGTGCTCATTTCAGCTATTTTCTCTAGCGGTAATGAATTGGAACTGAGCCAACCACACATACTGTTTACTCATCCCTTCTTGTGAAAAATCAATGTTCACAGGCAAATGGGATGGTGAGAATATTCTGGGAGGGTAAACCAAGATTATTCGAGAGTGATGAACTAATATACCTGACAGCTGTGCTATCAGATTCTACTAACCACCATTTTATGAAAGTAAATTTGTGACCTGGGTTAAGGGTAGATGAAATTATTTTATGGTTGGAGTCTTTTGGAATGAACAAACCTTTGCATTAGTTGTGTTAAGACTGAGTGGAATTCTTGTTTCTTTGCCTGCACCCAAAAGGAGAATTGGAGATTTCACTTTCTTATTTTCTACGTGAAGATTACCTATACCTACAGAACTGGTAATATTTCATAAATGGAAAAATGATGCCCACTCTGATTTATTCATATCAGACCTAATGTGTATTAGTGTCAAATTTCCTGTCACATTAATCAATAGCTTTGTTTTCTGATTTGAAACAAGTACTTTAGGTGTGTTGACAAATATTTTATGTTTGATACTTCACTTTGCTCAAATGTTGTTTGTCGTTGATCAATAGAATTACTTACTTTACATACATTTGTATACTGATTCCAATGGAATTTCACAATAAAAGCCAAGGGCCCACGTATCAGATGGTAAAGGAGTGAAGGAGGAGAATCCTGATAAATAAAATGGCATTGAAAATGGGGCATCCATATTCAGTACTCCTAGGAGAAACTATCCTATAAATGAGAGTGGTAAGTAAAAATTGGCTAAGATAAAATGTCATAAAAGAGCTGCTTGGTATTGTCAGAAGCCAATATTTTTATTAATGACCTGCCACCTGTTGGAAACATCAATGTGTTTCATTAAATTTATACTGATAATATAAATTGCTGCCCTTAAACCTTGGCCTTTCTATCAGAAGTTATAAGGTGGGAATAAAGACAAGGCAAAATGGAAATAACCTTATAGCTACACACATGATGACAGAATCAACAGACTGCCAGAAACATGTTAAATCACCTTTGAAAATTAAGACCAAGTGAAGATCATCAGCCTTACCTCACAATAAGACACTCTGAGGATAGTGCTGGATTATCATATTATCAACCACCTAAGGTAAGGAATATGTTCTCAAAACTGAATCTTCTTAATACATTTTCTTGTTAAAATTAGACCTAAGGACACCAACTCAGGGGTAGTTTTATCGGAATTTTCACATAGAATACTATAAATTGATATAGACTGCATTTCAACTAACAAAAACACAATGGCTAAAGCTCTCAGGGATCAAAGTGCAGACAACCACTTAGCAAGTTAGCATGGATCTATTCTGGAAAAGAATTATATTTGTTTTACTTTCTGTAAAATGGAAAAAAGAATAGAATGTCTTAAACTACAATTGTGATATATACTAGTTGGATTTTATAACTCAAGAGATAATTGAGAAAGATTTTTGTCATTTATTAAGTGCTATCAAATCATCAGTTTTTAAGTGGTTAAACATGTTAAACTGGAAATGTTCCCCATGGCTGCAATCTTTTTTTGAGCAGATCATTTTCCTCTCCCCAAGAAATGTGATGCTTGATTGATAAACAATGTTATCTTTATATATCCATTAATAATCATAGTGAAAAAAAACTGGAAGTGAATTTTCCTCAAAGTATTTCTTAAATTCCCTTGTGAAATATCTGAGACATCATATAAGTGCTATACAGTGTACAAGATTGAGCCTTCTGAAGAACAGTTATTTCTTTGAAGTTTTTAATTTTTTTTCTTTATCATGCTGTAATTCATATGAGGTCATTAATTCACAAAGGCCCCAGTTCATTAGAACACAAAGCTAAAGCCAGAAGTTGCACCATTCACTTTCATTTGAGATTAAGTTTGTCTTTAGGTTAATCATAATTCTCAGAGAAAGAATATTAGCCAAAGTACTTTCAGTTAAGTGAGAATTTAAATATTGATTAAACCAGTGATTTTCCTTATATAAGCCATCTAACTTATATATAAAATGCTACATGGTTAGAGTTAAAATAGTACTTATATAGAACAATTTCAAAAAGTTCTGAAGATGCAACTCTACATTTCTCAGCCAGCCACAAAACTAATTCTCTTATTTTCATCAGTTCTTTGCTCAAATGTAATCTGTCTGGGGTTGTCCCTGTGCACTGTATAAAATTGCAACCTCATCTTTGCCAGCCAACAGTCTTTACCCTTAATTCTGCTTTGTCATCATGTATTTGTTTGTTGTCTCTCTCTCTTTATACATAGAAATATATGTTCCAGAAGGGCACAGACTTTGCCTGTTTAGTTCACTGCTTTTTCCCATCACCTAGAATAGCACTGGGCAAATAGCAGTGTTCTACTAACATTTGCTGAATGAAAGAAGGAATGAATAAATGAGTCTTTAATAAAACTTTCTGACCTTAACTATTATATTTCCTTATTTCAAGCTTTTCCTTTTTCAATTCCCTGATATTTTTGCCCAGAAAAATGACATTTGTTCACCAAAGAGTGTTAAGTTTTTTCAGAAGAATTATGTTCCATAGCAATATTTAAAAGAGATAAAAGCCGGCTGCCTGGGGATGAAGCAAGAATGAGTCACCAGATTCCTTAACTGTTCTATAGTAACTTCAACCTCAAAGACAACTGTGAATAAAGAAGATATAGAAAATAAACACATTAAGGCTTCAAATGGATTCAATGCAATCTTCAGTGTTTGATTATCATTACTTCACTAGTTGTCTTCTTACAATATGGAATAATAATAAAGGCATATTTTGGAACACTCTAATGACTGCCTTACAGATAATCACAGTTACACTATAGCATTAAATTTGTATGTGTGTGTAGAAAGAACACAATGTGAAACCTATCTTAACAAATGTTTATGTGCACAACAGAATATTAGTAACTATAGCCACAATCTTGCACTGCAGGTCGGTCACTAGAAATTATTTATCTTGTCTAACTGAAACTTTATACCCACAGAGCCCCATTTCCTCCTCCTCCCAGCCCCTGACAACCTCCATTCTATTTCTGTTTCTATGAATTTGACTATTTTAGATAAAACATATAAGTGGAACCATATGCTGTTTGTCCTTCTGTGACTGGTTTACTTCACTTAGCATAATGTCTTCTAGGTTCATCCATGTCATTGAATTTGGCAGGGTTTCCTGCCTTTTTAAGGCTGAATAATAGTCCACTCTATGTTTATACCAGATTTTCTGTATCCATTTATGTGTCAATGGACATTTATATTATTTCCTTGTCTTGGTTATAATGAATAATGCCTCAAGAGTACAAATCTCTTTCTTTTATCTTCATAATAGGAGGTAGCTGTACAACTTGGAGCTAGGTATTCACTAAAGTTCATTCCTTACCTTCCCAAAGACATTGGGAGATAGGGAACTACCTTCCTTGATGGTTACATTTTAAAGGGATGGCTCCCAGATCCTAGACAAAGACAGTCCTGGTAATAAATCTGGTAAAAGGCCTTTAAAACATTTACATCTGAAAGAGGCAGAGAAATAATTTATAATACATTTCTAAAGTAAATACCTTGAGCAACAGAAGGGGAGAGATTTGTGGGATTAGCCCATATGGATTCAGTAAGAGTCAAGGTAAGAAAGAAATCAAGGCAGGCAGGAAGAAAAGCCTGTCTGAAGTTCAGTCGAGCCTTCTTGGTCAGTGGTGAAGCACCCCCAATAGCCCAGGAATGGGCCAAAGGTCTGATGTAGTCGGTCTACTAGGAGTGGCCAGGAACAGTGGCTTATGCGATGGCCCCTCTCTCAAAGTGACATGGGTCAAATCTGGGCTAGAGTCATAAGTCTGGCAATGCAGTGGTATCCTCTGCAGCAGAAACAGTTCTCTTCCTTGTGTCCAGTCTATTATGACAAATATGTTTCCACGTTTGGTATGATGATGGACTTAGACAGCAACAGTGGCAATCTGAGTGATGTGTGTTCAATCAGAAACTTGATTCTGGTGGATCTCATCTGGAAACACAGCTTTTCTGTGGGCATGTACATGAGTGGTCCAGACAGCAACCATAATGTGTTTCCATCATTCATTGCTCCAGAAGGATTGCTTTAGTTTGCCAGTCAGTAGTGTTCCAAGTGGTAGACTAAACAGCCAAGTCACTGTCAACAGTTCAAGAGCCAATAAAATATAAAAAGTTTCATTGATGTGACTACTGAATTGTGTTTTGAGAAAAGTCTTGAGTTATTCCCACTGAGAAGAATAAGCACATCTATTTTCAGTTCTGAATAGCTTGCATTAAGCTGAACTGCAGCAGCCTAGGAGACACTATTAGGTTTTAGTTTGGCTGGATATCAGCAAAACAGTCCAGGCATTTAGAGGAACTTCAGTGAACTGACAGACCCAATGAGGAAATATCTTTGTTTCAATGGTTAGAATGGGGAATAAAGTTTTCCCAAGGAGAGTTGCTCCTTTTTTTTTATCATTTGACAAATATTTAATCATTTGTTGTCATTAAGTTACAGCATTGCAATATACAGACTGCAGAGAAATACAGATACATTTTCATTTTCATTTTAAATCAATTTACACTGCTACTAACAACATAACATGAGTTAGTGTGCACTCCTTTTTTTAAATGCAAAGGTTAAGTGTTGCTAGGCCCAGGCTGGCTGTGTTCACATTTACTATTTCCACTTGACAATTGAGTCCTGTTAGTCAGTCCGTCCAAACTGACCCACTTCAAAATGAAATATCAGGTCAGAGAGTCACCAGCTTCATGGATCAGGTATACAAGTCAACTTGAAGCCAGTAGAAAGCTAATAGCTGCTTTTGAAAATTGTTTGAACTGATAGCTGTTTATGGGAGACCATGAATTCAAAATCTCAAGGGACACCTCTAAGTGGAGACTGCCTCCCTTTTCCAGCGGCTCCAATTATCATATCACCAGGGTCAGAGACTGGTAGTGCAAAGGGGGCTTAGGGGGTTGTTGGGTTCCAAAAGTGGAAATAATGCCATATCTTACTGGACATCTGCTATTGCAGCCCCTTGGTTTATGCTTCACCCAAAGGATGTTGTTTTTAATGTTGGCTGATATAAAGGACCAAGTAGAATGCTCAAATGAGGGACATGATGTTTCCAACACCAAAAGTCTGCTAAGGTGCTGGATCTACATTTTAGTGGTTGTGGCTGAGTAGATAACTATGTTCCTTGACTATAGGACATACTGAGTATTGTGTATCTGCCTACAATGGGTCCAAGAAACTTTTTTGACCTCTTGCCCCTGATTTTTGTTGGGATTTATAAGCCACCCCTTTTGATAAGTGTTTGATAACACTGTTGTCACAGCTGTTGAGGCTCATGCTTCTGGCATGTCAATTAAAATATCATCTATGTAACTGGACTTCTGAGTGTAGAGACACTTGTGCTAAATTTTTACCTATTCACTAGTTGCAATGGCAGAGGAATTTGTTAGACTAACATTTCTCTCCTTTTAGCTCTTTCTAATGGGGAGAATTCCCTCTGACACCTCTGGCAAAAGGAAGTACAAGTTAGAATAATTCAGTTCCTTGGAAACATTAAAGTGAGGGAGAATCAACCTAAAAGCCTCCACCTATGTGATTATTTTAACTTTTATTTTCTACTGCAAACTCTGCTTAAAACAAATAAGTTTGAAATTGGGCACCACCTCCCATGGTTAGCATGTGACTAGATACCTCTATCCAACAGAGCCATAAAAGTTTGATTCCTTCCCTGAAGCTACCCAGCATACTTGAATCACCGCATTTGGCCATCTGCCCTCCCTGGCAACAAGACCCCCACAGCCCCATCCCTAATTGTCTTTTTTCTTAGGCACCTGAGGTCGGGGTAGAGGGTATGGGAAACATGGCGTGGGGAGGTCAGGTTATAGGAAGAGAGAGTGACTCTGCATATGCAAACCACATTTACTTTAGTTCCAGAAACCACCCACCCAGAAATCAAACTTCTAATGTTTTTAGTCTACACAGAGCTTTGTACTGAATAACAAAGTCCTCATTGCTGGCCTCATTTATTTCAGATTAAAGGACTCCTTGGCCCAGCAGCCATAATTACACTGTCTTTGACTCTAGCCATATTGCTTGTAACCCCACTGTCATATGAACAGCTCTTTCTCTGCTTACACAGAGAGAGTAGCACCAATCAAGGCGTTATTTTAGCAGCTTGTTTCTGTCCTACTTCTTGCTGCTCAGCCTCTAACGCTCATTAACACGTATGACAGCAAGAGACTCTGATTACCAATACCTTCCACTCTTGTCTACCACTTGGTTGAACACATGCCAGATGCCAGAAAATTTTCTCTTATCCCTTAAAATAGTCATGGCACCCTCATCTTTCCTCTTCCAGAAGCCACATCTCTTCAGCATCCTATACTCATTGCCATAACTGTTAAGAATTGTGAAACATATGAGATTTTATCTTATTTGCAAGCTAATGATTTCACCTTCCAGTGTAATGGATTTTGAGTGAAGAAACAAGAATACTGGGTCAGAGATGAAGGATTCATGGAAGTGACAAAAGAGCACAGATGGATGAATGTACATAGTTTTTTTTTCTTTTTTTTGGTTAAAATCCATGTCATGTATTTATTCAACAGCAACTGAATATCTTCTGTGTTCCAGGCCATGTCCTTGGCACTGGGAATGGAGATTAGACCCTGGCCCTCAAAGGACCTCACAGTTTAAAGGGGAAAAAAGATTCCTAAATAAATAAACATAACGTAGAGTACACAAATGGGACCACCAACGGAAGTGCAGAGCAGAGGAACCTGATCCTATGGTTAATGTCCCTAGGAAAGAAAGATCTGGCTAGTGGGCATTTTGATGAAGAACAGAGAAGGTAATGGTTCTCAAAATGTGGCTGGTGAATTACCTACATCTGAATCATATGGACACATAGCAAATGCAGATTCCCAGCAAGTTCTGCAAAGACTGATTCAGCAGGTTGGGGTTTGGGACCCAGGAATCTACATTTTAAGTGCTCTAGGTAATTCTACAGCGATTTAAAGTTTGAGAACCTGAGATAAACATACGAGAAGCATAAGCTTAGGGGACCTAAACCTATTATGTTGAATAGTAAAACATACCTGCCTGTACTCCAGAAGAACCCACTATTTCTGTCCTTCAAGGCTGTTTACTATACAACAGTCCTAGAAAAGATAAGTCTGGAACAAAGGATAGTTAGTACTTCTGCTTGTAGGATATGCAGAAATATGAGAGGCCTATTGAGAATGGTTTTCCAACAATATTATAATGATTGTAATAAATATGAGATTTTCAAATAACATTAAAAGTGGGGAGCTGTAAATTTTTAATCATCTGCTTCCTTTCAGTCTTAATTTTCATATTATAAAATGTATGACATCATGTCCATCATAAGCATAGGATTTCCCTTTATTTGCTCATTATAACCGTTATTTTTATGTTCTTAGAAATCTGTTAAACAATGCCAAGATGTTTTAAAATCTTTTATACTTAATTAAATGGTGTTTCATTCATATTATACTATTGATTATTAACCTTTATTATAAGTTACAGGCATACTTTCTATTATAAATTGGATGATGCTGTATAACTCCATACAAGGGTTCCATAAATATTCACTGGAAGCCTTGCAATTTTTAAATCTCTATTGTCTCCCTTTGAGGTGACCATTGTTTTTGACCGAGTTTTTAACCAGCTCTGACTTGATTTATTTCTACCTTTATTAATTTACAGCTTGAGGTTAGTGCAATTCCAACATAAAAGAAAGTAGTTACCTATATTTGAGGCTACGTTATTATCAGGGTATTGTCTACACTGTCTATGATTGCTGTACAAAAGCCTTAGGCATAGTAATAATGTGTGATTATGTCAATTATGGTGACCTCTCATTATTTTTCAAAGATGGGGTATAAGTATTCCCTTAGGAAGACAGTCACTTTGATCATTCTTCCATGCTTGGAGGCAGATTCTTAGTGACATCTCAGTGTGGTACAATGCCATGCTGTGGCAATCTGGATGGCTAGAGGAGACTTTCGATAGGTAATTATGAAATAGAACATAGAAAAGACCAAAGCTAATAGACTGCCTTGGGGAGCAAACCAGAAAGAAGTTTAGAATGGGAAAGAGGCCATTTCTGTGATATTTGTCAATATTTTTCCACTGAGAATCATCCTATTAAAAGTCTTGACCATCACAATAATCTACCACAGACAAGTACAAAACATTTTGGAAGTACCTTTATAAAGGAAGCAGAAGGCCTTTTTCCTCTCTCATTGACATAGAATCTATATCCTTTTGTTAAACGAGTATGGTAGAAGTAAGAAAACAGCTCTCATTACCCCATTGTTTTGTTTTGATAACTTCTCTTCATTTTGGTTCCTGGAAACTCTTTTCAAAATCAGTCACATTACTGAACAGTATTTCTGCTCTCCTTACTGTTGATGTGTTGACTCTATTCTTTTATTTATTTATTTAGTTTAACATTTCAATGAGAAATTAGAGAAGCTAATTAGGGGTTGCTATTTTCTAATATACTAATTCTCAACTCCATAATTTTATATTTAAAGTAAATTAAAATGAATTTTGTTTTATAATTTGATGATCTTAGTAGTCTTTGAGAATGGCTCTCCCTGATGTCATAAAAAGGTTAGGTATCATTGCACTGGACTATGATATTACAAACATCTGCCATCAGCAAACACATTTAAGTTTCCAAATGGATGCAGGTTTCCATGGCAACAGCTTTAAGGTACATAGGTTAGATTTACTAAATGTACATCAAGCCTAACCCCAATTTCCATGTTGATTTCTGCTGGGGCAGACAGGGATTTGTCCAAGGTCTCTCTTCCTTAGGAATGGGAAATGGGATTTGAAATTTTGGTCCCTTGTTCTCTAGCCCGCTGTTCTGCCTACTAAGTCACACTGTCTTCCAGCTGTTCCTTCTGTTAGTATGTCCCTCAAGAACAATTAGTAGTTCTCCAAAGTTCTTTGCTGTACATACGGAACAATTAAAGAAAAATCTTTCCATCTATGGAAGAAATGAATTGTGACACTCTCGAGAATATTATGTTGATGCCAGTATCTCAGGTCATTCATTTACTAAAGAAGAATGTCTCATTCACAGCCTGCAGAGGTGGCATTTGCAACTCAATAGAATTTGTACATATCACGAATCATGCATCACCAGACTCAGAACTCAAGCCCTGGACTGAATTTTAATCTGCACTCAAATCTGTGTGCCTTTAAACAAATCTCTTATTCCCAGAGATCCAGTATCACTCTTCCACAAAATGTGGTGAGAATAACCTAACATTATGCACATGACTTATGAAAGTACAGTTGACATAATAAATACATATTTGTTGACTCTTTGGGCCTTACATAAGCAAAAGGATGAGGTCATTAGTTGTAGGACTACTATTGCATTTTTGGGGGGAGATATTCCTGATAGTTTTGAAGAAATCATACGCTTTCAGTGTCAAGGAATAGAAACAAAACAAAACAAAAAACAAAGTGTCTTCAGGAGATTCAAGATGGCGGCATGAGAAGTGAGACAGAGAACTCCTCCCAAAAACACAGATAGTGTGAAAATATAGTTAATACAACTAACCTTAAAAGAGCAACAGGAAAGAAGGGTGCACCAGACTGCATACAGAACTCACAAACAGAGCAGACCTCATGAAACAGGGTAATGTAGGAAAGCTTTGATCCGGCAGGACCTGAGCCCTCCCCCCACCCCTGCTCACCAGCAGGAGGAAGAGAAATGGTGCAGGGGAGGGAGTGGAAGTCTGGGACTACTGAACACACAGCCCTGGAGATATGCTTTGTAAGCAGAAATCTACATTATATGGTGCTCTGGAGGATGGGGAGTTGGGACAGGCAGAGTGCATGAGAGACACATTCCAGCCATTTGTGGAGGACGGGATCCATACCCAGCCGCTCTGAGACAAGGGAAAGGCAGGAGGTCCGAGAGGCTTCCTAGCAGTGAAAGGAATGTTGAAGGCACCAGGTTTGCATGGAGCTTGCTGCGCGGAAGAAGGGATAGGAGGACAAGGTTGTCTGGGCACACTCTGCCCAGCAGATTGGGAACTTTAGGGAGTTTCAGGCACTCCATCCTCATGGCTGGATACTCAGCTCTGAGGCCCCCCATTGTGATATGCAGCCTGCTGAGCCTTCCTCCTGGCCTGAAAGCACTGACTAGCAAACTGGCACTCACTGTTCTAGTGTCAGGCCAGCCAGAGAGAGGTCTCACCTACAACAGCTAGAGACACCAACTGCAGAGGCTTACACCTGTATGCTCGGCCCACTGGCTGTGATACTGGAGACAGCACCACAGATGGGAATCAGGAAACAGATCTTCCCTCCCCGCAGGCACCAGCTCCACTCCCCTAAGACCCCAAACCTCACTGTAGGGGCTGAGCAGCTCAAGAGACAGGAGTTTCTGGGCAATAGAGGACACCACACAGAAATATGAAACGTCAAAAGAACACAGTACAGACCAAAATCTCACAAACCCCAGAAAAAGGCCAAATGAAACTGAACTCACCAATCTTCCTAAAAGAGAGTTCAAAATAAAAATCATAAACATGGTTATGGAGGTACAGAAAAATATTCAAGAATTCAGGAACAAATTTAATATGGAGAGTCAATCATTGGGAAATTCCACATCTGAAAAGAAACATAAAGTGGAGGGATTTAAAAGCAGATTAGATGTAGTAGAAGAGATGGTAAATGGAATAGAAATTAGAGAAGAGGAATGAATACAAGGAAGCTGAGGCACAGAGAGGAAAGAATCTCTAAGAATGAAAGAATATTGAAAGAACTGTGTGACCAATCTAAACGGAACAATATTCACATAATAGTGGTACCAGAAGAAGAAGAGGGAGAAAAAGGGATAGAAAGTGTCATTGAGGAGGTAATTGCTAAAAACTTCCCCAATCTGGGGAAGGAGATAGTCTCTCAAGCCATCGAGATGCACAGATCTCCCAAAACAAGGGGCCAAAGGAAGACAACATCAAGACATAAAAATAAGTAAAATGGCAAAGATCAAGGATAAAGACAGACTTTAAAAAGCAGCTAGAGAGAGAAAAAAGATCACATACAAAGGAAAACCCATCAGGCTATCAACAGATTTCTCAACAGAAACCTTACAGGCCAGAAGGGAGTGGCATAATATATTTAATGTAATGAAGCAGAAGGGCCTTGAACCAAGAATATTCTGCCTGGTAAGGTTATAATTTAAATTTGAAGGAGACATTAAACAATTTTAAGATAAGCAAAAGCTGAGAGAATTTACCTCTCACAAATCACTCCTACAGTGCATTTTGGAGGGACTCCTATAGATGGAAGTATTCCTAAGACTAAGTAGATGTCACCCAAGGGATAGACAAAGAGTACAGAATATGATTCATAACATACAAAGAATGGAGTAGGGAGAAAAAGAAGGAAAAAAAAAGATTCTTTAGGCTCTGTTTGTAATAGCATATGAACTGAGTTAAATTAGACTGTTAGATAGTAAGGGAATTACCCTTGAACCTTTGGTAACAACAAATCTAAAGCCTGCAATGGCAATAAATACATACCTATCAATAATAACCCTAAATGTAAATGGTCTGAATGTACCAATCAAAAGACATAGAGTCACTGAATGGAAAAACAAGACCCATCTATATGCTGCCTACAAGAGACTCACTTCAAACTCAAAGACATACCAGATTGAAAGTAAAGGGATGGAAAAAGATATTTAATGCAAATAATAGGGAAAAAAAAGCAGGAGTTGCAATACTTATATCAGACAAAATAGACTTCAAAACAAAGAAAGTAACAAGAGACAAAGAAGGACACTACATAATGATAAAGGGGTCAGTCCAAAACGAGGATATAACTATTATAAACATCGATGCACCCAATACAGTATCACCTACATATATGAAACAAATACTAACAGAATTAAAGGCGGGAAATAGAATGCAATGCATTCATTTTGGGAGACTTCAACACACCACTTACTCCAAAGGACTCATCAACAGGACAGAAAATAAATAAAGAGACAGAGGCACCGAACAACGTATTTGAAGATGGACCTAATGGACATCTACTGAACATTCCATACAAAAGTAGCAGAATACACATTCTTCTCAAGTACACATGGAACATTTTCAGGAATAGATCATATACTAAGCCACAAAAAGAGCCTCAGTAAATTAAAAAATATTGAAATTGTACCAACCAGCTTCTCAGATCACAGACATATGAAACTAGAAATAAATTACGCAAAGAAAACAAAAAAGCCAGACTTCCAGGAAGGTGGCGATGTGAGCATGGTGGCAGAAATCTTCTCCCCAAACCATATGTATTTATGAAAATACAACAAGTACAACTATTCCTAAAAAAGAGACCAGAAGATACAGGACAGCAGATAGCCTGCAGCTATACCTGAGAGGACTCGGCACGCCCGTGAGGCGGATAAGATATGGACCCACAACAGGGCGGGATCCAAGCACTCCCCCACCCCAGTGGACAGGCGGGAGGAGAGGATTCAGAGCTGGGAGGGAGTGGAAGGACACCCCGCAATATAACCAGCCTCAGTGATCTGCACCTGCAGCACGGACACACATCACACAGTGTAGCGGAGATTGGAGGGACAAAGGGTGCAGGATCTGAGCGGAGAACGCACCTGGGTCATTGCAGCTGGCTCCCAGGAAGAAAAAAAAAGAAAAGAGCGTGCTTTTTTCAACGGTCTTAAAGAGACAGGAGCCAAGCAGAGGAGCGGGATCGCCCTGGCACACTCAGACGAGCAGGCTGGGAGTCCTGGTGAGTTTCAGACCCCTTAGCTGGCGACTGGAAAAGCGTGGCCGCACATAGGTTTCCCACAGAGATCGACAGCCTCCCACTCGTTCCCACCGTGGCCAGAGCTATAAAGGGCCCTGCAGAGCGGTGCGGCCAAAGATGTGGAATAGTGGAGCAACAGCGCCACCAACAGCATCCCCACAGAATCTACTCCTGGTGGGCGTTTTCCTTTTTTTGTTGTTGTGGTTTTGTTTTGCTTTTTCGCCACTTTCTTTTTCCTTTTTCTTTTTTCTTTTTAAAGTCTTAAAGAGCCAAGCTGACATACGTGGCACCTACCAGTGACCACGTCTATAACCATGAAAAGACAGAGGAATATGGTCCAGACTAAGATCAACCAGACAGCCCCAAAGAGGGAACCTGAAGGGATGGAAATGCACAGTCTTCCTTAAAAAGAATTCAGAATAAAAGTCATAACCATACTGATGGATCTACAGAGAAATGTGCAAGAGCTCAGGGAGGAAGTGAGGGAAGTGAAGATAGACAATGCAGAAATCAGACAAGCGATCGACGGGCTTAACAGCAGACTGGATGAGATGCAAGAGACTGATAATGGAATAGAAATCAGAGAACAGGAATACAGAGCAGCTGAGGCAGAGAGATAAAAGGATCTCTAGGAATGAAAGAATATTAAGAGAACTGTGTGACCAATCCAAATGGAACAGTATTCACCTTATAGGAGTACCAGAGGAAGAAGAGAGAGAAAAAGGGATAGAAAGTGTCTTTGAAGGAATAATTGCTGAAAACTTCCCTATATTGGGCAAGGAAATAGTCTCGCAGTTCACGGAAGCCCACAGATCTCCCAACACAAGGGACCCAAGGAAGACAACACCAAGACACATAATAATTAAACGGCAAAGATCAAAGATAAAGACAGAGTATTAAAGGCACCTAGAGAAAGAAAAAACACCACCTTCAAAGGAAAACCCATCACACTATCATCAGACTTCTCAACTGAAACCTTACAGGCCAGAAGAGAATAGCATGATATATTTAACGTAATGAAACAGAAGGGCCTCGAACCAAGAATATTGTATCCAGCACGATTATCATTTAAATATGATGGAGGAATTAAACAATTTCCAGACAAGTGAAAGTTGAGAGAGTTTGCCTCTCTTAAACCACCTCTACAAGATATCTTAAATGGACGGCTCTAAAGGGAAGCACCCCTAAGGCTAAAAAGATGTCACCAGGGAAAATAAAATCATACCAAAGAAAGCAGACCATCCAAATACTAACTAAAGGCAAAGAATAAAACACCTAATATACGAAGAATGGAGGAGGAAGAATAAGAAGGGAGAGAAATAAAGAAACATCAGACTGTGTTTACAATAACTTAACAAGAATGTTAAGTTAGATTGTTTTGTTAGTAAAGAAGCAACCCTTGAACTTTTGGTAACCACGAATCTAAAGCCAGCAATGGCAATAAGTACATATCTATGGAAAATCACCCTAATTGTAAATGGACTGAATGCATCAATAAAAAGACACAGAATAACAGAATGGATAAAAAAGCAAGACCCATCTATATGCTGCTTATAAGAGACTCACCGCAAACCCAAAGATATACACAGACTAAAAGTGAAGGGATGGAAAAAGATATTTCACGCAAACAACAAAGAGAAAAAAGCAGGTTTTGCAGTACTTGTATCAGACAAAATAGACTTCAAAACGAAGAAAGAAGCAAGAGATAAAGAAGGAGATTACATAATGATAAAGGGGACACTCCAACAAGAAGATATAACCATTATAAATATATATGCACCCAACACAGGAGCACCAGCATATGTGAAACAAATACTAACAGAATTAAAGGAGGAAATAGACAGCAATGCATTCATTTTAGGAGACTTCAACACACCACTCACTCCAGAGGACAGATCAACCAGACAGAGAATAAGTAAAGACACAGAGGCACTGAACAACACACTAGAACAGATGGACCCAACAGACATCTACAGAACTCTGCACCCAAAAGGAACAGGATACACATTCTTCTCAAGTGCACATGGAACATTTTCCAGAAAAGACCACATACTAGGCCACAAAAAGATCCTCAGTAAATTCAAAAATATTGAAATCCTACCAATCAACTTCTCAGATCACAAAGGTATAAAACTAGAAATAAATTTTAGAAAGAAACCAAAAAGGTTCACAATACATGGAGATTTAACAACACTCGCCTAATTAATCAATGGGTTAACAACCAAATCAAAAAAGAAATCAAAGAATATATGGAGACAAATGACAAAAACAACCCAAAGCCCCAACTTCTGTGGGATGCAGGAAAGGCAGTTCTAAGAGGAAAGCATATTGCAATCCAGGCCTATGTAAAGAAAGAAGAACATTCCCAAATGAATAGTCTAAAGACACAATTACTGAAATTGGAAAAAGAAAAAAAAATAAGGCCCAAAGTCGCCAGAATGAGGGAAATAATAAAGATCAGAGAAGAAATAAATAAATTTGAGAAGAATAAAATAATAGAAAAAATGAATGAAACCAAGAGCTGGTTCTTTGAAAAAATAAAGAACACAGATAAACCTATAGCCAGACTCATTAAAAGAAAAAGAGAATCTACAAACATAAACAGAATCAGAAATGAGAAACGAAAAATAACAACAGACCCCACAGAAATACAAAGAATTATAAGATAATATGAGAATCTATATGCTAACAAGCTGGAAAACATAGAAGAAATAGACAACTTCTTAGAAAAATACAACTTTCCAAGACTGACCAAGCAAGAAACAGAAAAACTAAACAAACCAATCACCAGCAATGAAATTGGATCAGTAATCAAAAAACTACCCAGGAACAAAAACCCCGGACCAGATGGATTCACCTCTGAATTCCACCAGACATATAGAGAAGAAATAACACCCATTCTCCTTAAAGTTTTTCAAAAAATAGAAGAGGAGGGAATACTTCCAAACTCATTCTATGAAGCCAGCATCACCCTAATACCAATACCAGGCAAAGACCCCACCCAAAACGAAAATTACAGACCAATATCCCTGATGAACGTAGATGCAAAAATACTCAACAAAATATTAGCAATCCTAATTCAAAAATACATCAGGAGAATCATACACCATGATTAAGTGGGATTCATCCCAGGGATGCAAGGATGGTACAACATTCGAAAACCCATCAACATCATCCACCACATCAACAAAAAGAAGAACAAAAACCCCATGATCATCTCCATAGATGCTGAAAGAGCATTTGACAAAATACAGCATCCATTCCTCATTAAAACTCTCAACAAAATGGGTATAGAGGGCAAGTACCTCAACATCATAAAGGCCATGTATGACAAACCCACAGCTAACATCATACTTAACAGCGAGAAGCTGAAATCTTTTCACCTAAGATCGGGAACAAGACAGGGATGCCCACTCTCTCCACTGTTATTCAACATATTACTGGAGGTCCTAGCCATGGCAATCAGACAAAACAAAGAAATACAAGGCATCCAGATTGGTAAAGAAGTAGTCAAATTGTCACTATTTGCAGATGACATGATACTGTACATAAAAATCCCTAAAGACTGCACTTCAAAACTACTAGAACTAATATTTGAATTCAACAAAGTGGCAGTATACAAAATTAACACACAGAAATCTGTTGCTTTCCTATACACTAACGATGAACTAACAGTAAGAGAGATCAGAAAAACAATTCCATTCACAATGGCATCAAAAAGAATAAAATACCTAGGAATAAACCTAATGAAGGAAGTGAAAGACGTGTATTCTGAAAACTACAAGACACTCCTAAGAGAAATTAAAGAGCACACTAACAAATGGAAATGCATCCCATGCTCTTGGCTACGAAGAATAAATATTGTCAAAATGGCTATACCACCTAAAGCAATCTACAGATTCAATGCAATCCCTATCAAACTACCAGCAGCTTTCGTCAATGAACCTGAAAAATAATTCTAAAATTCATATGGAACCACAAAAGACCCTGAATAGCCAAAGCATTCCCGAGAAGGAGGAATAAAACAGGGGGAATTACGCTCCCTGACTTCAAGCTCTACTACAAAGCCACAGTAATCCAGACAACTTGGTATTGGCACAAAAACAGACCCACAGAGGTGTGGAACAGAATAGAAAATCCGAACATTAACCCAAACATATACAGTCAATTAATATTTGATAAAGGAGCCTTGGACATACATTGAGGAGATGACAGCCTCTTCAGCAGCTGGTGTTGGAAAAACTGGACAGCTACATGTAAGAGAATGAAACTGGACTACTGTCTAGCCACATAAACTTAAGGTGGATCAAAGACCTGAATGTAAGTCATGAAACAATAAACCTCTTAGAAAAAAACATAGGCAAAAATCTCTTTGACATAAACATGAGCGACTTCTTCATGAACATATCTCCCCGGGCAAGGGAAACAAAAGCAAAAAGGAACAAGTGGGACTATATCAAGCTGAAAAGCTTCTGTACAGCAACGGACACCATCAGTAGAACAGAAGATATCCTACACTATGGTAGAATATATTCATAAGTGATGGAACGGATAAGGGGTTGACATCTAAAATATATAAAGAACTCATGCACCTTAACAAACAAAAAGGAAATAATCAAATTAAGAAATGGGCAGAGGACATGAATAGACACTTCTCTAAAGAAGAAATTCAGATGGTCAACAGGCACATGAAAAGATGCTCTACATCGCTAATCATCAGAGAAATGCAGATTAAAACCACAATGAGATATCACCTCACACCATTAAGGATGGCCAACATCCAAAACAAAAACAACAACAAATATTGGCGAGTATGTGGAGAAAAGGGAACCCTCCTACACTGCTGGTGGGAATGCAAATTATTTCAACCATTGTTGAAAACAGTATGGAGGTTCCCCAAATAACACAAAATAGAAGAACCATTTAACTGTGGAATTCTACTCCTAGGAATTTATCCTAAGAATGCAGCAACCCAGTTTGAAAAAGACATATGCACCCCTATGTTTATCGCAGCACTATTTACAATAGCCAAGAAGTGGAAGCAACCTAAGTGTCCATCAGTAGATGAATGGATAAAGAAGAGGTCGTACATTTACACAATGGAATATTATTCAGCCATAAGAAGAAAATAAATCCTACCATTTGCAACAACATGGATGGAGCTAGAGGGTATTATGCTCAGTGAAATAAGCCAAGCCGAAAAAGACAAGTATCAAATGATTTCACTCATATGTGGAGTATAAGAACAAAGAAAAAAACTGAAGGAACAAAACAGCAGCAGACTCACAGAACCCAGGAGTAATAGTTACCAAAGGGAAAGGGACTGGGAAGATGGGTGGTAATACTGCACCATAATACTGCACATGTAATTGTAGATTAATGATACCAAAATAAATTATATAAAAAAAAGCCCACAAACACATGGAGGCTTAATAAAATGCTCCTAAATAATCAATGGATCAATGACTAAATAAAATCAGAGATCAACCAATATACAGAGACAAATGACAGAATAATTCAACACTTCAAAATCTGTGTTACACAGCGAAAGCCATGCTAAGAGGGAAATATATTGCAATACAGACCTACCTCAGAAAAGAAGAACAATCCCAAATGAACAGTCTAAACCCCCAATTAATAAAACTAGTAAAACAAATGAGGCCCAAAGTCTGTAGAGGGGGTGACATAATAAAGTTGAATACAGAAATAAATAAAATTGAGAAGAATAAAAAATAGAAAGAATCAATGAAAGCAGAAGCTGGTTTTTTGAGAAAATAAACAAAATAGATGAACCCCTAGCCAGACTTATCAAGAAAAAAAGAGAGTTTACACCTATAAACATAATCAGAAATGAGAAAGTAAAAACCACTACATACACCACAGACATACAAAGAATTATGAGAATACTATGAAAAATTATATGGTACCAAACTGGGTAACCTAGAAGAAATGAAAAACTTTCTAGAAAAATACAACCTTCCAAGGCTGACCCAGAAAGAAACAGAAAACCTGAATAGACCAATTATCAGCAAAGAAATTGAATTGGTAATCATAAAACAACCTAAAACAAAACACCTGGACCAGATGGTTTCACTGTTGAATTTTATCAAACATTTCGTGAAGACCTAATACCCATCCTCCTTAAAGATTTCCAAAAAGTAGAAGAGGAGGGAATACTCCCAAATACATTCTACGAGGCCAACATCATGCTAATATCAAAACCAGTCAAAGACACCACAAAAAAGAAAATTACATACCAATATCCCTGATGAACATAGAAGCGAAAATACTCAACAAGATATTAGCAAAACAAATTCAAAAATACATCAAAAAGATCATCCATCATGATCAAGTTGGATTCATCAGATGGATGCAAGGATGGTGCAACATTCAAAAATCCAACAACATCATCCACTACATGAACAATAAGAAGGACAATAACCACATGATCATCTCTATAGTTGCTAAAAAAGCATTCAACAAAATTCAACATCCATTCATGAAAAAAACTCTCAATAAAATGGGTATAGAGGGCAAGTACCTCAACATAATAAAGGCCATATATGACAAACCCACAGCCAACATTATACTTAACAGCGAGAAGTTGAAAGCTTTTCCTTTAAGATTGGGAACAAGACAAGGATGCGTGCTCTCCCCACTTTTATTCAACATAGTTCTAGAGGTCCTAGCCACGGCAATCAGACAACACAAAGAAATAAAAGCATCCAGATTGGTAAGGAAGAAGTCAAACTGTCCCTGTTTGCAGATGACATGATATTGTACATAAAAAACCCTAAAGAATCCTCTCCAAAACTACTAGATCTAATATCTAAATTCAGTAAAGTTGTGGGATACAAAATTAATACACAGAAATCTGTTGCATTCCTATACACTAACAGTGAACTAGCAGAAAGAGAAATCAGGAAAACAATTCTATTCCCAATTGCATCCAAAAGAATAAAATACCTAGGAATAAACCTAACCAAGGATGTGAAAGACTTATACTCTGAAAACTACAAGACACTCATGAGAGAAATTAAAGAAGTTACTAATAAATGGAAACACATCCCATGCTCATGCATAGGAAGAATTAATATTGTCAAAATGGCCATCCTGCCTAAAGCAATCTACAGATTCAATACAATCCCTACCTATCAAAATACTAACAGCATTCTTCGTGAACTAGAGGAAATAGTTCTAAAATTCATATGGAACCACAAAAGACCCCAAATAGCCAAAGCAATCCTGAGGAGGAAGAATAAAGTGGGGGAATTACATTACCTGACTTCAAGCTCTACTTCAAAGTCACAGTAATCAAGACAATTTGGTACTGGCACAAGAACAGACCCATAGACCAATGGAACAGACTAGAGAGCCCAGATATAAACCCAAGCATATATGGTCAATTAATATATGATAAAGGAACCATAGATATACAATGAGGAAATAGCAGCCTCTTCAACAGCTGGTGTTTGCAAAACTGGGCAGCTACATGTAAGAAAATGAAACTTGATTATTGTCTAACCCCATACACAAAAGTAAACTCAAAATGGATCAAAGACCTGAATGTAAGTCATGAAAACAGAAAACTCTTAGAAAAAGCACAGGCAAAAATCTCTTGGACATAAATATGAGCAACATCTTCATGAACATATCTCTCTGGGCATGAGTTACAAAAGCAAAAATGAACAAGTGGAACTATGTAAAACTTAAAAGCTTCTGTACAGCAAAAGACACCATCAATACAACAAAAAGACATTCTATAGTATGGGAGAATATATTCATAAATGACATATCCAATAAGGGGTTGACATCCAAATCATATAAAGAGCTCATGCACCTCAATAAACAAAAAGCAAATAAGCCAATTAAAAAATGGTGGAGGAGCTAAACAGAAACTTCTCCAAAGAAGAAATTCAGATGGCCAACAGTCACATGAAAAGATGCTCCATTTTCAGCCAAAAGAAGAAAACAAACCCTACCATTTGCAACAACATGGATAGAGCTAGATGGTATTATGCTCAGTGAAATAAGCCAAGTGGAAAAAGACAAGTATCAAATGATTTCACTCATATATGGAGCATAAGAGCAAAGAAAAAAAACTGAAAGAAACAAACAGCAGCAGAATCACAGAACCCAGGAATGGACTAACAGTTACCAAAGGGTAACGGACTGTGGAGGATGGGTGGGAAGGGAGGGACAACGGGGAAAAGGGGGCATTATGATTAGCAGACGTAATGTTGGGGGGGCACGGGGAGGATTGTACAACTCAGAGAAGACAAGTAGTGATTCTATAGCATCTCACTATGCTGATGGACAGTGACTGTAATGGGGTAAGTGGGGGGACCTGATGAAGTGGAGAGTTTAGTAACCATAATGTTGCACATGTAACTGTCGATTAATGATACCAAAAAAAAAAGATACTCCACATCGCTAGTCATCAGAGAAATGCAAATTAAAACCATAATGAGATATTATCTCACACCAATTAGGATGGCTGCCATCCAAAAGACAAACAACAACAAATGTTGGCAAGGATGTGGAGAATTGGGAACCCTTCTACATTGTTGGTGGGAATGTAAATTAGTTCAACCATTGTGGAAGGCCATATGGAAGTTCCTTAAAAAAGTAAAAATAGAAATACCATTTGACCCAGGAACTCCACTCCTAGGAATTTACCCTAAGAATGCAGCATCTCAGTTTGAAAAAGACATATGCACCACTGTTTTTATCGCAGCACTATTTACAATAGCCAAGAAATGGAAGCAACCTAAGTGTCCATCAGTAGATGAATGGATAAAGAAAAAGTGGTACATATACACAATGGAATATTATTCAGCCATAAGAAGAAAACAAATCCTACCATTTGCAACAACATGGATGGAGCTAGAGGGTATTATGCTCAGTGAAATAAGCCAGGCGGAGAAAGACAAGTATGATTTCACTCATCTGTGGAGTGTAAGAACAAAGAAAAAACTGAAGGAACAAAACAGCAGCAGACTCACAGAACCCAAGAATGGACTAACAGTTACCAAAGGGAAAGGAACTGGGGAAGATGGGTGGGAAGGGAGGGATAAGGGAGAAAAAGGGGCATTATGATTAGCACACATAATGTAGCAGGATGTGGGGCATACAGGGAAGACAGTATAACACAGAGAAGACAAGTAGTGATTCTGTTATCATGTTTCTACACTGATGAACAGCTGTATGGGGTAGGTGGTGGGGACTTGATAATAGGGGGCGTCTAGTAACCATTATATTGCTCATGTAATTGTACATTAATAATAGCAAAATAAGAAAATGACAAAAAGAAAAACCAAAGTGTCTTTAAGATTCAATAAATTTATATAACAAAACAAGAATTCCAGAAGGAGAATTGCTTTAATGATGGTTAATTTCATACCTGAATGAAGTTGTCTAAATCTCAGGTTCTTTATACTTTTGCCTTCTTCCATCCCTTTCCAAGTTGGTTTCAGCAGTTCCAGGCTCACATCCATACCTGGAAATACCCTGTGTGTTTTGGAACTGAAAAAACCTTTCCCAGCCACTTCCCCCTGATTTGCCCTCATGGCACGTGGCACTGGATTGAGTCATAATGTGTGCCTAAAATAATCATTGACAAGGAAGAGAACAACCATAGCTAGTATGGTGCCTCTCTGGCAGGCATATAATCCCAATTATCTTCCCCTTTTCCCTATGCTGGTGTATGACCAGCTGTCAGTGAAGCACATATAAGTGAGGAAGGTAAATACCTGAAGAAATTAAGCTTTCTTTTAGGAAAAAGTGTAGGATAGTTAAATATTGGAACATAATCAAGAAAGCTGGATGTAGCTAAAAACAAGTAATTATTTAAATGTAATTTTTTAAAATAGGAGGCAAGGCTTGGGGGTGAAAGTTTGCCTGAAGAGGCTTAGCATTTGTTTTTTTTCAATGTAAAAATAACATCAGAGTAGATGAACTTTTCCCTGTTCCTCCTATTAAATACCACAAAAATCTCTGGACATTATGTATAAAACAAACATAAGACTCTTGAAGTTGGAGACAGGAAGGCAGATCAGCTAGCAAACTTATGACTTGAAAAACATGAAACTGAGTTATCTGCAGTCTTGGGTGTTTTTGTTTGTTTGTTTGTTTTTAAACTCATATTCCACAGACATGGAGCTGAAGGACAGAAAAAGCAATGGTCTCATCTCCACTCATAGCAGCAATGGCTGATTGGGAGACCAGAATCCTACCCTTGCAAGGTACCTGTACAACCCTACCAGGGTGATATCAGAAAATACCAAGTTGGGAGCTGCAATTTTCATACCTGCTCACTGGTAAAGGGCCCCCTCCCTGCCCATGATGTCAGTGGACGTGAAGTGGAAACCCAGATGTTCTACCCCCACTGGATAGTAACAAGGTGCCTCTCCTGTTTTCCACTGTGGTATTGACAGGTGGAGATTCAGGACTTGTACCATTGCAAATAAGGCAAACCCTTCATGGTGTCAGTGGAGATCATGTGGGGAGCCAGATTTATCATCCTCACCTAGTATAAGCGAGGAGGACAAATGCGGAAGTCAGACTTTTACCTCCATCTGGCAGTACTGAGGCAGCGCTTTGCCAGAAAAAGCCAGGTTGACAGAAGTTTAAATAAGATCCTTACAAACAAATGAACCATGAACTAAATGTTACATGTATAAAAATTAACACAACATGGATTAAAGACTTAAATGTCAAACCTAAAACTGTAATATGTTTAGAAAAATAAATTAAGAAAAAATGTTTTGATTTTAGGCTACACAAAGTGTTCAGAGACTTGATATCAAAAGCACAGCCCATCAAAGGAAATGTTAAATAGAAATCTATTAAAATTAAAAACTTTTGCTGTGTGAATGACCTTGTTAAAAGTGTGAAAAGATAAACTGTATAGTGATAGATGATATTTGCAATTACACATCTGACCTTGGACTAGCATCTAGGATACAGAAAGAACTTTCAAAACTCAGTAGTAAAAACAAATAATCCAAAACAATCCAATTGGAACATAGATGAAAGACATGAAGAAATATTTTACTGAAGAAGATAAACAGGTAGAAAATAAGCACATAAAAATATGTCCATCAACATTAGCCATTAGGGAAATGCAAGTTAAAACCATAATAAGATATCACTATATGTCAAATGGTTAAAGAAAGTGACAACACTAAAAGCTCTGGCTAGGATATGGAAACAGTGGATTACTCATATGTTACTGGTGGGAATGGCACAAATGCTACAGTCATTTTAGAAAATTTTAAATGCTATTTTTTAAACTGCAATTGACACATTAATGACATTTGTCACAGACATATGAAAACTTAAGTCCAATCAATACCAGGGCATGAATGTTTGTAGCAGCTTTTCTTTTTTTTTTTTTGTAATAGCAAAAACTAGAAACAACACAGATGCTCTTCTACAGGTAAATGGTTCAACAAACTGTGGTACATCCACACCATGGAATAAAAAGAAATAAGCTATCAGCACATGTAAGAACTTAGATGAATCTCCTGATAACTATGAAGATTTTAAAAACCAAATCCAAAAAGATTACATAATGCATGATCTCATTTATACAACATTCTTGAAATTACAAAATTATATAGCTAGAGTACAATTTGGTGGTTGTCAGGGGTTAAGGAAGCTGTGGGGCTGGAGGGAAATGGATGTGACTACAAAAGAGCAGCATAAGGGATACTTGTAGCAATGCAAATGATCTGTTCTTGTTGTATGAATGTCAATATCCTGTTTTTGTTATTGCACTATAGTGTTACAAAGTGTTACAATTTGGAGAAATCAGGTAAAGAGTACACAGGATCACTCTGTAATACTGTATGTGAATTTATAATAATCTCAAAATTTTCAAAATGATTAAAAGATGTTTAGGTATATTTTAGCTCTTAAAATACATTATACAATACCAAGTTTATAGGGCTAATTTTTCTGGGAAGTTATAAAATTAAGAATAAAATATATAAACTCTCGATTCAGAAGTTAGTATTTAAGTGGTTATGGGAAACTAGATGATGTAATCACAGTGATGAATAAAGGAACTTACTTTAGGAGCATCACAAACCAATGGGAGGCATGAAAGGTATTGAAGAAGTAATTAATAAGAAGGAATTATTAGATCTACAGGAATCAATGATCTGTGAGATTAAAGAAGGCAAAATCAATTTAAGAAATGTTAAGAAGCAAGATTATTACATATTCAGTAATGGATTCTAGCTAACAACACGATGAAGTCTCTCTAATTGTCTTTCAGTTGTATGACATGAAAAACAGTCCAATATTACATGACAATAAAAATTAAGACTAATTGCTAATGTATTTTATTGGTATCTGGATGAAATCTCCTAAAAACCAAGGTAGATTGAGCTGAACTTGGAAACCTGACCAATGAACCAGACAAATACCACCCAAAAAAGAACTCAAGCTATGTAGGATTCAAAGTATCAAATAAAGCATAATGGGGAAAAAAAGATCCATCAAGGCATTGAACTATTGATCTGCTGACTCACTATCTATCATCTATATCTTTATGTTTATTTATGTAAATAGGTGTTCATGTCTCAGCGACTGAGAGTTCACCTCAATAAGGATCCACCCATCTATCCCATCTTTTGTTTTGTGGATGCTCATTAGTGATATATTTATCTCCCCACATTTTCTGAATAAGTATCTTCGTGGATGATAATACACAGAAGTCATCATCTAATGGTGTATACATGAATGTGTGTGTATTAAATGGGGAGTAATGAAGTGGCACAACAAGAAAGAACAAAATATCAGGAATAGACAAAAGAAGAGCCATGTTAAAATATGTCATTGGTGTTACAGCTTCTCTTGGATGTAATTGGTGCTTCATTTAAGAATGGATGAGAAGCTTTTTACATTTTTACAACAGAACTGCACTAAATACATGACTAAACACTTTTTGTTGTCTCAGACTTGAAATTGAAGAGAGGTATCCATTAATATGCCCTGTTAAAAGTGAATTGTACCAAGAGAAACCCTTAAATTTCCACTGTCAAACACAGACTGGACAGAAATGTCCTCATTTCAAACAGCAGTAAAAGCTGGAGCCTAAGTCAGGACAGTCAGAATAACTCCATTAAAACAGGAAGGGATGTCACATGATGATGCAGAATAGGACGGTTAAAAATAAAAGAATAAATAATAAAATCCTAAAAGATCTAGATTTCTTGATAAAGGAACTGGTATTTTAAATAAGTAAGGAAATATACAGATCCTCTAAAGGCTGGGAATCACAAGAATGAAATCAACTGACTGAGTAGATAACAGAATGTTGTACAAAGTAAGATGAATACAGTAAAAATGAAATAAAACAAAATTAGGACACTACAATAGCAGAATTAAAATTTACAAAGGATATAGTAAATAGAATATTCACTGCAGAATACTGAATCAGTGATGTAGAGTACAAACTGGAAATGTTCCCTTAGAAGAAAATGACAAAGTGATGTAAATTCTAAAATGAAAGATAATATTTAGAAGAGAAATCTGGAGGAGATATTTATGTAACTGGTCTATGTGAAGAGCTGTAAGAATAATTTTAATAGAAATAACATATAAAAGCTTTAGGAAATCTAAGCTTATATGTTATCCAGTTTACAAATTTAAATGGCTTATTAGATTCTAGAGCAGTGAGTGTGAAAAAGGTTATAAGATAACATACTTTAAAATGTATGGAGTAGAAATGTGTAAATTAAATTTGAACAAAGGATTCAGAAGGATGGATGCAAGGATAGATTACCTTGTGAAGTAGTGCGGGAAATTTTAAATAAATGAGAAAATTAAGAGATTTCTTTTGGCAAAAAAATCAGAACGATATATACTCCAGGAAAAAGTGGATACAGTTAAGGAAAACAGGAAGGGAAATCTCATAATGGCAGTTCTGTAGAGGGCCTAAAGAGCAATCAGTTCGGATTGCAGCAAAGGATGGAAGGCTATGTCAAAGAGGTCATTGAGAATGAATGATTCTGCACAGAAAATGGTATGAATGAGGAGATAGAAATAACGTATGAGATATTACAAAAGCATCAAATTCTTTTCATTTAGAGAAAAAAAGAAAAGAAATTAGGAAACATGGAAATTTGTCTAATAAGTTATAGCACACATTTAGGCAAATAAATATTAGCATGGTTTTAAGCAATGAAAATCATAACCTTGATGTTAGAAGCCTTCTGCTTCTAGACTATCCAGAGAGAAGGAAATATTACCTGAGCACAATGTTTGGCTGGGCAGTACAGTTGGTATACTTACATATAGTGATAATAAGATAACCACTGCTTATTGGTTTCGTGGAAGCATGGAAACATTATTTGATTATAAAATGCAAGGTAAAAGACCCTATGCATAGGTCAACATCCTTGAAAAACATGTAAAGTAAGATTACAGTCTCCAGAGGCAGAACATAAAAGTGAAATAAAAAATGCAAGAAAACTTGGGATTGCTAATAATTTCATTTTACCTGTAGAGGAGGAGTTGAGATACTATTACAATACTGAATAAAGTTGACGGAAAAATAAATAGAGGTAGAAAGTTTACTATTTAAATGAGCAAAGGTCACTAATCAATGGAGGAAGTAAAACTAATAATGTAACTATCAATCTTTAATATGAGGAAGGGGACTTCCGGGAAGATGGCGGTGTGAGCAGGGCGGCAGAAATCTCCTCCCAACACTATATTTATCTACGAAAACACAGCAAATAAATCTATTCCTAAAAGAGAGACGAGAATACACAGGAAAGCACACAGCATGCAGCTACACCCGAGAGGACTCGGGACCCCAAGAGATGGGTAAGATATGGAGCCGCGACCCGGCGGGACCTGAGCACTCCCCCACCCCAGCGCACTGGCGGGAGGAGAGGATTCAGAGCTGGGAGCTAGTGGAAGTAAACCCCGCTAAGTAGCCAGCCCCGGTGATCTGTGCGGGGAGCGCTGACCCACACTGTGCAGTGCAGCAGAGATTGGAGAGACAGAGGGGCAGCATCTGAGCAGGGAACGTGCCAGGGTGCTTGCAGCCGGCTCCCGGAAGGAAAAAAAAAAGCGCACGATTTCTTCAGCTGTCTTAAAGAGACAGGAGCCCAGCGGAGGAGCCGGATGGGCCCAGCACACTCAGCCCAGCAGGCTGGGAATCCTGGGGAGTTTCAGACGCCTTAGCTGGCAACTGAGGAAGCGTAGCCATACTTACACTTCTCACTGAGATCAACAACCTCCTATTTGTTCCCACCCCTGCCAGAGCGATAAAGGGCTCTGCAGAGCGGTGCAGCCACAGCTGTGGAATAGTGGGGCAATAGCGCCACCTACAGCATTCCCACAGAATCTACGTCTGGTGGGTGTTTTTGTTTTGTTTTGTTTTGTTTTGTTTTTGTTTTTTCTTTTCTTTCTTTTTTTCTTTTTGTTTCTTCTCTTTATAAAGTCTTAAAGAGCTCAGCTGACATACATGGCAACTATCAGTGACCAATTCTATAGCCATGAAAAGACTAGAGAATACGGTTCAGACCAAAATCAACCAGACAACCCCAGAGAGGGAATGTGAAGGGATGGAAAAGCACAGTCTTCCTGAAAAAGAATTCAGAATAAAAGTCATAACCATGCTGATGGACCTACAGAGAAATGTGCAAGAGCTGAGGGAGGAAGTGAGGGAACTGAGGAAAGACAATGCAGAAATCAGACAAGCGATCGACGGGCTTCACAGCAGAATGGATGAGATGCAAGAGACTGTTAATGGAGTAGAAATCAAAAAACAGGAGTACAGAGTAGCTGAGGCAGAGAGAGATAAAAGGATATCTAGGAATGAAAGAATATTAAGAGAACTGTGTGACCAATCCAAACGGAACAATATTCGCATTATAGGAGTACCAGAGGAAGAAGAGAGAGAAAAAGGGATAGAAAGTGTCTTTGAAGAAATAATTGCTGAAAACTTTCCCTCGCTGGGGAAGGAAGTAGTTTCGAAGTCCACCGAAGCTCATAGATCTCCCAACACAAGGGACCCAAGGAAGACAACACCAAGACATATAATAATTAAGATGGCAAAGATCAAAGATAAAGACAGGGTATTAAAGGCAGCTAGAGAGAGAAAAAAGATCACCTACAAAGGAAAACCCATCAGACTATCATCAGACTTCTCAACAGAAACCTTACAGGCCAGAAGAGAATGGCATGATATATTTAACATTATGAAACAGAAGGGCCTCGAACCAAGAATATTGTATCCAGCACGATTATCATTTAAATATGATGGAGGGATTAAACAATTTCCAGACAAACGAAAGTTGAGAGAGTTTACCTCTCATAAACCACAACTACAGGATATCTTAAATGGACTGCTCTAGAGGGAAGCACACCTAAGGCTAAAAAGATGTCACCAGAGAAAAAAAAATCATAGCAAAGAAAGCAGTCCATCCAAATACTAACTAAAGGCAAAGAATAAAACACCTATTATAGAAAGAATGGAGGAGGAGGAACAAAAAGGGAGAGAAATAAAGAAACATCAGACTGTGTTTACAATAACTTAACAAGAAAGTTAAGTTAGATTGTTAGATAGTAAAGAAGCAACCCTTGAACCCTTGGTAACCACGAATCTAAAGCCAGCAATGGCAATAAGTACATATCTATCAATAATCACGCTAAATGTAAATGGACTGAATGCACCAATCAAAAGACACAGAGTAACAGAATGGATAAAAAAGCAAGACCCATCTATATGTTGCCTACAAGAAACTCACCTCAAATCCAAAGATACACACAGACTAAAAGTGAAGGGATGGAAAAAGATATTTCATGCAAACAACAAAGAGAAAAAGCCGGGTGTTGCAGTACTTCTATCAGATAAAATAGACTTCAAAATGAAGAAAGTAGCAAAAGATAAAGAAGGACATTACATAATGATAAAGGGGTCAGTTCAACAAGAAGATATAACCATTATAAATATATACGCACCCATCACAGGAGCGCCAGCATATGTGAGACAAATACTAAAAGAATTAAAGGAGGAAATAGACAGCAATGCATTCATCTTAGGAGACTTCAACACACCACTCACTCCAGAGGACAGATCACTCAGACAGAAAATAAGTAAAGACACAGAGGCACTGAACAACACACTAAAACAGATGGACCTAACAGACATCTACAGAACTCTACACCCAAAAGCAACAGGATACACATTCTTCTCATGTGCACCTGGAACATTTTCCAGAATGGACCACATACTAGGCCACAATAAGAACCTCAGTAATTTCAAAAATATTGAAATCCTACCAACCAACTTCTCAGATCACCAAGGTATAAAACTAGAAATAAATTTTAGAAAGAAATCAAAAAGGCTCACAAATACATGGAGACTTAACAACACTCTCCTGATTAGTGAATGGGTTAATGACCAAATCAAAACAGAAATCAAAGAATATATGGAGACTAATGACAACAACAACATAAAGCCACAACTTCTGTGGGATGCAGCAAAGGCACTTCTAAGAGGAAAGTATATTGCAATCCAGGCCTATTTAAAGAAGGAAGAACATTCCCAAATGAGTAGTCTAAAGAAACAATTACTGAAATTAGAAAAAGTAGAACAAATGAGGCCCAATGTCACCAGAAGGAGAGACATAATAAAGATTAGAGAAGAAATAAATAAAATTGAGAAGAATAAAACAATAGAAAAAATCAATGAAACCAAGAGCTGGTTCTTTGAAAAAATAAACAAAATAGATAAACCCCTGGCCAGACTCATTAAGGGAAAAAGAGAACCTACACACATAAACACAATCAGAAATGAGAAAGGAAAAATCACGACAGACCCCACAGAAATACAAAGAATCATAAGAGAATATTATGAGACTCTATATGCTAACAAGCTGGAAAACATAGAAGAAATGGACAACTTCTTAGAAAAATACAACTTTCCAAGACTGACCAAGCAAGAAACAGAAAAACTAAACAGACCAATCACCAGCGACGAAATCGAATTGGTAATCAAAAAACTACCCAAGAACAAAACCCCCGGGACTGATGGATTCACCTCTGAATTCTACCAGACATATAGAGAAGAAATAACACCCATTCTCCTTAAAATTTTCCAAAAAATAGAAGAGGAGGGAATACTTCCAAACTCATTCTATGAAGCCAGCATCACTCTAATACCAAAACCTGGCAAAGACCTCACCAGAAAAGAAAATTACAGACCAATATCCCTGATGAACGTAGATGCAAAAATACTCAACAAAATATTAGCAAACCGAATTCAAAAATACATCAAGAGGATCATACACCATGATCAAGTGGGATTCATCCCAGGGATGCAAGGATGGTACAACATTCGAAAATCCATCAACATCATCCACCACATCAACAAAAAGAAGAACAAAAACCACATGATCATCTCCATAGATGCTGCAAAAGCATTTGACAAAATTCAGCATCCATTCCTGATTAAAACTCTCAACAAAATGGGTATAGAGGGCAAGTACCTCAACATCATAAAGGCTATATATGACAAACCCACAGCTAACATCATACTTAATGGTGAGACGCTGAAAGCTTTTCATCTAAGATCGGGAACAAGACAGGGATGCCCACTCTCTCCACTGTTATTCAACATAGTACTGGAGGTCCTAGCCACGGCACTCAGACAAAACAAAGACATACAAGGCATCCAGATTGGTAAAGAAGAAGTCAAATTGTCACTATTTCCAGATGACATGATACTGTACATAAAAAACCCTAAAGATTCCATTCCAAAGTATTAGAACTAATATCTGAATTCAGCAAAGTTGCAGGATACAAAATTAACACACAGAAATCTGTTGCTTTCCTATACACTAACGATGAACTACCAGAAAGAGAAATCAGAAAAACAATTCATTCACAATGACATCAAAAAGAATAAAATACCTAGGAATAAACCTAATGAAGGAAGTGAAAGACCTGTACTCTGAAAACTACAAGACACTCCTAAGAGAAATTAAAGAGGACACTAAGAAATGCAAATGCATCGCATGCTCTTGGCTAGGAAGAGTAAATATTGTCAAAATGGCTATACTACCTAAAGCAATCTACAGATTCAATGCAATCCCCATCAAACTACCAACAGCTTTCTTCAATGAACTGGAACAAATAATTCTAAAATTCACATGGAACCACAAAAGACCCCGAATAGCCAAATCAATCCTGAGAAGGAGGAATAAAACAGGGGGAATTACACTCCTGGACTTCAAGGTCTACTACAAAGCCACAGTAATCAAGACAATTTGGTATTGGCACAAAAACAGACCCACAGACCAATGGAACAGAATAGAAAATCCAAACATTAACCCAAACATATACAGTCAATTAATATTTGATAAAAGTGCCTTGGATATACAATGGGGAGACGACAGCCTGGTGTTGGGAAAACTGGACAGCTACATGTAAGAGAATGAAACTGGACTACTGTCTAGCCCCATACACAAAGGTAAACTCACGGTGGATCAAAGACCTGAATGTAAGTCATGAAATCATAAAACTCTTAGTAAAAAATATAGGCAAAAATCTCTTGGACATAAACATGAGCATCTTCTTCATGAACATATCTCCCAGGGCAAGGGAAACAAAAGCAAAAATGTACAAGTGGGACTATATCAAGCTGAAAAGCTTCTGTACAGCAAAGGACACCATCAGTAGAACAAAAAGTCTTCCTACAGTATGGGAGAATATATTCATAAAAAACGTATCTGATAAAGGTTGACATCCAAAATATATAAAGAACACATACACCTTAACAAACAGAAAGCAAATAATCCAATTAAGAAATGGGCAGAGGACATGAATAGACACTTCTCTAAAGAAGAAATTCAGATGGCCAACAGGCACATGAAAAGATGCTCCACATCACTAATCATCAGAGAAATGCAGATTAAAACCACAATGAGATATCACCTCACACCAGTGAGTATCGCCAACATCCAAAACACAAACAACAACACATGTTGGCGAGGATGTGGAGAAAAGAGAACCCTCCTACACTGCTGGTGGGACTGCAAATTAGTTCAACCATTGTGGAAAGCAGTATGGAGGTACCTCAAAAAACTCAAAATAGAAATACCATTTGACCCAGGAATTCCACTCCTAGGAATTTACCCTAAGAATGAAGCAGCCCAATTTGAAAAGGACAGATGCCCCCCTATGTTTATCGCAGAACTATTTACAATAGCCAAGAAATGGAAGCAACCTACGTGTCCATCAGTAGATGAATGGATAAAGAAGATATGGTACATATACACAATGGAATATTATTCAGCTATAAGAAGAAAACAAATCCTACCATTTGCAACAACATGGATGGAGCTAGAGGGTATTATGCTCAGTGAAATAAGCCAAGCCGAAAAAGACAAGTATCAAATGATTTCACTCATATGTGGAGTATAAGAACAAAGAAAAAATACTGAAGGAACAAAACAGCAGCAGACTCACAGAACCCAAGAACGGACTAATAGTTACCAAAGGGAAAGGGACAGGGGAAAATGGGCGGAAAGGGAGGGATAAGAGGGAAAAAGGGGCATTATGATTAGCAGATGTAATGTTGGGGGGCACGGGGAGGGCAGTACAACTCAGAGAAGACAAGTAGTGATTCTATAGCATCTCACTATGCTGATGGACAGTGACTGTAATGGGGTTGGTCGGGGGGACCTGATGAAGGGGTAGTTTAATAACCATAATATTGCACATGTAATTGTAGATTAATGATAATAAAATAAATTATATTAAAAATAAAAGATGAGGAAGGAGGAAAAAGGGGGAAAATACAAATGACCTAAACTATCACCCAGCATAGTGGGACAAGAGTAATTATGAAAAAGGAATAAAGTTGATGACTAAAGACATAGAAGAATGATTAATTTATGTAACAATCAGAATCAAAAATGCATAAAAAGTTGACTGGTGATTCTTCAGGGAAAGCAGATTATATAGAGATAAATGGAACAAATAGTTTTAAATAGCTTTTAAGAATTATTTGATTTATTATCAATTGTATGGATTACTTTGATAAAAGATCATTTTAAGAGGTCAGGATCAAAAATACCATACATAGAAATAATATGCAAGCAATAAGTTGGAAAACAATTCCCAGAATATGAGGAAAAAATAATTCTTAATATTCTTAACATGTGAAAAAACTTTTACTAACCAATAAGAGAAATACCAAGGTGTAGTCAAGTAATTTTGAAAATAAATACAAACTACATGTGAGCATGAGATTTCTTAAACACACAAATAATTAAACATTAGAGACTCCAACAAATACAATTTTAACCTAACATATTAGCAAAGGTGAAAATAAGTAGTTAAAAAGTGACTTTTTCAGACAATGTGGTTAATTGAAAAGTGCCACTCTAAACTGGGAATTTAAATTGATTAAAAACCATCTAGAAATCAATATGGAGTACAAATCAAAACTTTGATTTGTGTATGCCCATGGATATAGCTATTGAATTTCTTTCAATTGGTCTTTATGATACTATACACATAAAAAGGGTTTATCTACAGGAATGGTTTTGGTATATCATAAGTTTGGCAACTGTAAATATTTTCCAATTTAGTAAATAAATTAGAGTTCAGCCATAAAGTGTAAATTAGTCATTAAGATGTACAGCTTAGAAAACATTTATGTGTATGAAACATGTTCATAGTTTTAGTTAAGTGCAAGAGAAGGTTGTCAAATGATATACTCTTTATATTCCTCCAATTTATTTATTTTTTGGGTGGGAGGGGGCACAGTGCTGATAGAATGAATTACAAAGTAAATATATCAAAATGGCTACATTCGGAAGCTAGAAATGTGCTGCTTTTTTTTCTTCCAAATAACCTAAAGTGAACAAAAGAACAAATATACCACAGAAAAAATTGAGAAATAGCAAATGAAAATTTCTGAAGAAATTCATTTAAGAACTCACTTTAATACTGAGGAAGGAAAAAATAACCTCAGAGAAAGAAAACTTGTTATTGCTGATCGTCTCCTTGGTAACAAAATGAAAAAGCATTTACCTTTTTTAGAAAGTAGAGAAATTAAAATGCGCATACCTGGGGAAAAATGTGTATCAGTGAGCCCTATCTTGGTACTTTCTTAGAAAAAAAATTACTTGGAAAATCATGAGACTTAATGACAAGTACTTTCATTCTTTTTCTACAAAAAAAAATCACTGTTGTGTATTCATTTCAAATGCATAGAGATGTGTGTTTATAAGACAAAAGAGTGGTGACAGAAAATAGACCATATGACTTTTTTTTAGAGAGAAAATGCAGCTTTTACTTTTGTTTCCTTTGATTTGAATCTGTAACAAGAGCTAAGACAGTACCAACCAGAATTCTGGAGGAAAATAGGTAGTTGTCTTAGAAGTTTCAGGTATAGAACTGTCCCAAAGTTTGAGATGCATCGAAGCATGATAGGCCACGGCTGCCACACATTACCCATTGCCCCTGGACCACGGACATATATGAAATAATATTCATTTTCATTCTGCTACCATCACTCAACCTGCAGACCACAACTAGGAACAAGAAACGGCCTCCTGATACCACTCCCAAAAGGCCTCCCTCCACGGCTATGAAGGCTGAATGCTGAACCTTCTCAAAAGGACAGAATGTATCACACTTCTTCACTTGTTTTCCTCAGTCTGATTCCCTCAGCCACACCAGATTTGTTGTATTTACTCTCTTCTTCGTAGATTGTCTGGGCTTTCTTTTCACTGACAGTTCCCAAATACTCTACTCTCTTCCAAAATTTTACATGCCTCCTCTAGATTTCCATGATGAATGAAATCCTTTCAAAGAAAATTTTCAACACCTCTGCACTTAGCTAAACTTTGACTTGATTCTAAGGATACAGAGAAGCTCATCGTTTATGCATTGCAGTGCCCGATTATCCTGTACCTACCAGCACCGTGGCCACTGAGTGCTGAGAAGAGAGGCACACTAGCAGGTAGGCTGGGACCGCTGACAACACGAAACATTACAACTGCCTACACGTCCTAAACCCACACTCATTCTCTGGTGTATTTCTATGCCTGCCTTCTCAGCTTCTCCATTTCCTACACACACATTACACACACTTTAAAATCTTCTTGACACTTGTCTTCTCATATCTCTAACGTTGTTTATTCTGGAATTCCTCACCACACATGTCCATTCTTAACATCAGTCCCAGCACCCCCACCTACAAACTATTTCTGCAGAAATCAATAATAATAATAATACAAATAACAATTGATCAGTGAGGACCTTCCTTATCTCCTCTTTCATTCAGTGAGAAGGTTGCCCTATTACTCTCTAAGGGTTACTGGGCTTCACTTTCATGCTCCCTTCTCAAGATCTGCACATTACTAATTCTATATTATTATAAACTTGTCTCTAATATTTATTTATTAACTCAATAATGTCTTATTGAATATTGAGCACTTATCATGGGCCAGAACATGTTCTTCAATCTTTCTCCTTAGCATTTAAACATGTAGAATATTCTCCCACATAATAAATATCCTCCCTTAAATCCATATGCCCTCAAGCTACTACCCCTCTGCTGCCCTCACAACCAGGATTCCAAAGACTAGTCCCTTGCTTTGAAGACATTTTCTTTTATGCTTCTGGATCTTCAGCCTCTAATACAAAATATATCAGTCCACCAGACTAAGAGTTACTCATCTTTAGGGGTCTGGTGATATGATGATAATCTGAAGTTAGTCCAAATAGAGCTCATTCTGATGCAACCATTGTTTTCATTATCAAGGGAACTCACAAGTCTCTTTTGCACACTTGTGAGAAGCTTTAAAATGTAAGAATGTGGAGAACTGAATGTTGCAATGATTCACTCTGTGCTTCCTACTTTAGTTACTGTATCACTTTCTCTCTATACCATTCATTTATAAAGAAAAACATTTAAATTAATTTCCTGAAGAACGGAATCTCTGCCTAAGTGTTATCACAACATTGTATCATTTGAAAGACATTACCATTTAATAGGTGGTTTACCAGACAGGACAGCTAAATTTAGTAATTATTAGAAATTTGTCTGATTCTGAGAGCTTAATATTTCAAATTTTAAAAAAATCTGCAAAATTCGACAAAGACTTAAATTTTCCTTTTTTTTTGGAATGTGCTGTTTACTTTCCCAGTGGGAGGAAATAATTTTATTGTGGGTAGAAGGAATGGCAAATGTTGCCTCTCTTGAAGGGGAGACAATTAGTGGAGGCCAAGTTGTTCCATGTTTCAGATTTTCAGGAAGATCTTTGCTTCCCAAATACTTGTAAAACAGTTTGATGAGAATCACATTTTTAATACCCTCTGATATCAGGAAAACAAAGTAATGCAAATGAGGGTCAGATGCCACCTTTTGACTTGTAAGCTAGAGATCAGGAAACAGGGGACATGCTATTAACAGATCAGAGCCTCAAATCTGAGGAAATTTTGGTAGTTCTAATTGTTTCTCTTGGCTGAACCAGTCATTTGTTATTATTCAGCACACCTTTATTTAAATTATACTCAGGCAAGATCCCCCTTGGTGGTCTCAGCCTCTGTATTCTATCTGGAGCTACTGCTTTTTTTAAAAAAAATATCCATTTGTCACCCACAGATTAGAAATATCATTTATTCTATCTGAAAAGCCATTATTTATACTGAAACGGAAGCCATAGGCAACTTCTGAGAAGTAAAAGGCATAGAACCTTCTATTTTTTGTATTTGATATACAATTTTTCATATGACTTTAAAAGAGTAGACTGACTATATATAAATTTGTAAGAAAAGAAAAGTTACTGTGCACAAGGAAAACTTAGTAATTCCTGGAACAAGATGAGTAATAGAGCAAAAAATGCAACTTCAAGTAATCCCCAAATCTCAGTGGCTTAATTCAATGTATTTGATTTTTATGGAATCTACATATCTATCTATTTATCTATATCTATATGTATAGTAGGTTGCATATTTCATTACATATATAATATATATGTATTTTAGTATAATTATATCTTATAATTATATATAATATATAATAAATATTGAATGTATAATAAATATCGATAATAAGGAGATTTATTTTGAGGAATTGGATCACATGGTTATGGAGGCTGAAGGGTCCCAGAATCTGCTGGAAAGTCACTGCTGTAGTTTCAGTGTGTGTCCAAAGGCCTGAGTACGTTGAGAGCCTGTGGTCTAAGTTCCAGTTTGAGTACAAGTCCAAAGATGGGAAAAAAAACCAATGTCCCAACTGCGAACTGTAAAACATCTCCTGTCATGAAAATAAGAGAAAATTTAATTTTCCTTTGGGTAATTAGCAAATATAGATGCCTAATATGCCCCAACTCAAGCTCTTAAAAATTCTCATCTTTGTATCAGAGGAGTTGAGCTCAGGGTGAGCTCTGGCCCTTCTCCTCTATTGCAATAGCCTTGAATAAAGTCCTCCTGGCCTATCTAGCTCGTCCAGTATAATTTTTGCTTTGACAGACCCCTTCAGATTCATGGGGCTTTGTGACTTATTTTGGCCAATACAATGCAAGCAGAATTGATAGGTGTCTCTTTTGGATGAAGATTTTGGGAGATTTCTCACTCTCTCCCACTGGAGATTATCACTGTTCTTTGTGACGACAGCTCCATCAGCCTGGGTTGCATAGTGAGGCTGATGTACAACAGAATTCTGAGGTGAGCTCAATGTATGTGTGATTAAAGTGAGACATTATTTTTATATTAAGCCACTAAGATTTGGGAGTTGGGATACAGAACTATGTATCCTAGCATATCGAAATTAATATAGGTCACATAACCCTGAAATGGGAAATGGGTAAACAGAAAGTTGTGCCATATGGATTCCATATGGATTGTATCAGAATCATTGGCTAGTAAACTGCTTTAAATGTGCCACATCTGATTTGTCTGAATCATCTATTCAGTGCTGACAGTTCTTTTAATAAAAGAAACATCCTTTATGACATTCTTTCATAGGCAAATTTCCTTAAGGAGTTTGAGCAGAAAACAAGAAAGAGAACCAGATCTGCCACTGGGACACAAAGTCAAGCTATTTAACAACAGGAAAGGAATCAGCAGTTTAACAGGGGGTGGCCTTCAGGAAAGAGGACATAGCTTCACTTCAGTGGTTTGAAGTTACCCTCCACTGTAATGCTCTTCTGCTTCCCCTGAGCTTTCGGTAAGGTCTGGTTAAATATTTCAGTATATTCAGATCTGTGCAAGGAAATAGAGGAAAAGTTCTGTTTGTGACAAGTGGTGTGGTAATGGCAGCAATAGTCTGGGAGAGTGATTGGTAGTTTCAGGATTGTGGGGATAACCAATGGTGTGGGCAGTGATCTATGGACAAAGCAGGGTGGCAGGCAGAGTCAGTGATAGTGGGCTGCAAACCACTGTACAGATTCATGTGCTAATTTGTGTGAAGTAACGAACTCTCTCCCTTTTCTGTAATCCTCTTGAAATACTAGATAGGCAAGGGAATTTTGAAATGGGAGCTAAGGCCTATTATCCTCCTGGAGAAATTATTAATACCATAGATTTGAAGTTTAAATAATTGGACTTTACTTTTACCTATTAGCTTATGCATTCTGGCTACATTTGTGTTAATGCAGAGTTACTAATGCACACCTGATATTGAAGCAGGTATTTAATTGATTTCCTATAATCTTGGTGCTGAACTAAGAATAGCTATTTTGACCAAAATTATCTAGATTAGCTCATCCCATTGCCACAAATACACAAATTATTTTTTTTATGCCAATGTTGGTGCGGTTTAACAATGTTTAATTTTATTTAAGTCCTGTACTTCAGGAAAAGAGTAATCATCAAGACAACCCTCCACCTTTTTGTGGTCTGGAAAAGGACTAACTACAAAAACCATTTCCCCCAATATGACTTTATAAGATGCCCCTAAACCCTTCCCCAGGTACTTAGATAAGACCACCTCTACCCTCCCTCAGATGCCCCTAGTTACCCCACTCTATAAGACCTCAGGGTCCCTTCCTTTTCTTTGAGATATTCCTCATTAATGAACATCTTCCCTTCTCGAACACTGTAAGAGCATCTCAATTATCCAGAGCATCTTGTTTTGATAGTCTTTTACCTGCAGAATTCATATGAAGAATTTTAAAAAATATTCAACTTCCTCAAAATGATATTAATTCTCAATCAAATCTAATATTAATTCTGGTAGGCACTTTCCCACCTGGAGTCAGCTTATCTACAAGAAACTTGTTTAAACTCTACATATTTTAAAATAATATTCAGTCATATGGGAAATATTAATGATATATTTACAAAGTTTAATACTAGGTAACAGAACATGCTCTGTGCAATAAAAAATGTACATACATTTACATAGATGCATACAGCTACATATGCATGGATATATACATACATGTACACACACATATATGCATGAAGAAAAACAGAATGATATATGCTTAAATGTAACAGTGATGAGTCATAGGTATATATGTCTAACTTTATGCAAGTGACTAAAAGAATAAATGATGTGGAAATACATTTGTTTATGAATTGTGTAAACTATTAGATCTACTATGGATCAGTATAAATTATTGTAATTTTTCCTTTTCATATGTGCATTATATATTATTTCGATGACTAATTATTTAGTCAAGGGTAGTACTTTTTAAAAAAGAATAGATTGTAAATGTAATATTTTTGAAAGTGATTGGACTAAGAAACAAAACCAGTTTGTGTAGTAAAAAGTTATGTTTTTCAGAAGCCAGATAATTAATTATAAGGATGAAAAGTAAAGCTACATTATTTAAATCACTGCTGATTCACAATACTGTGAAACCTTCTGCATTTAGTATCTATTTAATATTGACCAGAATTTTAGTTTTATGTTTTCACAAATAATAATACTGAGGCTTTGAGCATTAAAGCAGGTATTTGTCAAAAAGCTAATATTTGATACTGGAGTTCTAAGTCAGAAGTATTTGAATGAGTCAATATTCTTTCTATTACATCATGATGCTCATATTACATAGTGTGGAGCTAATCAAAATAAATATGTTAATAAAAACTACCAGATTATCTATAGTTTTATATTAAAAATGGGTGAAAGATGAATTTTCATTTCTCCCTTTATTACCCAATCTATGATTTATATTTAAATACTACAAAAAACATTTCTGACTCTATGAAGCATCATATATTAGAAGATTCTCTAAGAGTTCTTTGTTTTATATGGTCTCAAATAGATTAACATTTACTCTGAGCAATGTATAGTGCATAAATAACAAACACTTTAAATAGGTGTCAGCCTATTATGTAGCAATTAGTACGGAGCATATGTTGTAAGGTAAAGCATTGATTTCATGTAGAACTTTACACTAAAAAAAAAAACAATGAACAGAAAAAAATCAATTTAATTATGTCATTTATTCTTTTTTCATTTCTCTAAGGAACAGTAGTTCTGAGCAAGAATGAAGTCAATATCTACTTTTAGTCACACTAGCTTTCTTATTAAATTTAGCAAACATGTGAAATCTTTATTCTGTATATAAAAATATTTTTTTGTATGGAATATTTAGTAATAGGTCTGATTAAATCATTGTCTGTAAGCATATTTTTTTCCATTTTGTTAATTAATTTTTAATATTAGAACTTGACTGAGTTTTGAAACCCAATATGATAATCTTAAGAAATGCCTTTGAAAATGGAAACGATGTCTAATATATCTGTGGAAGGAAATGTGCTCTTTCAGGATGGTTATGTTCGGGATCACCCTTTTAGATTTAATCAGTCAAGTGTTAGTTGCATGCATAACATACAAATGGAATAAATGAGGTGTGGACTGGCAGACGGCCGCCAAAGAAGTAATGTATGTGCGATGCAGCCTACATTAGGCTATCATTTCCTTTGACTGAATGTCTCTTCAACGCCTAAAATGCAACCTAATAACCTTTCACATTTAAGAGAAAAGTGTCAGTGCTTGAGAAGTGAGCAGAAGAAAATTTTGTTATTTGTCTGTGACCAGATGAATTAGCCTTACTGCGAATCATTTCTGGTGCTAACTAGGTTATGGCTCATCTTCATTTGTCATTCTCTATGTTGTGACCTATTCAAAGACATCATGTAAACGTTATTTACTGCTTTGCTATAGATCACTCATAGGCTTAAGGGCTGTATCAGGGGTTGTAAAAACATGTCTGTGTCAGTGCCATCTGCTAATGGCATCATTTAACCCAAGCTTAACATTTGCACACTCCATCAATTGAGGGACATGTTTAAATAAATTCCTTTTGATACAAGGAGATCACGAACTCCTGGGCCAAACATAGCTCATTAATAAACAACCATACCACTCCCTAAAAACTATGTGAAGGAATTGGGAAGGCCAGGATAGAAGTCAACTTTGAAGGGCACTTTTTAAGATCATATAACCAGGCTATTACTTATTTGAGGATCTGTTAATATAGATAATACATGAGGTTAAAGTGAGGTTAGAGGAATGCCCCAAGAAGCAGGGAAGTCCTCATGTTGCTGGCTCTAAGGCAAAAACTGTTCATTATTCTCTACTGTGGGAAAGGGTCCCTGGATAACTACTTCTCTCTTCTCTGAGTGCTTTAAAAGAGGAAGCATTATTACTAAAGCATTGGAGAGAAGCAAGAACATAGGGAGTTGGCTTTTTCCTGTCCATTCTACCCAGACATTCAACTCGGTGGAAAGTCGGGCCAGAGTGCCCTCTAAAGTCCTTTCCACTCGGTGGAAAGTCGGGCCAGAGTGCCCTCTAACGTCCTTTCCACGGGTCATCACAGTACTGCTCCGCTTTTACACTCAAAAGCATGAAACATTTTCTAGCTTCTGAATTGGAAATATTTCCAACAAAGTAATAACGACTGAACTAAAGCCACCAATTATTTATTTTCCCCTTTGAAAGGGAAATTTTCACAATTTCTGTGTAGGTTTACATATGGAAGTGGCATGTGTTGGATAGGAGGAACACAGAAACAGAGATGGGGGAGCCATGTCATCGTCTTCAATTCATAAGCAATGTCACTGCTAAGGATATGTGTATGCAGCATTTGCAGTGTGGCCAGTGCTACATGAAATCTCTCATGGTAACTAAGGAGAAACTGAGCCAACCTTGCAGGGATTACTTTAGTGTTTTTCTATGTCATATGGCTTTGTATCCCAGAAACAGTCAGTGTCTCTCTAGTTTTCTGATATTAAGATAAAGATCCATGGAAATTCCAACTAGAAAATTTCACACCCCAGCTCTTTTTCTAATTCTTGAATTTATTTAAATTTAATTTTCCTTTCCTTCATTGTTTTAGCCACTGCTACTCTCTGATTAGCATTCCAATGTCACATTACTAGAGCTTTATATATCCAGGAGGTATGGCAAACAAATGAGAGGTTCAGATTTAGGGATGATATTTGTCATGTCTCATATAGAAATATCCAAATTATTGAGGTACCAACTAATGGACAAAAGGAAAAAATCACATGCAGTATAAGCTAATCATACACTCAACACCTTTTCTAGGCATTTTAGTTTTCTCGATAATTGGTCTTAGGAGGAATGGAATGGACAATGGACAGTATTTCAATCTTGCAGAGTTTTAAGAGCCTGTAATGCAATTAGTATACATTTAATGCTCTATTTCTTTGCAGGGGAGAAGAAAAATTAATTCTCCAAACAAGAAAATGGTGTAAAGGCAGTGGTGGTAAAAGGATGCTCTTTAAATGTAGACAAAAACAAATGTTAGTTCAAAAACTTAAAGTCAGAAAAGGTATAAGATACATAAATAATCATTTCAATTCAATTTGACTAAATAAACTTTCATAATTTCACTGGAAGATCGTACCAAGAGATTATTAGCTGAGAATAACTGGATTTATCATTTGAATAAAAACTACATATATACCAAAATTATTAGGAATATATAGATACTGGCATTTTTGTGATTATGATGTTCCCTTTTTTTGTTATTTTCATGAAAAATTCAACATGGTCATGTGGATGCTGATAAATAACTGGTTTCCCAATGCCTGGCACTTCTAATTCTGGATTTCGATGTCATGATGACCTCAGTAAGTTTTCAGAAATCTCGGTTTAAAACAAATTGAACTTATGACCACATGTTGTAATTTCTGAACACCAGCAACGATACCATTCCAAATTGCAGAGACAAATAGTGTTAAGTAGACCAACCTGTCTGTAACCAAGGTAAGAATTCAGGGGAAAATACTGGGTTTGAGGCCACAAAATAAAAAATAGAGGAATACAAATTCTGGGAACCATAAAGACCTTATTAAGTCTCATTGATAGTGTGAGTTAAGTATAAAGGGTTGTGTGACAGGGGGTAGAGGATGCCACGAAAGATATTCATGCCATTTTCTCTCCCCAATCTATAAATAATGTAAGCAAGCAGGTTTTGTGTTTGTTTGCTTTGTTTTTGTTTTGAATTCCATATGTGGTGTGAGGCAGATTGTAATTGTAATGAATGAAAATAAAGTTGCTAGGCTTTAAAACTGGTTTCATGGGAGGTTAAAAAAACTAGAAAGGGCTTAAGACTTCTGACAACTTTTAACCACTTGTTATTTTTAAAAATAGCTATTTGGAAGATTTTTAAAAGTTATTGATTGTTGTGTGTTTGGATACATAATAGTATGTACACCAATTATTCATATGTGGACACCTTTAAACAGTTTAAGTACACAGATGAGGTGTATCATCTATGTACTTAAACTATTTAAAGGTGTTTTTTTATATCATGAAATTAAGTGTTATTCTTTTTTACTGTCTCTTCACTTGTTCTTTGACTCATTCATTACATTTTAATGAAATTCCATACACAAGTCAGGAAAAGAACATGTTTCTCACTGGGAATATTTTAAAGCAAAGTGCTATAAATGCATATATCAATGCATTCATTTTGCAGTTTGATTCTCTACTTAAACCATTTTGGTTGCTTGAGATAGAAGACCTGACTAATCTGGAATTATTTTGCAGATATGCCCTTTTCATAAAAACTTGGTTCGTGACAGAGATTACAGAGCATAAGCTTCAGAGTCAAACAGAGGAGTGTTTGAATTACAGCTTGTCAGAATTATGTGAGATATACTGTGTGAAGCTGGCTATAGATATTAATTCACTGTAGTTGTTAATAAGTGATAGGCTTTATTGCTGTTGGGATTTCTTTGGAAGTGGACACATTCCTGCAGTATGTGCTTCCATACTGTAGATCAACAGATTGAATAAATGTATATATTTGTGCATGTATACATTTGAGTTTCCCTGCATCCTAACACAACAAAATGGGCATTTAACAACACAAATAACCCATCTCAGATCATTTCATATAATATCAGCAAATTATATAAGGAAAATAAAACATAAAGAATTTCAGTTTTTGAAATACCCATTTGCATCCTTCATGTCCTTGAATACACAGGAAGAATTTTAATCATGTAGTCATTCTGAGGTTTCTGTTATGTGTCCTACTAATAGCTTATGTTCTAGTTCCTTGATAAATGAAAGGACTTTAGTTACGAAATACTCAATTCCAAAATCAGCTCTTAGCTGGAATCTGAACCCTTTCCTTTATCTAGAAGTCAGCATAACATCTAAATCTCAGTTTTAGTCTCATCACCTCTTTCTTTCTCACTGACATGTTGTAGCTATGGATGCCCTGAAAGGATTCAGGACCACCCCCACCCCAAAGGAGATCCAGGCTACACTTTGTGAACTTTGGGATTAAGGAGATCAGTAAGAGGCAAGGTTGTCATGCCTTAGTTATTGCCAGACCTTAGTATTACTATTGCTAGTAGTTACTGCAGGATTATTATATGCCAGGCATATTTTAAATTTCACAACAACTCTATGTAGTAGGCACCATTAGTATTCCCTCTCACACCACATGAGAAACTGTGATGACTTGCTGATGTTAACCAATACAAATTCTGCATATACAGTGGCCCTTGAGCAATGCAGGGGTAGGGGTGCTGACCCCCTGCACAGTCAAAAATCCATATATAACTTTTGACTCCTCCCAAAACTTAACTACTAATAGCCAAGTTGACTGTAAGCCTTACTGATAACATGAACAGTCAATTAACACATACTTTGTATGTTATATGTATTACACACTATATTCTTACAATAAAGTAAGGTAGCAACAAGAAAATCTTTTTAAAAGTTGTTCCAAATCTCCCTAACCCTTTCCAATATATTTATTGAAAAAAAATCCATATATAGATGGACTCATGAAGGGTCAACTGCGTTTTTGGTTTACTTTTTTTCCCTCTAGCTAAAAACAAAGTCGTACTTTCAGAAATCATTACTTCTTGCTCTCTTCTATCCAACAAAAACCAGATGGAAAAGAAAATCTATTTTTACTATTAGAAGCTGCAAGCAAGCTCTGTTTTCTGGAGTTCTTAATGAAAATAAAATCACAAATTGCACTAGCTGTGAATTCATAGTCTTTATACAAATAATATAATGGAGCAGAAATTATCTCCAATTCTTTTTTCTACATGCTAGGATCATTGTTTCTCCTGCTGCCATAGATCTAAACAATGAGTCACTAATCTAATTTTCCTAAGCTCTGGCTAAACAACAGAAAGCAAATACAAGCATGTATCTGTGCATTCCAACTCACCACTCTTTGATGACTTTTTACGTCATTTTCCCCCTAAATTCACACTTATTTTTCTTTGTCATCATTTTGATTTCTTGGAGCTTTTAAACTCTGATCCACTTAATAACTGTCTCATATTCCCTGATCCTCATTTCCATGGGCAAAATTCATCCTTCTGCAACCTTGAACACTATTTTCATTTGCTATTCATTCAATATTCATTGCATCTATTGTAAGCTGAATCATGTTTAACTTCTCGCAGCAGATTCAGTGTGTTTGGTAAATTAGATCCTAGGGGGAATGTACAGTAGTTTGAAAAATAAAACTGACTAATAAGACCTTCTTGCATCTTCTAGTCCTGTGATTTTCAGCTTATCAACACAATTCACTTTAAAAAAAAATTTACACTTGAAGTTAAGTCCATAGAAAATATACCATAGTGGCCTCATAAAAAAATCAATACAATGCCTTAACTGTAATGCAGAAGAGAAATAGAGGGAAATAAAGATAATAAAATAATTTGTATTTTAATACTCAGATACTCAGCATTGAATTTCTAGAAAACACAGTGAAGCAGTCAGATGCTCACATATAACCAGACTCACTTCAAATTCAACAATTAGAAATGCAGACTGATATTGGTGTACTGTATGAAAGTGGCTGTTCTAATGCATAACTAATATACAGGTACATTAATACACAAGTAACATCGCCAACAATGATATTCTACAATGGGAGGCAGCTCTTTAAAAAAAACCTGAAAAACATCAACAAAAATAGTGCAATAGACTTATTATGTAATAATTACGTTTTCTGGAAAGCTCAATATATATTAAAACTGTGCTACCTCTGTTGAAGACAATGGTGATAGTCTAGGAAAAAATAGTAAGTTAACTGAAGTTCTACTGACCTGCCATCCCTAAATCTCTAAAAACAAGTGTATTTAACAATCTTTCTAAAATTCTGTTGGTGCTGAAAGTTGCTCTAAAATAAAACCTATTATGATTCTTTTATCCTGAGTAATATTTAATAAAATTTTTAATTTCCTTTTTGATGACAGAGTGTAGAATGTAAAAAAAGGTATATAAGTGGTCGATTAATGTAAATATTTGCCACATTCAAAATAGAAATTCAATATATTATAATTTAAAACGCATTTTTGAGTGTCTACGCAATTTCAGACTCATTTAAAGAGCTCTCAGGGGAATAAGGCCTGCAAATACACATTTGGGCCTATACTGGGTCACAAAGGGCCAGAAATTAGTGGTTTCTCAAGAAGATGATACACACTTATTAATTTTTCTGGCAGAAATACAATTCATTACACCACATAACATAGATAACACCCTTGGTTATTTTCTTTATGTATCTCAAGTTAACCATTATTTTAAGTACCTATTCATCAAATTTTAAAATGCATTTAAATAATAAGATCTTCATTTACAAGATGGTGTTATAAGCACACAGAGCTGCAAAGCTTTATTTATGGTAAATGCTTTAATGATGGAATGTGTATTGAAAAGCTTCTATTGAATTCCTCTATCCATTCTCCTAATAGATGCAATGGTGTTATATGCCAAGGAAGCATCTTACAATATAATTTGAACAAAACAAAGAACTTTAGAATTTTTAAAGAACATTTAGTTTACTAAGTTGCCTAAATTCTTTGTTATAAATAGATATTGCTTTCAATTCATATCTGACAAAAATTTACAACATTATTTGTGATGAAACTGAATTTTTGTGAGCTGAAGGTCAGCAGCTTTGCTGAAGTTTGCAGTCAAACTCAAGAAAAATGTTAACCATATCAATGAAGGCTGAATTCATAACAGACTTATAATTAATAAAATTATTCATGAAGATTAAGATAACATTTTTTTTCACATATTCTGGTGCAATGTTAGATTCTATTTGACTACACCTTGAAAGTCAGTTACCCCTGACTTCCGGGAAGATGGCGGTGTGAGCAGGGCGGCAGAAATCTCCTCCCAACACTATATTTATCTACGAAAACACAGAAAATACATCTATTCCTAAAAGAGAGACGAGAATACACAGGAAAGCGCACAGCGTGCAGCTACACCCGAGAGGACTCGGCACCCCAAGAGGCGGGTAAGATACGGAGCCGCGACCCGGCGGGACCCGAGCCCTCCCCCACCCCAGCGCACCGGCGGGAGGAGAGGATTCAGAGCCGGGAGGGAGTGGAAGTGCACCCCGCGAAGTAGCCAGCCCTGGTGATCTGCGCGGGGAGCGCTGACCCACATTGCGCAGTGCAGCGGAGATTGGAGAGACAGAGGGGCAGGATCTGAGCGGGGAACGCGCCAGGGTGCTTGCAGCCGGCTCCCGGGAAGGAAAAAAAAAAAAGCGCGCGCTTTCTTCAGCGGTCTTAAAGAGACAGGAGCCCAGCGGAGGAGCCGGATCGCCCCAGCACACTCAGCCCAGCAGGCTGGGAGTCCTGGGGAGTTTCAGACGCCTTAGCTGGCGACTGAGGAAGCGTAGCCATACTTAACACTTCTCACTGAGATCAACAGCCTCCTATTCGTTCCCACCCCTGCCAGAGCGATAAAGGGCCCTGCGGAGCGGCACAGTCACAGCTGTGGAATAGTGGGGCAATAGCGCCACCTAGAGCATTCCCACAGAATCTACGTCCGGTGGGCATTTTTTTTTTTGTTGTTTTTTTTGTGTTTTGTTTTTGCTTTTTTCTTTTCTTTCTTTTTTTTTCTTTTTTTTCTTTTTTCTCTTTTTTTTTCTTCTCTTTTTAAAGTCTTAAAGAGCCCAGCTGACATACGTGGCAACTATCAGTGACCAAATTATACAGCCATGAAAAGACAGAGGAATATGGTTCAGACTAAAATCAACCAGACAACCCCAGAGAGGGAGTCTGAAGGGATGGAAATGCACAGCCTCCCTGAAAAAGAATTTAGAATAAAAGTCATAACCATGCTGATGGACCTACAGAGAAATGTGCAAGAGCTGAGGGAGGAAGTGAGGGAACTGAGGAAAGACAATACAGAAATCACAGAAGCGATCGACGGGCTTAACAGCAGAATGGATGAGATGCGAGAGACTGTTAATGGAATAGAAAACAGAGAACAGGAGTACAGAGCAGCTGAGGCAGAGAGAGATAAAAGGATTTCTAGGAATTAAAGAATATTAAGAGAACTGTGTAACCAATCCAAACGGAACAATATTCGCATTATAGGAGTACCAGAGGAAGAAGAGAGAGAAAAAGGGAAAGAAAGTGTCTATGAAGAAATAATTGCTGAAAACTTTCCCTCGCTGGGGAAGGAAGTAGTCTCGCAGTCCACAGAAGCTCATAGATCTCCCAACACAAGGGACCCAAGGAAGACAACACCAAGACACATAATTATTAAGATGGCAAAGATCAAAGATAAAGACAGGGTATTAAAGGCAGCTAGAGAGAGAAAAAAGATCACCTACAAAGGAAAACCCATCAGACTATCATCAGACTTCTCAACAGAAACCTTGCAGGCCAGAAGAGAATGGCATGATATATTTAACGTTATGAAACAGAAGGGCCTCGAACCAAGAATATTGTATCCAGCACGATTATCATTTAAATATGATGGAGGGATTAAACAATTTCCAGATAAACGAAAGTTAAGAGAATTTGCGTCTCATAAACCACCACTACAGGATATCTAAAATGGACTGCTCTAGAGGGAAGCACACCTAAGGCTAAAAAGATGTCACCAGAGAAAAAAAAAATCATAGCAAAGAAAGCAGACCATTCAAATACTAACTAAAGGCAAAGAATAAAACACCCATTATAGAAAGAATGGAGGAGGAGGAATAAGAAGGAGAGAAAGAAAGAAACATCAGACTGTGTTTACAATAACTTAACAAGAAAGTTAAGTTAGATTTTTAGATAGTAAAGAAGCAACCCTTGAACCCTGTAACCACTTGACCTAAAGCCAGCAATGGCAATAAGTACATACCTATCAATAATCACCCTAAAATGTAAATGGACTGAATGCACCAACTAAAAGACACAGAGTAACAGAATGGATAAAAAGCAAGACCCATCTATGCTGCCACAAGAAACTCACCAACCAGATATACACAGACTAAGAAGGATGGAAAAAGATATTTCATGCAAAGAACAAAGAGAAAAAGCAGGTGTTGCAGCACTGTATCAGACAAAACAGACTTCAAAACAAGAAAGTAGCAAAAGATAAAGAAGGACATTACATAATGATAAAGGGCCAGTTCAACAAGAAGATATAACCATTATAAATATATATGCACCCAACCTAGGAGCGCCAGCATATGTGAGACAAATACTAACAGAATTAAAGAAGGAAATAGACAGCAATGCATTCATCTAAGGAGACTTCAACACACCACTCACTCCAGAGGACAGATCAACCAGACAGAAAATAAGTAAAGACACAGAGGCACTGAACAACACACTAGAACAGATGGACCTAACAGACATCTACAGAACTCTGCACCCAAAAGCAGCAGGATACACATTCTTCTCAAGTGCACATGGAACATTTTCCAGAATACACCACATACTAGGCCACAAAGAACCTCAGTAAATTCAAAAATATTGAAATCCTACCAACCAACTTCCCAGATCACCAAGGTATAAAACTAGAGTCAAATTTTAGAAAGAAATCAAAATAATTACTAAACATATGTAGACTTTACCAACACCTCCTAATTAATCAATGGGTTAAACTAATTAAACCAAATAGAAATGTACAAGAATATATGACTAATGACAACAACAACACAGCCACAACTTCTGTGGGACTTGGCAAGGCAGTTCTAAGAGTGAAAGTATATTGCAAACCAAAGCAATGCACATTTAAAGAAGGAAGAACATTCCCAACAGAATAGTCTGAGACACAATTACTGAAATTAAAAAAGAAGAACAAATGATACTGAAAGTCAACCAGAACAGGTAGAAATAATAAGACAGAAGAAAACAATAAAATTGAGAAGAATAAAACAATAGAAAAAATCAAAGAAACCAAGAGCTGGTTCTTTGAAAAAATAAACAAAATAGATAAACCCCTAGCCAAACTCATTAAGAGAAAAAGAGAATTTACACACATAAACACAATCAGAAATGAGGAAGGAAAAATCACGACAGACCCACAGAAATACAAAGAATCATAAGAGAATATTATGAGAATCTATATGCTCACAAGCTGGAAAACATAGAAGAAATGGACAACTTCTTAGGAAAATACAACCTTCCAAGACTGACCAAGCAAGAAACAGAAAACTGAAATAGGACAACCATCAGCTTTGACGTAAATCGAATTGGTAATCAAACTACCCAAGAACAAAACCCCTGGGCCTGATGGATTCACCTCTGAATTCTACCAGACATGTAGAGAAGAAATAACACCCATTCTCCTTAAAGTTTTCCAAAAAATAGAAGAGGAGGGAATACTTCCAAAACTCATTCTATGAAGCCAGCATCACTCTAATACCAAAACCGGGCAAAGACCTCACCAAAAAGAAAATTACAGACCAATATCCCTGATGAACATAGATGCAAAAATACTCAACAAATATTAGCAAACCGAATTCAAAAATACATCAAGAGGATCATACACCATGATCAAGTGGGATTCATCCCAGGGATGCAAGGATGGTACAACATTCGAAAATCCATCAACATCATCCACCACATCAACAAAAAGAAGAACAAAAACCACATGATCATCTCCATAGATGCTGAAAGCATTTGACAAAATTCAGCATCCATTCATGATTAAAACTTCAACAAATGGAAAATATGACGGCAAGTATCAATACCATATAGTACAGAGAGTGGGATAAACCTACAGCTCACATCATATTGAATCGGCAGACGCTGAAAGCTTTTCATCTCAGATCAGGCAAGAAACAGGATGCCCACTCTCCACTGCATCCAACATAGTACTGAGGTCCCAGCCAGCAATCAGACAAAACAAAGACATACAAGAATCCAGGATTGTAAAGAAGAAGTCAACTGTCACTAGCCTACAGATGGATACATGATATCTTGTACATAAAAACCCTAAAGATCGTCCCAAAACTACTAGAACTAATATCCAAACCAGCAAAGCTGTATGGATGATGCAAAATTCAACACACAAAACTTGTTGCTTCCCTATACACTAATGATGAACTAACAGAAAAAAAAAAAAAAAAAACAATTCCATTCACAATTGCATCAAAAGAATAAAATACCTAGGAATAAACCTAACGAAGGAAGTGAAAGACCTGTACTCTGAAAACTACAAGACACTGCTAAGAGAAATTAAAGAGGACACTAACAAATGGAAATGCATCCCATGCTCTTGGCTAGGAAGAATATATATTGTCAAAATGGCTATACTACCTAAAGCAATCTACAGATTCAATGCAATCCCTATCAAACTACCAACAGCTTTCTTCAATGAACTGAACAAATAATTCTAAAATTCATATGGAACCACAAAAGACCCCGAATAGCCAAAGCAATCCTGAGAAGGAGGAATAAAACAGGGGGAATTACACTCCCTGACTTCAAGCTCTACTACAAAGCCACAGTAATCAAGACAATTTGTATTGGCACAAAAACAGACCCACAGACCAGTGGAACAGAATAGAAAATCCAAACATTAACCCAAACATATACAGTCAATTAATATTTGATAAAAGTGCCTTGGATATACAATGGGAGATGACAGCCTCTTCAGCAGCTGGTGTTGGAAAAACTGGACAGCCACATGTAAGAGAATGAAACTGGACTACTGTCTAGCCCCATACACAAAGGTAAACTCAAGGTGGATCAGAGACCTGAATGTAAGTCATGAAACCATAAAACTCTTAGAAAAAAACATAGGCAAAAATCTCTTGGACATAAACATGAGCAACTTCTTCATGAACATATCTCCCGGGCAAGGGAAACAAAAGCAAAAATGAACAAGTGGGACTATATCAAGCTGAAAAGCTTCTGTACAGCAAAGGACACCATCAGTAGAACAAAAAGACATCCTACAGTATGGGAGAATATATTCATAAATGAACGTATCTGATAAAGGGTTGACATCCAAAATATATAAAGAACTCATGCACCTTAACAAACAGAAAGCAAATAATCCAATTAAGAAATGGGCAGAGGACATGAATAGACACTTCTCCAAAGAAGAAATTCAGATGGCCAACAGGCACATGAAAAGATGCTCCACATCGCTAATCATCAGAGAAATGCAGATTAAAACCACAATGAGATATCACCTCACACCAGTGAGGATGGCCAACATCCAAAACACAAACAACAACAAATGTTGGCGAGGATGTGGAGAAAAGGGAACCCTCCTACACTGCTGGTGGGACTGCAAATTAGTTCAACCATTGTGGAAAGCAGTATGGAGGTTCCTCAAAAACTCAAAATAGAAATACCATTTGACCCAGGAATTCCACTCCTAGGAATTTACCCTAAGAATGCAGCAGCCCAATTTGAAAAGGACAGATGCACCCCTGTTTATTGCAGCACTATTTACAATAGCCAAGAAATGGAAGCAACCTAAGTGTCCATCAGTAGATGAATGGATAAAGAAGATGTGGTACATATACACAATGGAATATTATTCAGCCATAAGAAGAAAACAAATCCTACCATTTGCAACAACATGGATGGAGCTAGAGGGTATTATGCTCAGTGAAATAAGCCAAGCCGAAAAAGACAAGTATCAAATGATTTCACTCATATGTGGAGTATAAGAACAAAGAAAAAATACTGAAGGAACAAAACAGCAGCAGACTCACAGAACCCAAGAACGGACTAATAGTTACCAAAGGGAAAGGGACTGGGGAAAATGGGCGGGAAGGGAGGGATAAGAGGGAAAAAGGGGCATTACGATTAGCAGATATAATGTTAGGGGGGCACGGGGAGGGCAGTACAACTCAGAGAAGACAAGTAGTGATTCTATTGCATCTCATTACGCTGATGGACAGTGACTGTAATGGGGTTGGTGGGGGGGACCTGATGAAGGGTAGTTTAATAACTGTAATATTGCACATGTAATTGTAGATTAATGATAATAAAATAAAAATAAAAAAATAAAAAATAAAAAATAAAAAATGGGCAGAGGAGCTGAACAGACACTTCTCCAAAGAAGAAATTCACATAGTCAACAGGCACACGAATAGATGCTTCACATTGCTAATTATCAGGGAAATCAAAATTAAAACCACCATGAGAAATCACCTCACACCAGATAGGATGGCCAACATCAAAAAGACTAAGAACAACAAATGCTGGTGAGGATGCGGAGAAAGGGGAACCCTCCTACACTGTTGGTGGGAATGTGAACTAGTTCAACCATTGTGGAAAGCAGTATGGAGGTTCCTCAAAAAACTCAAAATAGAAATACCATTTGACCAGGAATTCCACTCCTAGGAATTTACCCTAAGAATGCAGCAGCGCAGTTTCAAAAAGATATATGCACCCCTATGTTTATTGCTGCACTATTTACAATAGCCAAGAAATGGAAGCAACCTAAGTGTCCATCAGGAGATGAATGGATAAAGAAGATGTGGCACATATACACAATGGAATATTATTCAGCCATAAGAAGAAAACAAATCCTACCATTTGCAACAACATGGATGGAGCTAGAGGGTATTATGCTCAGTGAAGTAAGCCAGGCGGAGAAAGACAAGTACCAAATGATTTCACTCATCTGTGGAGCATAAGAACAAAGCAAAAACTGAAGGAACAAAAGAGCAGCAGACTCACAGAACCCAAGAATTGGCTAACCAAAGGGAAAGGTACTTGGGGGGGGCGGGGGTGTGTGGGGGCGGGAGGGAGATGAGGAATAAGGGGCATTACGATTAGCACACATAAAATAGGTGGGGGGGGGCACATGGAAGGCACTGTAGCACAGAGAAGACAAATAGTGACTCCATAGCATCTTACTACGCTGATGGACAGTGACTGTAAAGGGGTATGTAGCGGGGACTTGATAAGGGGGGAATCTAGTTACTACAATGTTGCTCATGTGGTATATTAATGATACCAAAAAAAAAATTTGAGAAAATATTCCTCCAGTATTAAAAAATAAATAAAACAAGTCTAATCCATATCATATTCTTGTTTAAAACCGGTATTTTCACTTCCTTAGAATAAAATCCAAATATCTTTTAATCTGGCTTACAAGGCATTTTAATATTTGGACTCAGACTCATCATGTACCACCAGTCCTACTAAACTTTTCATATCCTCCAACTCATCGTGCAGTCCATCCCTTCTCTATCTTCTTCCCAAACAGTTCACTGTTTAGGAAACCCTGCCTAGCTAACTCCTCATCCTTAAAGTCTCTACTTTAACATCCCATCCTCTAAGTGTCTCTAAACACCCTAAACCCTGTAAGTTGCCCTTGTTATGTGTTCCCAAAGTACCCTATGCTTCCAATATCATGGCACTTACCAAACACTGTAATTACTTGCTTAACTGTCTATTTCCCCCCTCTGGCCTGGAATGTAAATTCTACAAGAGCAGAACCATGCCTGATTTTTATTCTAGTGCCTAGTACAGCTCCTGGCACAGATCAGGTACTTAGTTCAAGAACAAGCCAGCCCCTTCATGACCTGCCCCGTTCACAAATTTGCCTTTATTTCTAGTATCCACTCTATTCTAACAATGTTCCAGCCACACCAAACTATTTTCAAGTTTCCAAATATTCAATCCTCTGTCCTGTGTCTGGCCTTTTGCAACTTCTTTCCTGATCACCTAAGATGGATTCAGTACCCAGCCATTAACACCCTACTTAATCCTATCCCCCCCGCAGTTGTCACCCTGGTTGCCTCAATGGTTGTATGACTTCCTAAGTTGTAGATTCCTAAAGATAGTAATTTTGTTATAGTGTTCACTGTCACATTAGAAAGTCTCGTAAATAGTAAGAATTCTATAAAATTTACAGAATGAACCTTTGATCCATAACCCAGTTCCTCTTAACATGTAACCCCATGACCAAAATCTGTAATTCAGGACTCTGTTCAACAACCCCAGGAAACAAACCACCAGTCAGATAGCACTCTCGTAGTTTATCTAGACAAGTAAGCTCACAAAAGGTTGGCTTAGGGACACTTTCTCCTAAAAACAGAGAAAGCCCCATCTATAGACTATGGGATGTTTCTGACACAACCACTCAAGAATCCTGCCCTTCTGAAGTCTGCAGATACACTCAGAAAAAAAAAAATCCAACTAACTGACTTCCCTCCCTAGGCAGCATAAAATGAACAGTTAGACATCCTGTGAAGGAGTTCAGGGTGTTCTCACTGTCTTATTTAGAACCTTATTTCTTCAAATAGGGTGAAAAGCCAACTACTAGCTGCCTAAAACCTATGGCCTGAAAAGGCTTGCACTAAGTTTCCCTCACTCTAACTAAAGGAGCCCTTCCCTAACAGTTTTTCAGAAGCATAAATGAAAATGCATAAGAGTCATAACAAGTACATGGTAGTTTTGAATGACAGGTATGTACATGCTTTTAAAACACATTTTCCAACCTACACCCTAGGAAAAGGAACCCATCACACTCACTTCTGAGTCTTCTGCACTTTCATAATCCGAGAGAACAGCTGAAAGAAAACAGAAATGTGTAAAGGAAAAGAACACAACAGAAATTACTAATACATTTTCTGACTGCTTGTTGTGAGACAAGGACTCTTATTTAATTCTGGCATCAACTTATGAGGTAGATAAAACTATAGCCCCCGTTTACAGATGGGAAACAGGCTCAGAGTGACTTGCCCAAGATCATACTGCTCTTAAGTACTATGCTACAAAGAGCCACTTAATGGCACCCTCCCCCAAATCCTTAACGGTCTGAGACGATGTCAATTGCCGGAAATAGTTTATGGGCAAAAAGCTCTTGTTATGATGCTACTCACCATCGCCCTCGATGCCATCTTCACTCTCCTGAAGGAAAGGAGAAGACATGGGTTAGTTCTGTGATTTCCAAAGGGTGGTGAGCTTAAGACTCAACACAAAATGGTTGAAAAGGGAGATGAGGAAAGGTGTATCTTTAACAAACAGCATCCGAGAGATGTCAGGTCTCCACCTCCAGTCCCAATTTCTGAATAAACATCCGCTTTCCATCCGCAGCGGCTCTGTCCTGCCCTCAGAACCCCAACCCCTCTTCTCTTGGGGCTCCGGATTAAACTGCACTGGGATAGTGCTTCTCTTCTCTAACACAACATGTCCCAGCATCTACCATCAACTCGCCGCCTCCCAACATCACCTACGCCCCGCCCCCGACCCGACCCGCCCACGCGCACTCACACACTCCGACTCCTCAGCGCTCTTAGCCCCCCCGCTCTCCACCCGCCGTAGATGGAGGGCCCCAGCTCGGCCTCCGCGCTGGGAAGGCAGAGAGCCGCTGCCGCCGCCTCCAGCGCTCTCGCTGCAGCTCTCCCCGCCCCGCGCAGGGGAACCGCCGCTGTCGGAGCCTGAAGCACCAGACTCTTCGTCCTCGGTGTCCTGCGAAGCCCGCTGCCGCCGCCGGTCCGCCATCTTACGGAGAACGGCAGCCACCAGCCAGCTCCTTAACGTGCCGCGCCCGTCGCAGGGGCTGCCGGGAGGCTGAGAGCTAATCCCAGCATGCTTCACTTGCGTCTCTGACCGCCCCGCTTTTTAGGGGGAGGGGCTGGGGCAGGGCCGGCGCCCAGCAGCACATTTGCCAGTGAGCAGGATTGCGCAAATCGGTGACGTAAGGGGGCGTGGCACCGCTCCTGACTTCGCCTGGGTGGGCCCCGGGCGAGGAGAGCTTCTCTCAGGCAGCCTTTTCTGTTTCCCAGCCCGGCCATCTTGGGCTTTCCGAGTGAAAATCGTCGACCTGTCACAGCAATACTGAGGCACTGGAGCTCTTTCGTGGTTTTCTATTTCCATTTATCTTTTCTACCTTCGTTTTAAGGAGATCATTTTGCTGCATTCGTTTGCTTGGTAAAATCACGGGTCAAGGTAAACTTACAATGCCGTTGTGCTGCGTCGGATTTGCCACAGTAGCCCATTTTAAACTAAAGGGCGGAGGACTTAGTGTTGCAGCGCTAGTGTTTTCCCTGTACTCTCATTTCCTCTTCTCTCTTCATGTGCCTTCCCACCCCAGGCATCACCTCCCCCAAAGTGCAGGCTGGTATGATGCTGAACTTAACAAAATTTTAGAACCGATTTAAAAAGAAGAGATGATCATAGGAACCGGCGTTGGTTCAATCCTGACATGATCTTCCCAAGGGTTACCAGACAGGTAGATGAAGGAATGCTTTGATTTTTGGCAAGACGTTTGTCAACAATTTAAAAAATTATTTTCTTTGGACTCTAATAAGGACATGCAAGATCCATGACCTAAGTTATTAGTGCACCTACAGGAGTGCACAATAATATAAAAGTCACCATGGCATAACACAGGATTCTGTCCTAAGTTTTCCAAACTGTATGGCCAAGGGTCCTGATGGTTGTCATATAGACAGTAGGAAACTACCAGGCATTCTGAATATCTTTAGAGATAGAATCAGGATCCAAACAGATCTTAACTGGTTAAACAAGTGGCCAAATGTGACAACTTGTAACTCCAACCCCAGAACCAACTACCTGAGTTCAAAATGAAGAATACATGACTCAGTGCTTGTTTAAAAAAAAAGACCTAGAGGGTCTTATTGACCACAAGGTAAATTGATGCAAATAAGTCTGCCAGGTTTAGTGTCTAAATGATAGTCTATCACTTTGCCTATATTTGGCCTGAGCTCCCATTTTCACAGGAGCAAATTGTTCACTCATCCAGAGGGAACTGAAAAATTAAAAATCCTTTCTTTTGAGGAACAAATGTAAGATCTCTGAATGTTTACCGTGAAGACTTAGGATAGCCACAGCAATCTTTATTCCGGGGACTATAAGGAAGAAGAGAAATTGATCTTTTTTCATCACTCAGAGGCAAAGCAAGAACAAGTGGGTTCGAGTTACAAGAAGTTAGATTTTGTAAGAATTTTCCAACATTTAGAAAAAAATGTATAGGACAGAAACAGAATATTGGAGCAGAAGCTGGGTTTCATTTGTCTGGAATGTTGTCAAGGAGAAATGTATTGGTCAGACTAGAAGACCCAAGGTCTGCCCAGCTATGAGGTTTTCATTCATTTAGAAACCAGGCACCAAGTATCCTACCCTATAATCTCTTGTTTTTAAAGTTGCCAGTTACGTGAAAAGAAGCACATAGAAGAAAGATGAAACATATAGTACTCATATACAAATGGAAGCAGATACACAAAAGGGAAAATAGTGTGCTTTTCTATTTTGTGAAAACGGATTTTTTTCTAATTTTTAAAATCGACAAGCAGAATTATTTAATGCTTCCCAATAAATCTAATAAATTGAACCAGAAGTTCAAAAATTAACAGCCACAATAGTTTATTTACAGTTGAACTCTTTATAAGATATTTACAAGACAACCAATTTTACACATCAGAAATGGTATCAAAAGTATGAAGTACAACACAGACAACAATATGAAATGGGCATAAAACAAAGCTGAAGTGGAAAGACAAGCAATTTCTTTTTAATTTATTAACACTAGCTTAAACTTTGTTAAAGAAACAGAGAACTATGTTTTAGGAGAACTGCAGGGCATTCAGTTGAAGATGGAATTTCACAGTGTTGTATCCCATGTAGGGAAAAAATAAGACTAATTTCCCCCCACACTCTTAACACACTGTAATTCACTTTTGGAACTTTGCTAATCTACTCTTAAACCTCCTTCTCAACAAACATCACCTTATCCAAATGAAAGGAGAATAGATCTAGAAGAGGGAATAATAAAATAAGAGGTCCTAAGTAGAGGGAAAACCAAGGAAATAGAATCCGCTTAAGTCTGGCTAGATAGCACCTCATGGATTCCTCTTAGTCTAGCTCAAGTTTAGAATCTGGGGAGTGCCCCAGGTAGGGCACAAACATAAAGGTTAAATTTGCTAACCCATATCCAAATTAGGAATCCAACAAATGGTGAAAATCAAGAAGAAACTGAGAGGAATCAAGGAACAAAGTAAAAAGACACTGATTGGTCTTTTTTCTTCTTGGGCACATCATAAAGGAACATATCATAGGTCAGAATAGGAAAGCCAAACAGCTTGTCATATTAAAATGATGGAAAACAAAGAAAATTGGCCCAGTTTTTCTAGAAATCTCCTTTCTCTCCTTAAGGTGTGAGATGAGAGCCCCTAGTGGAGTAAGTCCTATTTCTCTACATTCTTGCTGCAATGAAGTTCACAGCAGGTTCCCCTGTGGAGAGCCCACTCTCCTAAGCAGATGGAGTTACAAATGAAAACCCATAGCCACACACACACACACACACACACACACACACACACACACACCACACACACACACACACACACACACACGGAGAAATAAAAAGCAGCAAGATTATCCAAGAATACTACGTGCTGCCAGAACAATTCCTTTAAAAGTCAATCTCAGGGAGCACAGATCGACATCTCACAAAAAGCTTTAGCAGTGGGAGGCCCCTGAGGAACTTTACTTTTCTTCCCACAATGGTATCCCATTCTCTCACTCCACTGATGGGCCAGCCACACACCCTACATACCTTGGCTTCTCCTCTAAAAGTGCTAATAATCTGGGGACATACTCTCTTTTAAGGATAAAAGCCCCTACCTTCTAGGAGATTAGACCCCTACTTGTTTTCACACAATAGTCCTAAAGACTAAAGAAAGGCAATTCCTATATATTTAAGACCAGAGGTCTTGGCTCTTATTTTCCTTCCAGATAGTTACAGGGATCTTACACTGAGACCAAAGTGGCCTGGAGTGCTGTCCTGAAATTTTTTTTAACAAAATGGGGGCAGGCGGTGGGTTGGGAGGAAACCAAGATGGTACACATACAAATTTATTTTTACAAAGTGAATGGAGAAGCTCATTAAGAACATGTTTGTTTCATGATCTAGACATTTGCCAGCCAAAGGAAGCACATATTTCCACATACACTCCCCCCCAACGCTCCCTATATCTCTATCCCACCACCAAGAGCTTAGCTAAAAGGATAAAGCCCAACTAAGGAATACTTGAGAAGTGATGTGACATAAGGACATCTATACAGGTCTGGCATGCCATTCCCAAATGCCAACTACTTTAGTTTAGAGCCATAACTTGTCCAAAACTAACCATTCCTGTTCTCTTTTCCAAAGATTTTACTTTTTGAGGGGTGGAGGAAGAAATTGTTATCCATTAACTAAGAAAATAATCACAGCCAAACATCCTTTCCCATATAGCTGTATCACAGAATAGTTTATACTTTTCAGACATTTATCTACCAGTTCTCCAATCTCTTTTCTACCCTGTGAAGATGTCTTGCTTTATCACTTCACTTTTTATTCCTCTTCTGGTCCTTAAGCTCATGGTGAGGTTTTTGTTTTGTTTTAGGGTAAACACCACTATACTCAAACTATAAGGAAGGAAGGGTATACCAGGGTGAGAAGAGTGCCACGTAGGCACAACTCCAAAGGCAGGGGTTGCTTCATCTACCACAAGTTTAATGAAGAGAGCCCTTTTACCCCTTGAACATAGGCAAATGTATAGAAGCAGACCCCTGAAGCTTCCAAATCTGCCAGCCTATAGATTTAGCTTGAGAGCTCACTTCCCCAAAAAAGAGAAAAGAAATTGCAGTCACCTTCCATAATTCACAATTAGCCCAATGAAAGTTTTTGTGAAGTCAGTGATGAAAACAAAACCAAGATCAAGGGAGTATGGAAGGGCATTATTAGCGAATGAAAACATACGTAAGGACACAGGTCACATATACAGGTCTCTGCCACTCTTTGGGAATGGCATGCTACAACTATCTGAAGACAGAAGGTTCTTGTCAGCCCAGCTATTTCCTACATGTCCGGTGAGGTGTTTGCTTCTTCTGGATCTCCAACCTGCATCGGCTACGCTCATCCAACCAGGGCAGCTCAAAATTTCTGGCAAAAAAGAAGGAAATCAGTTTGAAAGACTACAAGGTATTTAGTGTGGACATGAGAGAACTCCGAATACACTATATACCTCACCATTCCTAGCCCTGACTCCCAAGTCCCAAGTTTGGAATGTCTTTCCTGTCTCAAAGCCAGAGCAACAGTGTGCTATTTAATTGATTGAATAATCTATTTCTAACTCAAAAAGCAATCCTCCTAATTGCTGGCTTGGGTAAGAGCTAGTTACCTAGGTAACTTCATTTTTGTCAAGAACCATGGCTAACCACCTGTTGCACCTTATCTAGGCTTTCATGAAGTCTAGAAGAAAGGGAGGTGAAGTGCAGACTACCTGAGAGGGAAGGGGGAGAAAAAACTTTATACTTACTGTGGAGTTAATTTTGGTAATGGTCGTCCAAATGCTACAACAGGCAAGAAGGGGGTAATCATCAAACTTTCAACTATGAAGAAAACCAGATGAGACCTTGTTAGTGATATAGATGGGATATGTCTAGCAGCTATAGCTACTCCAAAATACTGTTCATTCATTCAAAGCAAGTTGTATACTGGAGACTTCCTTTTTTTTCTTAAAAAACCTACTCTTTTAGACAGACAAAACTTACCATCATCTGGCTCAGGGAAAAATGAGGTAACCTCAGGCTCAGATTCCTGAATTCCTTTCTTTTTATACATTCTGAGCTGTAGTCGCTGTAAAATTCTTTGTTCCCTGATCCTCTGAATATCCCATCTGGGAAAACAAACCAAACAAAACAAACCCAACATTACTGAAAACCTGCTCTATAAAAGCAACTCATACAATCCATATGCAAGGGAGATTTTTGCTGACTCTTCTTGATTGGGGTGGGGTGGGGGGGTCTTGTATAGAGAACTGCCTGCTATTTAGGTTTAGTTGTGCAAGTCATATGTTGGTGTTCCAGAGAGTGGAACTGAGAAAGGCCATACATGAAAAAAAGGAAGCCAACATCTTCACCTACAACAACTACCACTTGAAACTAAGATAATGAATTGGGAAGCCAGTAATGTAAGAGGGCTGAGAGGTCCAGGACTCTCCACCATCTGGGTGGGCATGGCCAGGTTCCTGGGGCTCAACTGTTCCCAGGATGAACATCTCTAGCCTTACCTTTTCCTTCTCTTCTCATCCAGCTCCAGTTTTGCATGCCGCTTTGAAAACACACTGTCATCGAGATTCTGTGTGAGGAATAGCAGCTGATAAGCTATTTATCACCATGTGACACATGTATACTAACTCATTTCCAGTTTCCAGGAATGTAAAATCTTTCACCTTCACGTCCCACCTGAGTCTGTGAGTTCTATCGATATCATGGGGACCTCCTGGTAACAGAATCAACAAAAAACTTATTCCTTTTCCCACCTCTACCCGCTTTGCAGAATCTCCAAATGTCAAAATCATTTCTGTAACTTTCTGAGGTGAAAGTCATGTCAAACTGAATTAACTTGAGACTGCCATAAACCCTCCCTATTGCCATACTTTGTGAGAGTCTGAGTTTGAAATAAACATCAAACTTTTAAGAGTCAAATGAGTTTAGAATATATAATTTTGTTGCTGCATAGTACATGCTAACTTTTCTACTTAGCATGAAATCTAGCCTTGTTTTGAAGACTCCTGAGCTATTTATTTTTTGATAAATCACTTAACCACTGTGGACCCCCATTTTCTCATCTGTACAACAAACAAAGAAGTTGGACTAGATAATCTCAGAAGTTCCCTTCTGGCTTTAAATTTTCATTAACCCATCTATACAGTTACTACAAAATATTCGATACCCCCATTTCTACTCTCTCTCTCACTCCTTTCCACTGACAGGTCTTGGGTACCTACCTCCAAAAGGTCTGAAGGATTTGGGTCCCTTAGAGGCTCTACTGAGTGGTCCCTCCAAGAAGGAACTGAAAAAAAGAAAGAAAAAGAAAAAGAAAGAGAGGAGGGGTGGAACCACCCTTAAATCCAAGGTCACAAAACCCTACTTATTCACTAGGACAAGAGGTCTCTCCCCAAATAAGACCAAGTTACCAAGTGATAGGAATCCATTCTATGGCCTCGCCTGAAGCCATATTCAGTGTCCTTGCTATGGTATACAAGAACCTAAAATGCCATTGCAGTCTGCCCAACATAGGATCACAAAAAACCCTAAGCCAATACCTGACAATTCATATAATGGATGCTACTGCAGTTCCTGAAAAACAACTGAAATTTGTAGTCATTTTGAAGTCTACAGAGTGATCATACACCAAGCAATCTCACTCTCCCACATCCAGCTGATGGAGAATGCAACTCCCAACCATCCACCATCCCAACAACCCCCACCCCAGCCCCAGCCAGCACAATTCCTATTCTACTCACCAGCCAAGACTGAAGTTTCTCCTGCAACACTTGATGGCATCAGACACCCTAAATAATGCAGGAAAGAAGAATCATCTCAGTGTAAAAAGAAAAAATGCCCATACCCAAAATGGAGGAAAGGATCATCACTGAAGTTCTCTAGGAAGCCATTTTGGTTTTTTGAGTTGTTCTTTTGAGAATTTCTCTCTGGGGGAGGGGAAGAGGGAACAACAGACAAAAGAAAAGAAAATAAGCCCACCACTTTTTTTTTTACACTGAGACGACTTCTTTTCTTCATTATTTAGGGTGGTTTCCCTGCAACAGTTGATGGCCAAGGATATCAAACCTTAAACTCAGAACATGGCAGGTGAGTAAAAGTTGACCCTATTTTTCAAATAAAAGATCAGTGTTCTCAAAACTTACATATGTAGTCTTCTTAAACAGCTCCCTCCTCCCTCCAAACAACTACCTTGCTGGTCCCGCCTGAACAACATGCACAAAAGACTTTGGCTTCCTTAGAACAAGCCATTGGGACTTCCTCTTGAGATAGGGGCATCAAGAATAAGGATTCACATGTTTGTTCACAACTCAGGCTCCTCAAAAGGCTGGGATCCCCCCAATCAGACTCTTTCTGTACTGCTACGCCCACAGTCTTAGAGGTGTTTGGAATTTTCTGTACTAGGGCAGATAGGGTTTTCAAAAACAGCCAGTCACACAGAACAGCTCTGGACCAAGCCATTTCCCAATTCCGGATGGGAAGTTGCTTCACAGTTTCTCTTAAGTTGTTACACAGCATTGCCATGGCAGCAAGAAGGTTAACCATTAAGGATGAACTTGTTCAACTGACTGAACCAACAAAAAACCTGAACCTAGATCAGGATCCTGGTCTATCATGTACTCAAGTGTGAGGCCTAATGAATTTTAGATAATTAAGAAGAGTCATCTATCTTCCCCACTTAATTTTGTCATCAGAACAGCCAAACAAAGCCTGGAGAATGCTCTTGTCTCTTTGGAATGGATTCCCATCCCCATCCCTGCTAAGGCAAGACACAGTGGTAGGAACTTGGGGCTGCGGCTCTATCGAAGGCTTCCCCCCCATATCACCCTGGAGTACCCACAGTGACCGTCATAGACTAACATTACATGATTGAAGGCACATTGCAGTTACTGATAGACGTAGGAATAGGGGAGCATCTCTGTGTGGAAGCCATAAAGAAAAAAGGGGAATGAAGACCAAGGCCCCACACCCCACACCCTCCCAAAGCAGCTCAAATATCCCAAGATAGTCCTTATTGTTTGAAAAATAGTTTGTAGACCATTTTATTTAAATATATGAACAACCAATGGGCTACTGCAATCCAAGTAAACTCTTCACATTTAGAACCTTTGTGAAGTATAGTAAAATAAAGTAAGACTGTTGGTCTTTGGCAGATTCCTCCTGCCCCCCAGACCGGGACACAGAGATACAGATAAATGTTTATACTGTTAAAGAGCGGAGGCCCAGGTGAAATTCCCCACCCCAAGCTGGCTCCCCAACCCAAAAATTACCATTGGCCCCTGAGAATACCCAAAGACCACCCTCCCAGGTTTCACACAATATCAATTGCAGGAACAGTCGTGCATGGCAAAGTATAAGTTCTATGCATTTCACAGCACAGAAAACCCTTCTTTCAGAGGGCATGCAAGTTGCCGCAGATTACACCCCCAAGTCTGGTGCTCTTGTGATGAGCAACTTACTGGCAAACACATCTCCCAGTGTTGTAAGCAGGCAAATACATTGAGCACATTTTGCTGTAATTCCATCTATTTGCAATGCCTGCACAGTGTCTGTCTCTGGCTGTTAACTTACTCATTCTTGACAGAACTCTGCTTTTTTGATTGCACTTTTTTAAAAATGCCAAAGGCATTTTCACACTTGTTAGCTTGACCGCCACCACTAGGGTATAAGAGCAAGTGTTCTCTATGCCTTACTTGCTACAGTCTCCTCCTTCTTTGGAGAGGATTCCCGTAATGGTAACGGTGATGGGGGAGGCTGGTGCCAACGACACAAATACATTTCTGTGGTGGAAAGGTACGGCAAATCTTCTATCTCACTTGAGAAGGCTTTCTCCTTGGGATGAGTGCTGGGTCCCTTCTGGGGAGTGGAGAGTCTTGGCGGGGTGTCCACTGAAGACCGGGGCTTTTCTGGAGTTTCTTGGCTCCTCAATTCACGTTTACAAACAGTTTCAGATAAGGAACCACAGGGTTCCTCTTTAATGGGAGAGTGCTTAGGAGTTTTTGTTTTGACTTTTGAAAATTCAGGAGCCAGCTTTTTAACAGGAATCTTTCTTTCTGTACTTCCAAATGGGGATTTCCTATTAGATAGGGAAGAAAACATAAAATGTATTGACTTCTGAATAAAATCTGACTTAATTACATTTTGGGGCAAGAGAATAAACTAGTTCTCTTGCCCCAAAGTGACCAGTATTCAGGAATCTAAATATCTGGGTTCATTTGTCAGTCATGAGCAGGAACAACCTCATGCTTACCAGTATATATAATAGGTTCTTAGTAAATGTTTGTTGAACAAACAAGTTTCCATGTTTAAGAACCTCTAATAGTATCCTATTGGCTACTATACCTAGAAAGGTTCCTATTTTATTCAAGATCCTTTAACTACATTAGGGGCCATTACCCTGTCACCAATTTCAGTTTTGTTGACCAGATACCAGGCTCTTATTTTTCCCCCCAGTCTCATACCATGCTAAGTACAATCTCAGTTTCTTTTCTTTTGCTGTCTGTTGGCTCTTTTTCTCCCACTAATCTCTCCCCACCAACACACATTCCTAGAATGCCATCTCCTTTCCTTTTTACCAACCTAAATGCTATACTTCTTTTTCAAGATCCATCTCCTCCTCAGTTTCACTATTCTAACTCAGAATAATCTTTAATATCCCTGAATCTTACAAAACTTAGTTTGTATCACTGTTGTCTATCTGCATATTTTACTGCAGTTGAATTCTGAGTTTTCAAAATTTTATGCCATCCTTACAGCTAGACTAATTTGAGTCCAAGGACAGTTAGATCTTACTTTTTTGTCTACCAATGCCTAACACAATGAAGGAATTTAATACCTCCTAACTTAAAATGAACTGCTATAGTTTTAAAAGTTCAGCTGTCCCATTTGTTGCCCATTCTCTTTATGATGTACTCTGCATTCTGTAATCACTACTGTCAAAAAAAGTTCCTAACAGACTTTTATAGCATGCAAGAATGTTTCAAGATATTTTCTCGGCATGGAAGGTTCATAATTCAGGGTATGGTTGTATTAAAACTAATTCATAAATCCCAATCCCCTACTCTCAGTCACTGAAAGCAAGTGTCCTCATCATGTCCAAACAGTGTATAAAGTTATCAGCACACCTTTTGTGTCCCTTTCCACTCCGCCCACATGAGAAAGGCTTGGGAGGCAGAGTCTGGGATGTCTCGGAAAGCTCCGGCTGGCACTCCAGTTTAATTTTCTCAGATAGGTCCGTTTCCTCTCTCTCTTCAGTTTCATAGCCCTGAAACAGCTTGTGCCTTTCTTTCTCGTTATCCTTCTTTACCAGCTGCATCCGCCTTTCCATACGTTCAATCCGAGCAAGGAGCTAAAAGAGAAGTGGCAAACGCAGGCTTAACACAGAAAAAATTAAACACAGGTACTTATTTCCATTTAGGAATCAGTATGGTCTTCTGCCTCTTTCCATTGACCACAGCAATTTATTTTTAGTTGGCAGACATTAACCAATTAGTTTTCCTTAAACACAATAGAGAAGACAAGGTATAATACTTAATTCTAGGGGCTAATCTAGTTGGGGAGGAGCATGGGGGAATTTGTAGTTCATTCCTCTGAAAGAAAATCCTCTTCACTGGGAGGGGCCACAACATGCCTTTTAAATGGCATGGTCTCTGTTACTGCTAACCATGTGGCTCCTAGTCAGTTTGGGAGTTTCCAGAATTAACCTTTATGTTCTTTTAGGAGGCCCTAAGGTTCTCCAAATCCTGTCCTCTCTACCTCCACTCCTATAAATGCACACAAGGGCAAAGTCCAAACAGTACATTGAGAAAGAATTAAAAGCTCACAAAGTACTGCTAGGGACTGCAGTGTTATTTGAAAGGGGTAAGTCGGGGGGTGCCATCTAAACAATGAATATTCAATTTGGAAGAATTATAATTGAAACCAGTACCCATAAATCACTATTGATAATGATAACATGTCTATTGCTTTGCATTTGCGATAACAGAAAAAATACCTATTTATCTAAATCTTCATTAAAAACAAAGTCTCTTAACTCTAATTAGAGAACTACATAAACAGAAAATTCAAGTCTATTATCACTGAAAACTTCACATTAAAATGTTCTAAGGTGCCAGCTGTGCATATACCCTGTAACAAGAATTTTACTTGCGTTAGTGATATTAATGTTGTCTTCATTACATCTACATAGCTGCACAGATTTCAGTAGAGGCCAAACAACAACTGGAATAAGAGAAACAAGCTTAAGCAACGCTAAGACTGCAATACACAACAGAATCAGTGAACGCCAAGTTTAGAGACACTCTATCCTTAACTCACCCCACTTTTCCTGCCTACGAAAGTCTGCAAAGGGGCCATTACCTCAGGAACTGAGCAGAACCTCCACAATCAGCAGAGAGCCCCTCTGTCAGCCATGCTCTCATTTCATCTTGTTTTGATTCACAGCCTTACTTAACCACGGTTTGTGAGTGACATTCCCTTGATTTCTTCTCCTTCACTGGTCCGTCCCCCCAGCACCCGGGTGAGGATATGATGTGTTGTAATTACAGTGCCATCACACCCCTAGACTGCAGTACAGTAGCTGAGCACTGCCACCTCCATGTTGAGTAACTTCCACAAATCAACACCATGAGATATTTTAATGAGACCTGCCCCAGCTCCCATTCCACCTTGCAGAATGCATTCTCCAATAAAACAGCCACTGCCTGATGCGATTCATTTGGAAAGCAGACAACGTGAACAGCCCTCTGCTCCCCTGCTCAGCCCTTGGTGCACACACCGGGGGGAGTGGGGGGAGGAGAGAGGCTGCTGCAGCCTGAACACAATTGTAGAAACCATGTTTATTTTTAGGCAGCTATAAGGTATGCTAGCACAGTAATACCCCACCACCACAGCTTTCCTGATAACTGAAGGAGTATGTTTTAACACATAAGGTACCCTTCGGTACTGCTGCAGTGAAAACAAGCCTAGATAGTCATGCTCCTCAGAAATACAAAGAAATGATAAATGACTTTCCTATTACCTTAAGATTCTAAAATAGGGATTTCTTTTGGGGCGTGGGGAGTCTACTTAATAAACTTTCTTTCCCCTGATGCCCTTAAAATCTACCAGCCTCTAAACACCATGCTTATACAAGGGAACTAGTCTATGGGTCATGTTTTATAACTAAGATTTCTATTAAAAACGGTATGGAATCAAAGGCGGTGATTCTCTTATCATTTAGGGAAACTAAAATAGGATTTCACTGTGAATCACCTCTGCTCTTCTGCCAATTAAAAAGCCTACAACCCTCCTATGTAAAGATGCTACAGCAGTGCAACAGCTGCTATGTCCCGCTCCTCCAGAATGGCATTTCTTACACAGCAGTTCTTTAATTTTAACCCCTTTCGTAAAGCCATCACATATTCATCCCACCTTTTTATTTTCAGCTCCCCACAAATCAGGTCTTTTCCCACTCTACATGTCTTTCCCACAAGTCTGAGGCTGTCATTTTAAATTAACCCTTTGGCTCCTGAAACCTCCCCTCCCCCACTCTAGGGGATTACCCTTTAACCCTTCCCTCCCATCCAACGTGTTTGTGAGCCTCGCTCGCAAGGACCCGGCACTTAAGATACTCCTTTGCTGGTGGCCAGCCTCCTTACCCCTAACCAAGGGATACCTTAACCTCCTACAGCACCCCTGCCCCCGAGCATGCGCACAACTCGCTCCTCGCTGCGAACGCAGGTTAACCCCTCCCGTACCGTGTCTCTCTCTGACTTCAGCTCCTCGATCTCCTTTTCCTTGGCCTGCAGCTGCTGCTGCTGCTGTTCGATGAGGTCCAATTGCAGCAGAAGGATCTGTTTGAGGCAGGCGGCCTGACTGGAGGCTCCCGAGCCGCCGCCACCCCCAAGAGGGCTCTTCCTCATACTCTTCCATCTGCCCTCGCTGGCCGCCAGGGTCCCGGCGGTGGCGTTGGGCGCGAGGGGTGGCGGCCCCGGCAGAGGTAGTGGTGGAGGTCCCGCCGGGTCCGAGGCGGTGGCAGCTGGGGCAGCCGCCCCACCCTTGTCCCCAGCCCAGGGCGTAGGCTCTTTGGCCGCCGCCACAAGAGAGCCCGTCTGAATGGGCAGCACCGCCTGATACTTGGGTCGGGGACTGCAGCCGGCTCCGGCTGCCGCTGGCTCCCCCCCAATGCCGGCTTGTTTGGTGGCCGGGGGCGGACAGGGCAAGGGCACCGAGCCGCCCCAGCTCTCTTCCTGCTGCCCGGGGGCCGCCCCGGCCGGGAGTAACAAGCTCCGGCCCTTGCCGCCGCAGCCGGCCGGGGGGGGCGCGGGGCTCCCGCCCTGGGAGGAGGCCAGCGGGGGCCCCGGCTCCTTGAGCTTACGGTGCCGGGGGAGGAAGTGGGCTTCGGCCGCCCCGGGTTCGTCCTCTGGCCCGCCCAGCGCCGCAGCCCGCTCGTAGTCCAGCCGCTGCTCAGGATTGCCGCCGGCAGGGGCCGTGGCCGCCTTGAACACTGCGGATCTCATGGTCATAGTGGTCCGGAGCAGCGCCGGGGACTGAGACGGAGGAGGGGGTGGGAAAGGGGCGAGGTGCGGGGGGTCGAGGACGGAGGAGGGGGAGGGGAGTTTGGCGGGCTCGCCTCAGCAGTGCGACAGCAGGCCTCGGTTAGTGTGGCTCCTCCGGGGCCCGGGTGCCATTCCGCCGGCGGGCGGAGAAGTGGAGGCCGCGGCTGAGGCCCGCCGCCGGCCCATGGGGGCCTCGCCGCCGCCTCTGCTGCCGCCGCCGCCGCCTTCGCCTCAAAGGCAGGAGCTCGCACCCAACCGCCCCCGAGCTCATCCCCGGAGCTCGCTTCGGCCCCCCCTGGCCCGGCCGGGCCCGCCTCGTCTCCCCACCCCACACCCCCCTTCCCCGCCCCGGCCCCCCGCCCCGGAGCTCGCCTCAGCCGCCCCGAGCCTCCATTTTCCCCCCCCTCCTCTTCAGGAGGGGTGGGAGGGATGGGTCCGCCCAAAGCCCTCCTACTCCGAGAGGGGGTCTGTCGCTTCCCCCGGGGGTCTCCGCGGCTCGGAGTTCCCTCCCCCACAGTCACCCCCGGCGCCTCAGCGTTTCCCTTTAAAAAAACGGAGCCGCTGGTAGCCGCCACAGCCGCAGCCGCCGCCGACCGGAGGGCGCATGCGCAGGGAGGGAAGAGGGCGGGAGCAAACCGGGAGCTGAGAGAAGAGAGGCGGGCCGCACTATTGTGAAAGGGGCCGCCGCTGCCGCTTCGAGGGGGACGGGGGTGGCGGCCGCGAGGGCCCCGGGCAGGGGGGCCCGGCGAGGGGAGGCCAGGGATAAGGAGCTAGAACGGAGGAGCCCGCGGAGGCGCGGGGTGAAGGTGGGCCGCCGAGGGAGGGGCGATCCGGGGGAGGGTCAGGAGGTGGGAAGAAAGGGCGAGGGCGGTGTCTAGTGGATGGGGAAAGCGGAGGCTCCCGGAGGAAAAGGAGCGCGAGAGAATGGAGTTAAGAGGAAGGAAGGGGCGTCAGGAGGCAGATGCGACCTTCGTAGAAGTGTAGCGGGCGCTCCACATCCCCGGCCTGCGCTGGGCGGCCCCTTCCCCGGGCTTCCTGGCAGCCCGCCTGGCCCTCGAGGAAGGGGCCCCGCTGCCCCGCACTCCTCCTGGATCCGAGTCAGGATTCAGGCTCCTGTTGGAGCCTGTGGGTGTTTTCTGGGGGGTAGGATTCTAACCTCTCCACCCTCTCCCTCCTCAGAGCCCCACACTCGTATAGGAGAGAATGAAGTTCTTTGTCTCTAAGGGATGCAGACCAGAACGGAGGGACCTCTGGTTCCCAGAGGGAGGAAAATGCGTGATGTCTGCTGCTGAGGGAGTTGTTCCCACAACTTCCTTGGAATGTATTGCCAACTACCAACAGTTCTTTCCCAACGGCCATCTCCCCGGCCTTCTGAAGCCACTTCCAGCATCTTCTGGGGATTCATGAAGGGTTGAAGCGAAGGAAATCACGAAAGGGATTGTTACCTTTACCGAGAATAGAAATACTTTAGGGTATACTCCTAAACCGAGCGCTTATGATCTCTCAGTGTTCATTGTGTGTCTTAATTTCTAGACAACTTTAGCCAACAAGTCCTCACATAATTCGTCGTGGAAAAACTTTTAAATAGTTTTAATTGATTGTTTTTCTTTTCTGTTGAAGGTTTTTTTTTTCCTCTCAATCCATATGGAGATGACTAATATTCTTGGCCTAATGTGAAACCCTTTAATTAAAACTGTGCCTCTGCCTTGTGGACCCAAAGCATGAAGCACTGGTAATATTAAACGAATGGGTGTAATGTGTTAAGAAGCTAAAGAGAGCTGAGGCCCATTCCACCAGATTGTATGGCCTCAGATCTGCAAGGGAAGTACTGGCTCTAGGGATACTAATGAAGGGGGTGTGGTGGGAGGGATGTAGAACATGGTGCTCTTTTTCAGTGTTAAGACTTTCAATACCATCTCTACAGTGACAACTCCCAAATTTGTATCTTCTTCCTGGACTCATCCCCTAACTCCAAAATCGTATATCCAACTAGGAGACATTCCACTTGCATGTCAAATAGGCATTTCAAACTTAACATTTAGAAATCACAGTCCTGGATTTCCACCATCCAAATCCTGCAGCTCCTACAGCTTTCCTCTCATTCTCTCTCACCCCATATCCAACTAGTATTCAATCCCATTGCCCTTCAAAATATATATCTGGAATCACCCACCTTCACTACACCTCCACAACTTCCACCTTGGTCAAAGCCATAATCATATCTCACTTTTTTTTATTACTGTATTCTTGTAATTAGTCCCCCAGTTTCAACCTTTGCCTTCCACTACTCAAGTCCCTCACAACACAGCAGCCATCATGATCCTGATAAGACGCGAGAGAAATCATGTTCTTTCTCTGCTCAAAACCCTCTCATGGTTTTCCATCATACTTAGAATAAAATACAGAATCGTCATCATGGCCAGTAAGATCTGGCCCTCTGTACTATTCTCTGACTTCAACTCCTGCTACTCTCTGCCTTATTCACTCCTCCTGCCACCCTTGTCCCTTTACTTTCCTGCAAACACACCCACATGTGACATGTGTCTGCTCAGCTCCTTTCACTTGCTGTTCCCTCCCCCAGGATCACTCTTCAGATATCGACATGCCTTCCTCTGTCACTTCCTTCAGCTCTTTACTAAATATATTTTCATCAGACCTCTGGCCAGCCTGTGTAAACTCACAACCCCTTCCAAACTCCCTCTTCCCCTTCCTGTTTTATTAGTCTTCATAGTACTAACATAATTTTACCTTGCTTAATGTCCTCTCCCACGTGTAAGCTTCACATTTTGTTCACTGCTGTGTCCTCAGCACCTAGAACCATACCTGGTTCAAAGTAGGCACTTAATAATTAGTCACTGAATGAGTAAGTGAACTGTTTAAATATGTTCAGAGAAAGCAACTACCCTGACCTTAACTTGGTTGAGTGTAACAGTCATAAAACAATATAGTATAAGAAATAGTGAAACCTAGGAAAGAATAAAGTTGTCTAGAAACACAGAGAAGATAAAACATACTATCTGGAAGATATTGAGGAAGTGGCAACTGAGGTGGGTCTAAAAGTTGAGGCCATAAGAGGACATTTCAAAAGGATGAGAACATTGCAAAGGCATGGGATAAAAAAGAATGTTTCAAGGTAAATGGTAGAAGTTGACTGGAGTTTAGTTTGGATGGGGGGCGTATAGGGAACAAAGCCAGTAGGGGGGGGGGGTGAGACCAGATTATGAAGGTCTGAAGGCCCAGTTAAGGAATGGATAATTTGTCAGCCAAGGTGAAACACTGAAAGATTTACAGCAAAGCCTGGGATGATAAGATTTGTGTTTTTGAAAGCTAACTTCAATATTTGTATCTTTTATGAAGCCAGGAGGCAAGCTTGAAGACTTAGTCCAGGTGTCAAACAAGTGGTTAATCTAAGGTACTAATGGTATGGAGATTTGGAGAAATGGCAGGAGACTCACTAGTTATGAGCCAAAGCAGCAATCACAGTCCTACCGCTTACTAGCTATACATTACTTAACCTCTCTACCCTGGTTTCCTCATCTGCAAAATGACCCAAAAAACAGGGTTATTGTGAGGATTAAATTAGTCCATATAAAGTGTTTTTCATAGTGTGTGACACCTGCGACTGCTTGAGAGTGTAGTCACCACATTAGTAATTTACAGAATTTGTTGATCAACAAAGTGGGGAGGGAGTAGGGGAGAGAAAAGATCAAGATTTCTAAGGCTAGGCAGATGGCAATTTCATGAACAAATTGTGTATGTTTTCCTCACCAGACCAAGTAAGGTCCTGGACCAGCACCATCAGCATCACCGGGGAACTTGTTAGAAATGCAAATTCTAAGGCCCCACTGTAGACCTAATAAAAGACAATTGGGGTAGGAATCAGCAGTCTGCTTTAACAAGTCCTTCAGGTGATTATGATGCATTTCAAGTTTGAACACCTGTCTTGCCTAAAGGTTTCAGCCCTACGAAAGTTCACTCTTGATTCAGTGAGACTGAAAAATGACAATGGAACATTCTTGGGGTAAAAGGGTTCATACCCAACTTTATTCTCCCAGCGATGGCAGGTCAAGCACTAGAATCCCATCCACCTCAGAGCAAGTCTGCATGCAGCAAGCCGGTCTCTGCCTCTGGGCCTCTCTGCCCCCACAGCCATCTCAGTCTCTGTCCTCAGAGCTGCACCACTCCAACACCTACTAGCCTGCAGCCCAGAACACTGAGTGGAGCTCTTTATATAGAGTCAGTAATAACATATTGCCCACATGTGTGTAGTGAGCAAGCTGACCAGGGTCAGGTGAGAATCCTGGCCATAGGAACTTCCATTTTCTCCACAACACCACTGCTTTGGAGTCTATGTTATGGATTGGCAGACCTATTCTTAAGGGCCAGATAGTAACTATTTTAGGCTTTGACAGCAATGGGGACTCTTACACTATTCAACCCTGCCATTGTAGCCCAAAAGACAGTATGTAAACAAATAAGTGTGGCTCCTGGTAAGTGATAAAACTAGTGGTATGGCCGTTATAGAATGACAGGTGGGAGACTCAGTTAAAAGCAAAGGATCTCGTATGAGACTGCAAGCAGCAATCACAGCTCCACCATTTTATTAAATTTTATTTAGGGACACAATTTGAATTTCATGTAATTTTCATGTGTCATGAAATACTATGTATTTTTCAACTACTTAAAAATTCTAGCTTGTGGCACATAAAAAAACAGACATTGGGTTGGATTTAGCACTCAGGCTGTAGTTTGCCTACCACTGGTCTAGAGTCCAATAGACCAAACTGGAGCCAATCTACAACAAAATGGAAAAAAAAATGGCACTATGTAGTACTCGTGTATGTCAGTGCAGGGTGGTTTAGAACTAATATTTATTCTGAGATTACATGCTTCCAATTTTATGTGTTAAAATGTACTTTTTTTGTGTGAAAATGATGGTGATAGTAAACCATATTTGGTGGTGGTAGTTTTTAATGTTCCTATCTGACAAAAACTGGTGATCCTGTTATCAGTCTCCCCCCTTTTTTTTCTGGAATCTTTGTAGCTCTGAAATCCAAAGTCTAGGATTTCACTGCTCCAAACTAAGTAAACATGCTTTTCTCCTCTGAAGCCAAAAGGCTGGAATTTTTGGATTGGAGGTGTGATCTTCTTGATTTTAATTCACAGGATGAGGTGGATAAACCACCAGAAAACTGAACCCTGGGAAGAGAAACTCTTCTAAGAAGGAAAGAGAATTCTTGCTTTTGAACCCTTCAGTTTTAAATTGTGGTAGTCCCTGAACTAAGACACATAAAGACAATATGAGGGTAAGGCCAAGGGGAGAAGGTGGAGCTGCTAGCTGTAAGGGAGCCTAGGAAAACCTTAGGACCCATAAATGAAGTCCCTAAACAATTCTCTGTCCATTTTACCCATAATGGAGTAATGACCATTCCCTTTTGCCCTCTGGCTAAGGGTATGGACGGAGTTAAAGACAACACTCTCACTGTTCCTCTGCTTTTAGAATGGTTAATTTCATTTCCCTGACCTACATTTGAAGGGAATGACTATGGCTTGGAAAGCGCAGGTAGCAAGCCCTTTTTATTACCTGAATGGGTCTTGGTTTCCCCACAGCAGAAAGAAAATTGATGATAAATCATCTTTAAAATTGAAATAATCATCTTTAAATAGTCCTTCCAGTTTAAAGACTGTATGAAGCTGTGTTTTCCTAACAGTAGGGCAGAGCTAGGTAGTAAAGTGAGACTTGTTTTAGCTTCTTCCAGGGAGTGAGGATTCATCTGTGAGGCTTCCTGAGGCTCTTGGTAAGGTAAATAAAGACGGGTTGCGTGGCTGGCATTAGCCCAGCCCTACATGGCATCGAAATGAGACCCACAGGAGACCATGGGTAGAGAGACCACCTTTCCCATCTTCGGGAAGCTTGGGGATGGAAGCCGGTATGGAGCCACAGAGGTTTCTGGCTTCGCAGCACCGCCGGCTCAGAACTCTTTCTGGCAGAAAACCCGACGAGCGTTCCAGGCCTCCGCAAGCAGGATGCTCGTGTGCTGCTCCCCTTCTCCCCGCTGCGGGGGGGGCCTCTCCAAGCGCAGGACGCACCCTCCTTGCTGTCTTTTTTTAAAAATAAAATCACAACCCAAGGCTGGGCATTTTTCTCCCTTTTCCAGCCCCGCCAAAACTTTCAGCGGGCCCCGCCCACTCCACGTGGCCCTCCCTTCCCTGTCCCAGAAACCCTTGCGAGAAACCCCACACCACCCGCAACACGTGACCAATTGTTATGTTTCCTTCCTGGGGCTCCCTTTTCGCTGGCACCAACTAACGACTGAGCAAAAGTGCCCCCTTCAGGGTAAGCGTGGGGCAGCAGCCTGGGGAGGAAAGGAAAGTTGAGGACTGTAGTACAATAGGGGAATGTGGCTGCTTCAGCTTAAAATGATTTCATATCCACATAGCTCAATGGTTAATAACATTAAGGATCACACAAAAGATGAGGAAAATTCAAAAAGGATATCATCAAAGAAAACCACTTTGGGAGTGGAGTTGGGTAAAGCTTTAATCCCTAGCTACAAAGGTAGTTACCTCTACTCCATTTCCCCTAGAGTTTTTCAGTGATGTTGGCAGAGCTCTCTGAGATACTCAGATACCAAACAAGAACCAAGAGTTCTGTAATTATGGATTGGATAATGGGAACATGGCCCCTCCTAAGGTGAGTGTTCTGCTTCTTGTCTCCTTCACCACCTTTCCTTCCCCAAAGACACTGGAAGTAGTTCTCCCTCTTTGGGCCCATATTCCTCAAGATGACATAAAATATTTCCAGAACAGAGTCTTCCTTCTCTCACTATTGGGAAAATTTGCCGTGGACAGGAAAGCATAAGATCATGTTGGAGGAAGAGGGACTGGACAGGACCACAAAAGTAAGTCCAGTGGGAAGGCTTGATGTCCAGAACAAGGGGACTAACCAGAAAAATCTAGAAAACAGGTCAAGTGAAACCAAACAGAGGGAACTGGTTTCTTTGGGGAAATTCTGAGATAGGCTTTGGCCATTTTCCTTCTTGTTCCCACATGAGGTGTGGTTGAGAGATTGGGTAGGGAGTTAGAGTGATGGAAGGTATGTTGTTGGAGGCTGACTGGGAGGAGTTGTGCATCAGGCAGTGCTCAGAGAAAGAAGGGTAGGGAAGGATAAATTTAAAATCAGAATGATCATGGGACCATTTGCACCACCAAAGTAATAGAGGTCATGAATAGTAGCCAGTCCAAGAACTACAAGTCCTGGAGCCCAAGGAAGGGAACCTTATTGTAGCCAAGAAGCATACTACCCAGGAGCATGTTAAGGAGCAATGCATGCAAGGGAGAGGGAGTCCCAGACAACTATTTTCAAGGGAAACAGCCCCAAAACTATCAAGCTAGAACATTAAGTATTAGGGACACTTGCTCTTCTATAACTCAGCATTTGCCTGCACTCCCATTTCCACATGCTATTGCCAGATTCCTGGGCCTAGTGGAAGAAAAGAGAGAGGCTCTGGTGGACAGAGGGAGACCCTATAGGCTCCTCCAGCCCACTGCAGTTCCAAATTTTGGCCACTCGAGGTCTCCCGAGCTCAACTACAGCCCCAGAGTAAGGGCAGGAGAGAGAGAGAGAACCTCTAGAAAACTGTGGGATGTCATTGATGACTGTGAGCAGGGAGGTGACCTAGGGGTCATCTGCTCTGAAGCTGTAGACCCTTTGCGTGGTCGTTTGGAAGGCATTTAGCCTCAACCATTCTCTCTAAAAGGGACTTGTGGCAGTGGAAACTAGCTCCCCACCTCTTAACCCTCACCCTGTTCTCTGTGGTCATTTCCTCCACTGCTCATTTCCTTCTCCTCCCCCATCCTGGTGGTAGGAACACCACCACCCTCCCCCACCCTTTGGCCTGTCAGAGTCCTGAGGAATGCTCTCACCCTGGCTAGGTGCCAAGCTGTGGACTTCCTGGGCTTTGGGGTGGGGCTTGGTGGAGGGGAAGCCCTTTGAACAGGACAGCCACCAAGTCCTGAACAGCCTGCGTGCTCTGAAGGCTCACGCATGTTCGGTCTCTCTCTCTTTCTCCTCTTTCTGCTAAGCAAAAGACTCATTTGTCATTCTCTGTTGCCACCACCTAATTTCCTTCCCCCACAATAGGATTTCTTTGCCAGGGCAAAACATCCACACTCTGGAGCTGGTGGGCATCCCAAACACCGTGAGAGATGGAAAGCACCTATTTTAGAACCTGCCTTCTCTGTTTCAGAAAGCTGTAGCTGGAAGGAGAGGTTCAGCTGCCAGGGACCTGAGGTAAGAGGTTTATTAGAGGTAATTCACCTGCCTTCTGGAGCCTTCTCAGAACTCTTGGGTCTAAGGAAGTACATGAGTCTCTACATAGTGAAGCCTGGGAGTGGATTGCTGCATATCTGACCACCTTTACTCAGCCTTAGCATGTCCCTGAAATAAATCAGCTGAAATCTGAACTCACTCGTCCACATCACTGCCAAGGAAATCTTTCCAGCTAGCTGCAGCAGACTAACTTGCAGGGGTGGGTTCAGCAAGAATGAGGAGCAAACAGAAACCACTCCTGAATCTAATGAATAGAGAACAGATCTGTCAAGAGACCTCTGGCTCATATCCAAGGGGTCACTGCTCAGAATGTTTTTGCATTTGGGGATTGGAGAGTCTTCTGATATTGTCCACAAATGACAAAGTGAGAACTCAGTCCTGTGATGTCCCCTGCCTCACAGTCCGGTCCCTCGGTGCCACTTTTGCAGCCTGTCTCCCTGACGTCACCATCTGTAGACCTGTGCCAGATTCCCAAGTTCCTATCTTGAAACTTTAGCCCCCACACTCGAGGCCTAGGGGAGAGCCAATGTAGGTCACTGAAGCTAAGCCTGCAGGGTTGTCTGCTCCTTGAACCTTGATTGAACCTTTTAGACGCAAAGAGGAAACCAGGCAGAGAAGTGAGAGAAATGGCTCTCTGAAGATCAGAAGAAAGTATATTCCTAAAAAAGTTAAGCAGGGAGAGGCTGGGAGTCAACTGGTCACACTTGGGACCTCTGCTTCCTTGGGGTACCTCTGCTCCTTAGGAGCTGTGTGTGATGGAGGAGGGAAAGCCAAAAGAGGGGCTGAGCATGTCCCCAGGACTTGGTTTTTCCCCTAGACCCCCACATTGCTCAATTGCCCATGTATGGGAACCCTTCTGATTGGTGTCCATCCCCCATTCTCCAGTCAATTTCCAGGTTCAGGTTTCATTCTCCGGAGCCTTTGTGTTTTGCCTTAGGGTTCCTCTGCTTCCTGTGGTCAGTTTCTAGGTCTCAGGAAGCTGGAGTAGGCCAGGGTTGCCTCCACCCTCCCCCATTGAAAGACTTTTCCTGCTTGTTATCTGTTAAACTCATATTGCCCCCCTGGGTACTTTCAACCCTCTGGGACCTCATTCCTTTTCTTGGCTGTCCCTAAGATCACAAGGAGTGTGTGTTTATGTATGTGTGCATTGTGTTCATAGCCTCTTAGTTATGCATGGGGAGTCAAGAACCTATGGCTATCACTAGATTGGGGGTCCCCATGGCCAAAAAAATAAGACAAGGGACCAATTTCCACCTCTAGCCTCAAAAAAATTTAAACCACAAAACAATTTAAACTCCCCTAATAGGAGCCTCAAGACAGGAAGAAAAGTAGTTAAGATGGAGACAGAGAAAGTAATTGCAATCCTAGCCTTCCACTCATCCTTCCCTCATTACCTTCCTCCCGTCTTTCAAATCTCAGCTACTCATCCTCCCACTACTCATTTACTCTCATTTCCAGAATCCTTGCACACAGTAGGCAATCAGTAAATGCTTTTTACACTGAGTCAAACTGAATCTGGTTTTGCTTTGTGGGATAAACTTTGAGATGAAGCACAAAGAAGGAAGGTGGACATTCCCCAGATCCTGGGCTATATTCTCCTACAGGACTGATTGCTTAGGGAACAAAGAGCTTTGAGCAGTGGTTCTTAGACTTCTGAATGTATCACCGGGAGGGCTGCTTAAAACTCAAGACTGCTGGGCTCTACTACTAGTTTCTGAATCAATCAGCCTGGGAATTTGCATCTCTTAACAGTTTCCCAGGTGATGCTGACCCCAAATCCCTGGACAAATCCTGGGACCACCAGTGGATCCCAAGAACCACTGTCTTAGGGAACCACAGTCCCTCACCCTAATGCTCACCATGGGGACCTGGGTTGGTGAGAATTGGGAACACGTGACTCCTGCTCAGTCCTCCATGCCAACAGGTCCAGGGATCTAAGAAAGGGCAAGCAGGAGCAGAAGTCGTCTCTGGCTGATTATCCATCCTGTCTCCTTTTAAATAGTCCATTGATTCCATCCTTATTGAAAGTCATTTCCCAAAAACATGTTTTGCAGCAGCAACGGAGCACTAGGAATTTCCTGTGGCGGAGCAGCGCCAGTGTGGGGAGGGGAGAGGCAGTGCTGAGCGAGCGCCTTCCCTTGGCTCGGGCAGGGCCACGTGCCCCACCCCCTCGCTTGCACATGTCTCTGCCGCCACTGCTGCAGCAGCCGGCCTGTTTATGAGCGAGTTGTTGTGGTAGAAATGGAGCAGCCTGCACATGCCCGGGCCATGTGACCCCAGCAGCCCGCGTGAGCCTTGAGCCGGCACAAACATACTCAGCCCTGTCCTCCGCTGGCCAGAGGAACAGGAGAAAAGATACGGAAGGAGTGAAGGGGCAGTGGGCTCCCTTCTTGTCTCCTGGCTCTTTATACTGTTTCAGTCTCCTTTTGTCTCTCAGAGCCACCACCAGGGGAGCAAACACCCAGGAAAGAAACGTGATTTCCCCAGGCATATTCTCCTCCCAGGCAGTCCCTTGGCGTTTACAAAACCCAGAGCCCTAGGCCCCAAATGAAAAAAGGGCCTCCCCAAGCCAAGAACACAAAATGGCCAGCCCCAGCCCTGGAGTTATGTGCTAATGTCATCCCGGAGCCAAGACTTGGTTTCCCTGCAGCCTGGGCTCCCCATATCGGGCTGCCTGGTCCCCTCTTTCTAGGAAGGCTACCACAAAGATTTAGCAAGTGCCCTTTCTAGCATTAAAACGAGAGGTCAGTGACACAAAGCAAGGGTTCTTTCTGCAGCAGTGGTCTGTGGGGTTAGGGGATGGGAAGGGAAAGTCTGCCAATTGGGAATAGGGAGGAGCTGAGGGGAGGGGAGGGGGAATCTGGAAGAACTACACACTAACCCTGGGCCAGCTGGAGAGCAAACATGGGTGTGAAAGACAAGCTCAGCCTCCATGCCTCATGAAGTGTCCCCTCCCAGCCCATAGAATCCTACTCTCATCACTCTAACCCCAGACCCCCACTTCCAGCCCTCGCTCCGGCCCCCTGCCTGTGACCCCATTTCTGAGCAGCCTGTTTCTCTTGCTGGGATGTGAGACTGTGCTGGAGTCAGGCGGACAGTAGGTTAGCAGGGACAAGCAAATGAAATGAACACGACCCACATTTCCTCATCACACCAAAACTCCGCAGATCCTGCATTGCAGAGCTAGCTTTTTTTTTTTTAATCTCAGCTGGGCCCCTACACACGTCTGCATTTTTGCAACCAGCACAGATTTTTTTTTTTTCAGGGTGCAAACTGTGCATTCTGATGAGCCAAAGCTTCTTCCTGTGGCATTGAAAATCTCTTTGGCAAATTGCTTTTCCCCCACCACCAATTTAGAAGAAGGGGAGGGATCCCAAATTTGTGAAGTCGCATCCTCTCTCTCTCCTTCCACTGCCCCCTCCCCCAAGATACTGCAGTCTTTCCAGCCCAGCTAACAGCTGCAGACCAGGAAAGAGGGACGGGAGGAGGGAAAATGAGCCTTGTTTCTTCTTGTCATGCAGGCAGAGCTGGCAGGGCTGGGGTGCTTTTTTCCTGGACAGCCCATTTCCCTCCCCATCCCAGCCAGTGTTTATGTAAGACTCCCAGAAGCTACACAAGGCCCCTGATGCCTGCACATGCTGTGGCTCCTCTGAGGTCCATCCTGCTCACGAGGATTGTCATGAGCCTCTGGCCTCCCCAGGCAGCTGCAGAGAGATCCACTGAGGCCCAAGGAATGGGGAGACACTGGATAAGGAGAGGGTTTGAGATAGAACTTGGGTAAGGGGTGGAGATAGGCAGGCACACAGGCACCCTTCCACCACTCCCCACACACATTCCCCTGCATCTCAGTCCTACAAAGGCTCAAGGACAGCCAACAGGCAGGTTCAAGAACCTGGAAGATGACACCAGTGGGTTCCAGCAGCAGCATAGCAAAAAGTGGGCAGGATGGCCTTGGCGTAGCATGTGCTGGATGCCACCACGCCCCAACCTGGGAGGAAGAACCCCTGCCAGAAAGAGGGCAGTCTGGGGCTTAGTTTTCCACTGCCAAGGATAATCCATGCCATCTCCCAGATCCTGTGTTGTGCATGGCATCCTAGGCTCTGAAAGGGGGACCCTCCTCAGATTCCCTAAAACACCTGCCAATGAAGCATTGGCTCAGGATGGTGGGTGGCTCTCAAAGGGCTATTTTTAGAGGTGCACATTGCTCAAAGAGGTAGATAGGGAAGCAGGATGTTTCCTTAGGGCTTTTTATACAACTTATGTCTTTTGTGGCTTTTCACACTTTCATTGAACCAGTCCATTAATACATCCCCTGAAAGGAAGCAGCACGGTGTTTTAAAGGGCCCTGACCTACCAGCTGCACATCCCAAAGTTAGGGGGTCGGGGGAGAAGAGAGCTCGGATACCTGCTTCAGTTTCTCCCTTCTATAGCAATTCATGTGGAAATTTATGTTTGTTGCCCCCCGTTCTGGCACCCTTTGACTTTTACAACCAACCACACAGGAGAATGTGGGAGGGAGAGAGGGAAGAGGAAGTGGGGTTGGAGTTAAAAGAGGGCTTGTGGGGAGCTGAGGCACTTGTGGGGACTGGAGCAGCATGCTCTGGGCTTCTCTTGGTGACACACCTCACTCCCAAGCACCAGCTCAGGAAACACCAAGATAAGCTTACAGCTCAGACATTCCACCAGAAAAATCATTCTCTCCAGGAAGGGCAGTCTTTCTAGAGGAAAGAGTTTTATCCTCAGGCCTGGGGTTGAATTCCCAACATTTCCATTTTCATTGTGATGTTGATAGTGGTAGTTCTGAGAGGTAGCAGGGGGAGCTTTAGCTCTTCCCAAAACTTCCACCATTTTTTGATGTGACATCTTCTCAATCTTAAATGCTTCATTTCCAATACAAAGATAAATACAAGACAAATACATTTTCGATATAAGAGAAAATCGCCTAGTCTCTGTAGTATCTTGGGTAAATTAATAAACATCTCTAAGTCTCAGATTCTCTGTCTCTAAAATAAGAATGAGATCTACAGCATAGGGTTGTTGTGGATATTAAATGAGATAGTGTGTGTAAAGCACTCGGCACAGTGCCCAGCATACAGTAGGAGCTGTAAATACATATTTACTATTTCCTTTCCTTGGAAAAGGGAATAGTAAGGTAAACATATACTCTGAGACAAAACATATCCATGCAGCCCAGCACTGGATCATGCCTTACCTTCTCTTTCTCTATCTCCCCCAAAGATAAAATTTAGCATAGACTCTGACCCTCATGTTCTTGAAGTTTTCCCCAAGACGTCAAAGCTGTGAATGGGTTAGGGAAAGATAGTTGGCCTTTTAGAGACTAGGAAGAAGATCTAGGAGGGTAGAGAATGAGTCTCTCCTAGGCATATGGGCTGGTTCCCTGATTTGGGGGCATCCCAAGGGTTTCTATCCCAGGTTTGCATTACTTGGGAAGGCAGGTTATTCCCCTGAGCAATGGCTCACTTTGTGAGAAAGGAGAGGGAAGGGAAGGTATCTACTAAAGTCTGACTTGGTTTCCAGCAAGGACTCACCTTCAGTCAGTCAGTCAAGCAGTAGGCCCAAGATTTGGGCTGCCCAGGATTTGCCCAGGGTGTTACCCTGTTACCCAGAACAACCTACTGGCAATGAATATAGATCTTGGATCAAACACACACATCCACATGAAGCCTCTCATATAATCACATGCACACTCTGACCAGAACTAGAGCTTTCAATCCCTTCCTCCCTCTGTTTTATCTCTGCTTTTCTCCTCAGTCCCCAGAAATCCAGGAGAATTAGACATATTTGGAAATACACACACACAGAGGATTCAACCCTACTTCTAAATGGTGAGAATCCCAGACTCTGAGGAATCTTAATAGAAGTGTGTAAAACATGGAGCCAGAGCTGTGCCTTGCTGTGCCAGGTCTTCTATGTGCATCTATTCCACATGGTTCCAATCTGAGCACTGTTCATGAAGAGTCCAGTTCTTTCTTGGGATGAATTTGGCTGTGGGAGGGATGGTTATGTGTGTGTATTTGTGTGTAGAAGTGAACTGGAATGTCCAGCTGGCAGGAGGGTGGGAGGCTGTGTTGAGATGCACCTATTGTCTTATGTTCAAGGTTGAAGTCAAAGATGGGCCTAAGTTAGATTTTATTCCTGGTCCAAAAAGCTAGAAAACTCAACGTTTTCTCCCTCCCTTTGATGGCTCTTGGTCCCACAGTTTCTGTACTTCTCCCAGCAGCTATTGGCAGAGACAGGAACAGGGTGGAGAGACTAGACCCTTTGGAGTTGAGAGTTCTCTCTCTTCATTCTTCTGTATCCTTCTCTCCAGTTGTAGAAGGAAGATGTATATCCTTCTCTCCAGTTGTTAAGAGAAAAGGAGGGGCCCTATTAAGAAGTACAGAGGAAGGAGGGGACAGAGGTAACCCTCCCTCCTTTTCCTCCTCCCTCCTAGTCTCTGCCTTCATACTTCAGACAGACTGCAAAACAACCCAGCTTTGTGCCAAGAGCTAGGCTAACTGAATTTCAGCACTCCCTGCCTCTGCTTCCTCCTCCCTCTCGCTGGCTGCAAACTCAGGGATGGAGTCTTGACCATGGGCCCTTCCCCTGTAGGGGAAAAGACCAGCAAGTAGTCTGGGGTGGGCAGGATCACCACAGCAACAGACAGAGCTGTGGGCGTTAGGGAGGGTCCAGGACAATTAAAGGGAGT
>JAVSCE010013450.1:0-70017 GCA_032199065.1 Smutsia gigantea
AAGTACATTGATCCAATTCATTCCCTTATTAAATAGTGTTCTGTGTGGCAGGCAATTTACTGGGCACCGGGGATGTAGAGGGAAACAAGTTCAATGTATTATGTGGGGGAAGTCAGGCAATGAACACATAGACCTGGGAATAAAGGTAATTTCTGAGAGTTAGTACAGACGGGCTCGTTTAGAGTGAGTGACCAGGGAAGGATAATCTGAGGAGGTGACATTTCACTGTGACCTGCATGTTCCAGGAGGCTCTCAGGAGGAGCATGTCAGGCAGGGGTGAAGGCCTTGGGGGACGAGGCAGTTGGAGTATTAGAAAAAAAAATAAAGGAAGAGAAATAACGCGTGAGTAGGGAGAGAAGAGGCAGGACAGAGGCACCCACAGGCCAATAACTGACACAGAGACGGTCCAGGTAAGGTGTTTATAAGGAGCTTGGATTTTATTCTATGTGCGGTAGGGAGCTACTGGATTTTAAGTCAGGTAACGATTATGTTTAACATTTATGTTATATTTACATAACCAAGAGGTACACCAATGGATTACTAGAGATCATCAATGGGTAGTGGGTAATGAGCAATTATTATTTATTTCTGTGTGCTTTCCTGCAACCCCGAAACATTGTTTCGAAACAAATTCGAAAACAACAATAATTTGTTTTCAAAAGCTCCCCAGAGAGCAGTGTGAACAAATGGCTACCATTGCTGTGGCCCTCCAATGCGGAGAGGCTTTTGCCTATATTCTCTCATTGGATTTATACAATAACCCTGTGAGTTAAGTCAAACCATTTTAATTGGCTCCATTTTGCAGGTGAGGAAATTGGGGTTGGAAGGGGCAAAGACATTCCAGCAGAAAACAGCAGAACTGAGATCAGAATCAAGGTTCTATAGCTCTTGCCCAGGTTCCCAGGTTTTGCCTCACAGCCGGGCCCAACGGTGAATCTGCCCTAGTTCTACCCAGTTACCCAGAGGCCCCAGGAAGAGGTCCACAGGATCACTCCCCTGCCTGCCCATGGGCGGTCAAGGACGGCTGCAGGTGACTAGTGCAAGAGCATGCGTGTGCCACAGAGGGGTCGTCCTCAGTGGTAGATGCTCAATATGCATCTGTTGAATGAATGAAATACCTCGCTTTCAGGAAAATGCCACTTTCAGGAGGTGGTTTAACTAACTTTATTATTCAGTAGCTATGTGATCTTAGGTCAGTTTTTCTACTCGCCAAGCCCCACTTCTTCATCTGTAAGACAAAGATAAGGTCTGTGCTCATTCACCTCTATGAAGTGTCAGTTGGGGGCAGGCCCTGGAGCCAGACTGCATGGGCTTGAATCTGCTTGACCCCATGCTGGCTGTGACCTCAGCGAGCTACTTAGCCTCTTAATACCTCAGTGTTCTCATCTGTAACGTGGGGGTGATATTATTTGCCTCTGAGGGTTGTTGTTAGGAATAAATGAAAGCAGAAAGTGCATTGAAGAGGTCTTGGCACATAGTATGTGCTCCTTAAATGTCAGATATCAGCATTAGTTGAAAGGATTAAGTGACAGGCATCCAGAAGCCCATGAAGGGGTCAGCATGAGGTGCCCGTAAGTAGTAGCTGCTGCCACGGCCTGTCTGCCACCATTACTGCCATTATTACTACTTCAGTGGTGTCTCATGGGAAACATACATAAACTTACTGTGCATCTCTTTGTTTAGAAAGGAGACCCTTTACCCACCAGGAGGGCCCTTTGCCAAGTTAAGCAATAGATCTACTCTGTGTCATCTCAAGCGGTTTCTGTCTGTTCAAAGTCACAGGAAGAATTTCCTGGCATTTCCAGCATCTCTGTCTCTAATTCATTTAAGGAGCCACCTTTTAAATTTCAAGCTTGACATTTGCTTAATGGCAGGAATGGAGCCTGCTCTGGAGAGCATCTGACTTCCAACCCGTCTTCCAACTTTAATTGTGCAAGGACCACCAATAATTCTGCGACAGCCGCGAACCACTTGGTCTAGTCTTTCCTTACTATTTTTCTTTAACTTGTCTCACATTTACAACTTAAATATATTTATTCATAAGGGAAACTTGCTCATTACCATAAATGGAAAGCCGCTACCACCCGCCACAAATAGAAGAGACCCATAAAAAGAAATGCTGTGAAAATAAAGCAATATTATAGGATTGTAGAGAAATGGGGTTACCCATTGAAGACTCTGGTCTTGGGGCTTCTTTGATTTCCATTTAAAAGGGATATTTGAAGAGGTGTTCAGGTTTTTGTTAGTACCAAAGCAAGACTGTCTTCTTGGTGTAAGAAGGATTGAAAGATAATTTGAGAGGGAAAAAGCCTCCAACCCTATGAGTCAATGTTTTTATTTCCTTGTCTGTTCACCTTCTAGAATGTTCTCCTGTCTGGCAGGGGCGAGGGACCTCCTTTTATGTGATTCAGTTCTTTATTGAGAAAAGCTAAGGAGAGAACAGCCCATCCTCTCTGCTTCTCACCTATTAGGTCATTTTAGGAAGATTCTTTCCTCTCTCTGAAATGAGGGAACTGAATGGGAGAACCCTTCTTCTCTGAGGAGTTCCAGGCCCTAAAAGCCTGTGATGTTTGATCCGAGAGAGTGCCTGGCTGCACACTGACATTTTCTCACCGGCTGATGGAGCAAGAGTGGAATCTATCCAGAGGATGGCCCCGTGGAATGGTTTGGATCGCTCATCCCCATGAGGAGCAAAGATGGGAGATTCATGGCATAGCCACAGATAAATTCACATTTCCCAGGATGGATTTCCTGCTTGGTGAACTGAGCAGAAGGCTGTGCCTAACCTGAAAAAAGGAAGTAGCCCAAACCTCTCTCTGCCCAGCCTAGACCCTAGGAGAAAAGACCAAACAACTCACCACCTGTGGGTTCCATCCCCTCTCGATCTCCAGCCCCTGCAGATGTTTCCTTTATCAGGAAGACTGGGAGCACTGGCTGAGGCATTGCCCCTAAATTATCCCTGTTTTCACGTCTCCTCTCTGCTTCTAAATCCGCTGGGACCTGATACACATGTGCAGCAGCCAGACTTCTTAGCCCAACCTTCAGGATTCCTCCCCAGTCTGGCTCCGATCTACATTTCTCGCCCTGACTGCTGGGACATCCTTCCTTGAATCTTCTGCTTCTGACAGGCTGGTTACCTGGCACAGAGCGGGCATGCAGAAATGTTGTTGAGTGAAAGAAGATGCCTTATGTTGGGCCGCCTGGACAGTTCACTGCAACATGTGTTTCCTGAGCGTCAGGCACCAACGGCACTCAAAGGCTTCCTATACGCCAGGCCCTCCTAGGGTGACCATTGTCCTGATTTGCTGGGGACTTTCCTGGTTTTAGCACCAGAAATCCATGTCCCAGGAAACCCCCAGGACAAAGGCAGTTTGGAACAATTGGTCACCCGACTGGGTTAGGCCCCATATGTTTTATCTTCATGGGACTTCCAGCAGAGGTGGAGAGGATAACATTTAAACAAGTTATCCCACAAAGAAATGATTTGTTACAAACCATGGCAAGTGCAAAGGAGAAGCCAGCCTTGAGCTGAGCATTGTGGGTAGGAGGAGGAAAAAGCTTCTGCTGGCCCTAGAGAAGCTCCTGGTTGCTAGGAGAGACAGGGACACACAACTTATTTAATATAAAATGGTAAGTGCAATGAATCAGAAATCAACACTCTCTTATCCCTGTACACACTGCACTGTTTCTATTTTAATTGGGGGTTCAAGCATCAGAAACTCACTCTGGTGAGTCAAACAGATGTACTGCACATTGAAAGGTCAGTAGGAAGGAAAAGCTGGAAAACTAGGACTGGAAAGAGCAAGAAACGATCACTTCTTAAGGAGCTGAGTGAGTAAAAAAACAATGCCAGAACAAAGGACATGTCTTGTTCCATGTCCATTAGAAAAACTGACTTTAACTATTCTCTGCCTTTGGGTGTCCAATATTCTAATCCCAGGAAGAAAGAATCTGATAGCCAAGCTTGGGTCTCGCACCAGCCCCTTGGCTTCTGGCATACACCACGTCGTGACATTCCACTGATACTTTGTGCCGTGGGGCATGGGGGCTAGAGGGTCACTGACGGGAACCGGAGGGGCTGTGATGCTGGGACAATGAAAGTCTCAGCTGCTTCCTATCTCCTCTTCAATGAGCAGCACAGACATTGCCTTTCCTGGGCCTCCAGCACTGCGGCCACCGCCTTCAGATGCCTCTCTGCTTGCCTTCCGTGCAGAATATTCTGTTACCACAGACAGCCCCATGCTGACAGCTGCCTCCCCAGGCGCAAGGGTCTTATCCAGCTTTCCTGACTGTCAACCCTGTCGAGCAGGCACTGTGCCCTCGGGCACAGCTGGTACAATGACTGGCACAGAGAAGAAACTGTAAGTGTTGTTGAGCCCTTTCTAGAGAGCCCATCACCAGGAGGCCTGCCCTCCTTCCCCTGCCCTCCTGCCCTCCAGCCAAACCAGTGTCTTTCCTGCTCTTCACTCAGCTTACCTGCTATTTCTCCATTCATGTCACCTGCTTTGCTGATCTCATGCTGAGTGGTTCTCAGCCAGGGGTGATTTTGCCTTCCAGGGACATTGGGCAATGTCTAGAGACACATTTTGGTTGCTACACCAGAGAGGGGGCTGCTGCTGGCATCTCGTGGATAGAGGTCAGAGATGCTGCTAAACGTCCTGTATGCACAGCCAGTACACAGACCCATAACAATTACTGTGCCCCACATGCCCGCAGTGCCGAGGCTGAGAAACCCCCTGGCATGGCTGAATGCTTCTCTGCTTAAGGCCCTCCACTCCAGCAGACCTTCCCTGACCATCGGCCATGTGTTCCTCTCATGCACCCTATTGTAATTTTTTGGAGTGGCATTTTATCACTCCCTAAAAGAACCATGTCTGTTGATCAGTGGCTTGTACTAGAAGGTCAGCCCTTTGAGAGTGGGCCCCTGTGGGCCATGCTCCCTGCCAGCTGTGCAGCTTGGAGAGCATAGCAGCACCTGGCACAGTATGGGCTGCTCGATAAAAATGTGTCCCATGAACGTTTAATAAAGGAGAGTGGCCGCCACACGCCAAATATCAGAGGTTGGAATGCTCAGCTGTGCAGCTCAGCTCCTCTCAGGCTGGCCGCCTTTGTGTGTAGTGTAGTTTTATTTCCCCAGCCAGTTCAGATTCAGCCTCTGTTGTCTGCAGGCTGTGTGGCCTTTGGCAAGTTTCTCAGCCTCCTGGGCCTCAGTTCCTGCATCTGTAGAGTGGGGCTGTTATTATTAGCCTCGTCCTCACAGAGACATAATGGCGAGGAAATAAATTAATTCACAAAACACTTAAGAAAAAGCCTGACTCAGAAGGGCATCAGTAAATGTCATCTATCCTCCTCCTCCTCCTCGGGATTTGGCTGGGATAGGCAGTGAGGATGACAGAATGGGCTCGGGGCGCTCCCAGGTGATTGGGGGATTGATAGAGCTTGCAGGGCCAAAGCTATCCGCATTTGGTTTTGCAGCTCTTGCTCCGACCATGAAATAAACCGGATGGAGCCTTTATCTATCTCTTGTTTTGAGAAGGAGGCTAGCAGAGACGGTGGATTTAATGTGGCAGATGGTGCTGTCCTTGAATTATGAAACCAAAGGAGGAAATTAAAGTGCTCCATTGTGACAGATACGGCCAGCAGGGGTAGAGGGCAGAGGGTGGGGTGGAAAGGAGGGCAGAGGAGGTGTTTTATCAACCAGGCAATGGCTGTTCTTGAAGGTAGCAAGTGTCCTAGAATAATACAATTTTATAGCCTGAAATTATTTTAAGCCATCTCCTTCATTGTCTATAAGCAAATGAGGCCGAGAAAGGAAAAATACCCCCCGAGGTCACAGTTAGTGGCAGAGCAACCCACACCTTGATTCCCTGAACAGGACTATTTTTGGTGCCCAGGCCAAGGCCAGTGGCAGACCGTCCCTGTGCATCTCGACTTCGGGCACTTCTGTTCTGCAGAGGACTCCTCAGGACACGGGCCCAGTGTCTCTTCCTAGCGAATCAGGGAGAGTACGAGCCAAAGCCTGAAGTCATTCTGTCTGGGTCTGGTTCCCAGCAAACAGGGGTAAATTTCTTACCCTCCAGGAACCTCAGTTTCCTTATCTGTGAAATGAGGTTAATAATAGGCCCAAGCTCACAGGGTCACTGTGAGAATTTGATGAGTTATCATCACATGAAATACTTAGCCCTGGGCTTGGCACATTCTAAGTGCTCAATAAAATGTTCCTATTGCCGCCCTGGACTCCACATCAGGCTCTAAGCCCTAGGCTGTAAGCCCCTCAGAGGTGGTGTCTGTCCACAGGACATCTTTCGGTCTGCGCCTTGCACAGCACACCTGCCCGGGGCTCTGTTTGTAGTGGCTGATGACTGACCAGCCCGCTTAGGGACACCCATTTCTCAGTTGGCACCATGAAGCGCCAGGGAACGCTGCCGTCAATGCATGTGACTCTTTGTCACTAGATTAGACTTTAATCCTAAATGGATAAAGCAGCCCTTGCGTCCAGTGGGGAAGCGGCCTCGTGATGAGGGCTGTTTGTTTTCCCAGCCTTCCTCTGTAGAGGAGTGCCTTTCTCCAACTAAGCTGTGGGTTATTTGCATTTAAATTGGTTTTCTCTCATTACAGAAATCTCTCAGGTCAGCCGGAATTTCCGTTTTCCTCGGAATCAGTTTGGAAGCTCCATTTCTTGCTTGAGGGTCCCTCAAGCCCTACACCCTCCTGCTGACAGTGAGATGTGGTCATGTACTGTCATCGTGGAGACCAGATAGCCAGAGAAAGTCACCGCAATCCCACACAAGCTCGGCATGTTTCTCTCAGGAGAAGGTGGGGAGGAGGGCAGGAGCGGGAGGGTTCTGGCCACTGCGGTTGCAGGAAAGAGAGCCTACGGTAGTTCAGCTTCAGGATCTAGGCCTCAGTCTCTCATTTATAAAAAAAGAAAAAAAATCAACTAAGCACAATTCTGGGTGCTTGTAATGCAGAGATAAGACACAGTGGCTGCCCTCCCAGAGCTCCCTGTCTAGTAAAGGAGATAGTGCTCATCAGAAACCAGCCACACACACACGCGTGCACACACACACACACACTCGCTAACATGTCACAGCACTCACCGTATAGCCAGGTATCTTTCTAAGCTATATATATAGCCTTATATACATATACTATATTCATTTAATCTTCATGATAAGCCACAAAGTGCTGTCATTATCACTGCTTCCAGAAGAGGAAACTGAGGCACAGAGCTATTAAATCACTTGCCCAAGGTTCTTGCTAATAAACTGTAGATCCAGACTTGAACCCAGGCAGTGTGCCTCCAGAGCCTGTGTTATTTTCCTTGTGCTGTGACTGCACCTGACAAAGAGTGAGGCACTCTTGTGTTTTCTAGCCTAGTTCATCTTTCAAAAAGTGCTGGCCAGGATCCACCACACTGATTTCCTGACCCATGTATGGACTATGAACCATGGTCTGTGAAGACTGAACTGAACCATAGAAGGAGTGCCCAAGTCTGCCTGGGATAATCAGGAAGAGGGAAAGAGGGAGGAGTTGCTCGTGGTGGATGTGAGGGAAGACTAGAAATTTTCCTGATGAACAGAGGAAGAGTAGAGTATCTCATGGAGGACAAACTGTGCCAATCGCAAAGTACAAACAAGTGTATGAACAAGGTCTAGGTCTAGGGAACCCCAAGTTGTATGGTAATGCTCAGATGTGACTGTCATGTGTATGGGCTCTGTCCTGAGAGCAGCAGGGAGCCATGGAGGGGTTGGGCAGGAGAAGGACATAGCCTGTTGGAAAGATCACTCTAGCTCTAGTGTAGAGGGCCGCCTGGATAGGGAGGCAAAGAGACATAAAATCAGTAGATGTAATCAACAGGTATAAGAGCTATAATTGACTGGGTATAATCAACAGGGTTAGGTGGGTTTTTTCTGGGCAGAGACACTCCTGCTGCTCACCAATGTGTGTCATGGAGCTGCATCTACCCAGAGAAGATATCTTTACCTAACTCACCCAGATGCCTTACAGCCTGGTGGTGGCCCTGGTGTGTGACAGTCAAGAGGGAGGGATAGGGCCAACCTAAAGCAGTGGCATTTGAAGAGGAGATGGGGAACCAAATATAGGAAATAGAGTGGGACAAAGTAATCTGGTCTTGGTAATCACCCCAATGTCAGGGCTGAAGGAGAACAAAGGGATGGGATGGCGCCCAGGATGCTGGTTTAGCTCAGCCAGACCGTCCTTTAATCCTCTTCAATCTAACACCAGGCGTTGGTGACCTGTTTCTGTAGATACCCAGATAGAAAATATCTTACACTTGGCAAGCCCTATGGCCTCTACTGGAACTACTCAATCTGCCATCATATAATGCGAAAGCGGCCATAAACAATATGTAAGTGAATGGGCATGGCTGTGTTCCCATAAAACATTATTTACAAAAACAGGCTATGAGCTGAATTTGGCCCAAAGGTTGTCATTTGCTGACCTGTGCTCTGGACCTTGAGGTGGCCCGAGTACCAAGTAGACTGCCAACTGGGTGGGGTGGTTAAGTGGGAGAAAGGCTCGCCCCTCATCAGGTACAGATAGGCCATATATCTCTCCTTGAATGGTGCCCACCTGACCATAAAAGGACTCATCTGAAACTGCACAGTAATTCCAGTGTCTAAGCCTAGGAGCCCAGCTCTGGCAGGATGGAGGCAGGTGCCCATTCCAGAAGCTTAGTCTCTGTTGCAGTCACAGTGGAAGTCCTGGTCTGATATTTCCATTGGGTCCAAATGCAACACAACAGGAACGGTAGCTCACCTTCACTGAACACTCCCTCTGCACCAGGCACTAAGTCCAGGGCTTTACTTGAATGATCTCATGTTGATAAGAGCCCTCTGAGGCAGATACGTACTATTGCGTATCCCCATTTTACAGGTGAGGAGACCAAGATACAAAGAGGTCCATTTTCTCTGGGGCTAGAATCAGGTAGTCTAATCCCAGATCCTGGGCCCCCAAACTGATGCCACAAGCCCACGTGGGTGCCCGTGGTTGTTATGGCAAATTCACATGTTAGCTTTAAAACATGGCTGGAGCTGGTCCAGCACTTGGCTATCTTTTGCCCTCAAGCCAGCGAGGCCCTGTCAGTGGAGACAAGCAGTGCAGAGGAGATAAACCCAACTGCTTCAAAACCACACCAACCCAAGCCAACAGGCACGTCTTTCCAGGATCTCTGTCACTGTGCAGAATGGTTCTCCGAAGTGGGTCCAAAGAAAGTGAATATACTGATATCCGAAGGTACTGCATCTGAGGGCATGGGACAGAAAATGAGAAGAGACAGATCTCTCCATGTGTTCACTCAGCAAACATCCACTAAGAGCTCTATAGCCCTCCCCAGACTGCCTTCCTGGAGGGCACTGGCTGGGAGGAAGCCAGGCACAGCACAGACCCCTCAAATGCCTTGAGTGTCATGCACAAGGGGTGCATCCAGGGTGCACTGGAGTCACAAGCAGGGACATCCATCTTAGTCTGGGCAGAGACACTTGGAGCCCAGCCCAGATGATGTGGGGGTCAGAGTGGTGCTGAGGGATATACCAGGGGAGGGAAGAGCATTTCCCAAGGCAAGGGGGGTTGAGGTCATGCTGGAGTGAGGAAATCATATTGAAGGGATGCAGTTGGAGGGACTGGGGACAGTCCTGGGGATATCAGCCCCCAACAGTTGGCCTGAACCACTTTGGGCTGATGGCTGCCTGTTCTCAGCAACTCTCTGCAGCTAGAATGGCGTCTGAGTTCTAGATGAAATGCAGAGTTCTTGCCAAGAACATGGTGATGCCAGGAACACTCTGCTGATGCTACATCTTGAAATAGTAAAAACAAATGATAGTAAATTGCTCCTATCATGCTGCCCATTTCACCCTGCACTTCCAGAGGCTTTATCTTGCTTACACTCACTGAAAGGTCAAAAGTGGGTAGATATTAATAGTGCCATCACCCCTGTTGTATTATTAAAAATATTAACAGTGCTTATTTTGGGAGCCCTCAGAGTGGCTCCCAAAGCAGTGGGGTAAGTGGTTGATACACATATAATATTTTATTTCATAGAGAAGCAACCTCTTTAAAGTCCCAGAGAGGTATAATAACTTGCTCAAGGTCATACACTAGGGAAGGAATGCAGCCAGGACCCAAACCTGTGTTTGCCTGACCTCTGAGCCCAGAGTCCTCCTACTGGGCCTCTCTGCCTGGACATCATATGATTTAAGGACTTTATGGATTTCTGAGAACATTTTTATCTATTACTATATTTGCCCTTCCAAAGAACCTTCTGAATTTAAGAGGTAAAGAATCTTGATTCAGAAACGTAGCGTCCTCCCCAAGGTCACACAGCTTTTGAGTGAGCCAACTGGAGACTCAAATGGAGGTCTTAACATTCCAAAGCTGAAGCTCTTATCTCCTTTACCACAAGTCCACAGCAGAGAAGACAGACAGCTAATGTTCCACCCCTGCTATGATTCTTTACAAAAAAAACCAAAAAACCAAAACTCATGTTCTCCTAATCTCTACCCTGGCAGGTATTCATCAGACAATCAAAAGACAAATACCGAGGGGAGCAGAACGCGCAGATCGCAGCCAAAATGACATCATGAAGAGCAGGTTGTGCCAAGCAAATCTAATTTCCTGTGACAGAGTGGCAGGCGGCGAGATAAGACTGCACTGACGTTTCTCCAATTCTAAAGGACAAGTTAGATCAGCTCCACGGAAACAAACGGCATTCAGGGAGGGACAGGTCACACGCATGCACTTCCAGAGGCACACACATGGACTCAGACACACGTACACACACCAGCACACACTCAGCACCTCACTTCCAGCAGGTGCCCACTCTTCTCAAACCTCCTCCTCCGTTGCCCTGAAATTACATACTTTCTAAATTGGAGACTGAAAAATGAATATCTCTAGTGTCTGTGCATATCCTCAACCTTGCCTAGCCTGATGTCTTCATCCAGAAGCTTGAAACATACCCTGACAGCTGCGTGTTGTCAAGAAAGGACACAGACTTTGGAGTCAGGCTGATCTGTGTTCCAACTGAGGCTCTGCCACCATTAGGTGTGGAGACCTGGCCAGGCCTCTTCATCTGTCTGAGCCTCTGCAGGAGAGGTTGACAGCGTCTGTGATGAGCCCACTGGTCTGGAGCCCCTTGAAGCTCTCGCATTCAGCAAGGACCTGTCTATGCTCAGTATTTTAGTTACTGTAATGTCTGTCTCACTCACGAGGCTGGAGGGCATGCTGGGGACAGAAGCCTTGTCTGTCTCCACTAAATCAGTCCCCAGAGCCTAGCAGTGTCTGCCAGGCACAAAGTAGGTGCTCAGCAAATATTTTTGCAATGACCCCAACAAGCTGATATATCCTTAGTGTTTAGCACAAGCCTGGCACAAAGTCTGTGCTCAAGTACAAATAAAGTGTGTTAAAAAAAGAGACATGGAAGTGTAACCACAACTGTGGACCAAGTTGTAACTATACGCTGGACATGTCTCTTACTTCATTCCCTCCTCTCCTTGACATAGGCATTATTTGTAGACAAGGAGTCTGAGATCCAAAGAAGTTAAATAATTTACCCAAGGTTACCCAGCTTCCTGGAGTAGCAATTCAAAACCAGGAATATGATTACTAAACACATGCTCAAACCTAACATGGACTCAAACCTTTCATGAATAAATATTTTCCCCTAGTGACACAATTCAACTGCTGACTTCTACAGCCAATTCTGCTTTATCCAGGTGTGAAATAACTCTTTAAAATAAGTCATCATATCCTCTTCAATCCCAGGTTGACTTCTCAGTGTCCAGCATCTGCTGGGGCATCTTCCATATGGTCGTGGCATTGCATTTTAAACATACCACAGTCCCAAAACTCCTGATGTTTGAGTTTCTCTTTGGTCCCTCTCAGCTAACATCTGCCCCTCTGTCTCTCTATCATCTATCTATCTATCTATCACCTGACCATTTCCCATTTGAGGCCCATTCTGACCCCGGATGTTTTTTTCCTGTGTGTGTGTAAGCCACACAGCCCCATTCCAGATCTGTCAAATCTGTTTCCCTCTCTCTTGCATTGGTACAATTGCAGGTTTAAAACCCAAACAACCTGTAGGCCAATTAAGCTTTGCATAAGAGCTCCATCTGGCAGTGATGGACAGTGCCTGGTTGAGCCTTCTGCAGATCCTGAAAGGTTCCTACACTTGCACCACCCATGTTTCTGCGTACCTCAGACGTGCTCAGATCCCCCTCCTTCACCGCCACACTGCAGCTCAGTTTCTTTGAAAGAGGAGGGTTTGTGAAGGATCTCTGACTCTGTCCAGGGAAGGCAGAATGGATACAGCCACAGGGCACAGAGGCCACAATTATCCCTCTCCACAAAGTAAAATAAAAATAGTGGCCAAAGATAGTGGCCACCTGGCAGGCCGGGGACGGGGCAGGGGGCAGTGACTCGTCAGGCACACCAAGCCACCACTCCCCCCCTGTGAGCAGGCTCCACGCTTAGTCACAGCTTGGCAGGAGAAAAAGCAGGAGAACAGAGGCACTGGAGGGCAAGGGAGGCTCTATTTCTGATAGCTTGAACCTGCACATGACCCAGGGGGCTTTTAAGACTTTAAAAAAAAATCACTCTCTTACTCCCCAAATGGGACACTATAGATTTTATATATATATATATAAACCCTCAGCAGCTGCATGAAATTGTGCCATTAGCCATTCATTTCATGGGACTGAACTTGGTCCTCTCCTGGAGCTGTTCGGTGGGTGGGAAGGGACGGGGCTAACACAGTAAGGACAGCTACTGTGTGTCAGGAACCAGGCCAGGCACTTTATGAAAGTCAGCTCCCTGAACAATCAGTTTCTGATTGTCCTTGTTTTAGAGATACTAAAAGGGACGTTCAGAGAGGGGAGGTGACTTCCTCAACATGGGCAGAAAGGCCAGGATTCAGGTCTGTTTGGTTCCAAAGGCTACATTTTTCCCTTGTGTTCCCATTACCTCCCAAATGTTTTACGGTCCTACAAACATGCTGTTAGAACTGCCATACCTTGTCCGCTTTGGGATCACAAATAAATGTCCTCGCAAAAGCAGCAATGCCAATACAGTGGCTGAACCAGCAAAAATGTAATGTTTCCTGGAAAACTGGTCTACTTCACTGAAACATTGACATTTAGGATGCAGCATGCATCTCCTAGCAAGAGGGGTCAGCGTGAAGACCAGAAGTCCAGAGGGTAGTGGAGCAGAAAGCCAGCAAGCAACTGGGTCCCAGGTGAGAGTGCCGAGTGCCTGAGAAAGAGCCCCTGCGTCTCTCTTCTTCTGTGAGTCCTAATGTCAGTCTTTGCTTGGGCCACAGTCAGCTGCATTTTATGATCATCAGCTGTTGAAACCCCCTAGTTTGCCATAGTGCATAGTAACTACTGGAAAGTACTGGAGTTCTAAGGCACGTTGCCCTTCACATGCTTCTGATGCGAGCTTTCTGCTCCAGAGCCTCCTGCTGAGGTTCAGAACCGGAGAATCAAGAGGTCCCTTACCCACAGAATCCTAACTCCAAGCTGGACTTAAGACCAAACTAGCTCTCCAATCTTTTTCTCTTGCGGTCACCATCCTGTGGGCTCAGTAACTGGCAGCACCACAGGTGTGGACCCTCCTGAACCCACATCCCCGCAGCAGCCAAGTCCCGATGCCCTCCAGTCTCCTGAGAACCTGTCCCCTGAGCTCCACCCCATCTCCCCATTGCAGCCCTGTCTTTCCTGGCCTGGGTGGCTGCACCAGGCCCCTCACTGGCACCCCAGCTCCAGCCAATCCCCCACCCAGGCTCAGGGAGCACATTCTAAAGCACAAAGCCAGCCATATCACTGGGTGCTTACAAATCCTCCCATGGATCTGCATTTCCTGAAGATAAAATCCAAATGCCTCACCCTCACATCCAAGACCTTTGCTTACTAGATGCCTGTTTATTTCTCCAAACTTCTGTGAGCTATTCCCCGAGGCACACCTGAGCTCCCTTCAAACAGACACAGGGCAGCCATTCAGGGCTTATCGCCGTACCTCCCCATCTTCAACAGGCTCTTCTAGGGGCTGGACTGCCCCTCCTTGCTTATCTAACCCCAGTCATCCTTTAGCTCAGCTGGTGCCTCCCAGAGGCACCCCCTCCCTGGGAGCCAGCGCAGATGGAGTGCCACCTCTGGGCCTCCACACACCCCAGTGTCCCTTTTCATCTGGGTAAGGAGGCTTCCCTGGCTTTTGAGCTTCTAAGACCAGACTCTCCAGAGATGGGAAAGAACTCACAGCTTAGCCAAAAACTTTTATAGAATGACAGCAGTAGCAAAGCAAAGATCAGAAAAATGGCCCCCAGGGTGATGTGGAAAAGGGCCAGGGGGGGAAGTGTCAGGAATGTTCCCCGGTCAGGTGTGGGACAGAGGCATAGTCCCAGAGGGCGATCTGTGGGGTCTCAGAACAGAAGGGAAGAGGGAGCCCTAGAGACACAGGAAGACCCCAAAGATCAGAAATGGCCACATGGCACATCTAAGTAATTGGGGGTTTAGACATTTCTTGGAGCTTCCCACAATCCTATGAAACATAAGAAATAATATAATGACTTCTGTCAACTCCAGCTGTCACACAAATAAGAGTCACCTGACCTGGGACAAACCGCAGACAGGCACAGGGGACTGCTTCATGGTGACCTGCATTGGCCAATGACTCAAAATGAGAAATACCACCGACAGGTGATGATAAAGACTAGGTAGTCTTCCTCCCATCACCTTTGTACACCAAACACAGATGCAGTCTCTGGGAGGGGTGGATCAACTCTGACTGAGTTGCCACCTGCCCTAGTCAAGTGGAGGCTCAAAACAGAAATCGAACTCAGGTATAATAGAGAAGTTTATATTTATCCCACATGTGAGTTTATGGACTGAAGATCATACCCATTGCAAATGAAAGAATGAACACAGATGACAAAAGCAATTTGACCAGAGAAACACATGCATTTAGAGCTGGAACTTTGCCTGAAATATGGGTCTCTTTCCTCTTAACTGCTAGGACAGCCCCGCATGATTTGACAAAATCTGTGAACCAAAGTCTGTTTGAAGAGAAGAGTCACTGCTAAGGGGTCCTAATGCAGAACACAAGAAGCCATATGAGAATGAGAGTTGAAAGGTCAGGGCCCAGGCATCTGCTTGAAGGTAAGCTTTTGAAGCTACTCAGTGCTGAGTCATGCTTCAGGCATCCCTTCTTCCCATAACTCAAAGAAGGGTGGTCAGGAATACCTTCTCTACAAAAATGAGACTGGAGATGGGATCTGAAAATAAGTTAGATTAGAGAGAGAGAGAAGAGTTACCAGGCAGACAGAACTGTAAGTGTAGTGCAAAGGACCTGTGGTAGGAAAGTGCTAGATTTGTTCATGGAAGGAAATAGGCCCCTATCTCTGAACTCTGAGTGAAGGTGAGAGTAGAGAGTAGATGAAGCACGACATTGACTGGTGCTTCTAAAATGCCTCCTCCACCACCACACTTGAGTTTGGGCTGGACCTAATGACTTATTTCTAACAAATAGAATAAAATAGCAATGGGATGCCACTTCTGAGATTAGGTTGTAAAAGCCTTCCTCTCTTATATTCCATCTCTTGCTTTCTCATCTTGTTCTGATGAAGTGAGCTGCCATGTTGCGAGCTGCCCTATGGAGAAGCCCATGTGGCAAGAAATGAAGGAAGCCTCCCGCTAACAGCTAGTGAGGCGCTGAATCCTGTTAACAGCTGCACAAGTGGGCTTCGTACCCCATCCACCCCAAGCTGAACCTTGAGATGCCTGCTGCCCCAGCTGATGACTTGACTGCGGCCTCATGAGAGACCCTGACCCAGAGGGCCCTGCTGAGTCACACTCAGGCTCCCAGCCCACAGAAACTACGACATAATAAGCCTGTGTTGTTTTCTAAGCCAGTAAGTTGTGGGGTACTTTGTTGTGCAGCAATAGATAACTAATGCAGCTGATAAGGTAAGCAGGTGAGAGATAAAAACAGAATATTTTCGATTTTGATGGTTATCTTCCTTAGGGTTTTAAACTGCTACGTGTAAGTTTTCAACCTGGGACCTATGTATAATCCATCTGGCCTTCTGATTCTGAATCTTTCTGATTCACAAAATCTATGTGCCATCTAAAGTTGGATATAAGGGTGGGGAAGTTGGGGTTCCTATGGCCAGGACCCTCGCTGAACTTAAACCGCCTGATGATGGCCTGTTGCTGGGCTATTGCTTCCACACCTTTAGGCAATAAGCTATTACTGCGCTATAGAGAGAGCTGGGCCCAGGGCTCTGGGTGGAGGCAGAGACGCTAGTGCTCGACCTACCTCCGGGAGAACAAGCCGGGAAATAAACCCTTTCACCCCAAAGAACATTCTGCTGTCAATTTCTTTGGTCGCATTGAATCCATAGCGAACTTGCCCGGGGCTGAAGCCCATTGGCAAGACGTAAGCTAATTTTTTATTTAGTAACATCCACGTGGTGGCAGTGGGAGGACGGAAGGGACAGGAACTAACCTTTGCTGACAACCTTTAAGCAGCAGGTCCTTGCCCAATATTTTGCCTTGTGCATCTTACTGATCCTCAAGGGAATCAAGGCCCCCTGAGGGGGTCAGAAAGTAACTCGCCCGAAGACACCCAGCCAGCACTGACTGCATCTCTGCCTTTGAGGTCAGCTGCCTACCACAGCCCTCTCACATCACTCTAACCAGTGGCCTTTCCAGATACAGCTGGTCCACTGGGTGAAAACCAGTAGTACAGAAGGTAGAAACACCTAGATGTTCTCTTGTTCCTGGGGAAATATTCCTGATGTTGGCCCAGGCAGACCTTCCCAGTGAAACTGAAGGAGCTGTGGCATTGGCTATGGTAGGGACAACATTCTCCTATTTCTCCTTACCAGTAGAACCCCTCTGTTACTGGGGGTGTCCACTCACCCAGTCCATTTCCCAGTCTCCTTTGCTGTAACAGGGAGCGGCCAGAAAGCTATAAGTGGATGGCACTGTGTGGAGGGAATGGTCGCTTTTTTTTTTTTAAGTGCTGACTCATCTGAGAGGCGCACCCTCTTGCACATCTCCTTTCCCTTCCCTGCCTGGAATGTGGGCTCGATGGCTGGGGCTGTGGCAACATCTTGTAGTCATGCAATGACCCCGATGATGGAAGCCACCCCTCTAAAGAGAGCAGAACACAAAGACAGAAGGAGCCTTGGCTCCTGGAAGGTGACAAACAGGGCGCCAGCCCCTGACTATTTGCATCAGAACTTCTTTCATATGAGAGAAAAGTAAATCCTTATCTTGTCTGAGCCACCATTACCTAGGTTCTCTGTTACAGGTGGCTGATATGAGTCCTAAGTGATATACTTGCATTCTTAGTAAGGTGAAAAGTGTTTAAGCAGGATTTTAGGGTGTCATTTTTAAATTTCCAGGGATGTAGACTCTCAAGGGAAGATTTTTCCCTTACTCCCTTCTTTTTTAAAACGTTATTCATAGGCCCTCCAGAGAAAAGGGGTCTAAACTTTCCTATGCACATACTTAGCCCCTGCCTTGTATTCAACTCACGCTATCTGCACGCACCTCAGAGTGTGTTTGTGTGAAGGGATCACCATCCCATTTTACAGACAAGGAAATGGAAATCTGGACAGATTCTATCACTGTCCAGAGAGCATGGCCAGGATTTGAACCCAGACCTGTCAGGCCCCATAACTTATACTTTTTCTGTTGTTTTCCCACTGCCTCCTGAGTCTAGAACTCTGAGTTCCAGTTCAGGGAGAAGATGGGGACAGTTGGACCATTCTGGGGGTCCAGGATCTGGATCCCGGCCTCGTTCAAATCTGCTAACTGCAGCCACTGGCCAGTCTTCTCCATTGCAAGGTGACTAAAGCAGACAGCCCAGCTGTCTCTCTCCCTAACTCACTGCCATCCTGTTAACAGCCATCTGGCCCTCATCTCTGTGATTCTCTGACTGTCCTTCCTCAACGACACTCTTAAAGGGACAGTTTCAGTAAAGGACCCCCATTCCTAAACCAACACACCCCCAACCTTTACCAGAGCAAGCGTGACAAAGAAAAGACCAGAAGAGCAGGGATTTCTGGTAGCGACACAAGTCTGTTTCTCACCTTGGGTCACAGCGTCTGAAAGGATTACCTGTTCCAACAAACACATTCCCACCCCCTGGCAGAAATGTGATCGGAACAGCCTGACTCCTCAGCAGGCTCCGAATGTTCTCCACTGAAACTTGCTTTATCCTGTTTGAAACTCCTCTGACTGTCCCAGGAGAAGCTGGAAATATACTCTTTCTAGGAGCTAATGGAAAATTAACCCACATTAGGAGAGAGCTAGATGATACTGAATTGGGGACAGGAAGGCCCATTTGAAAGAAAAAAATGTTCTTTGTAACCAGGACAAGGCTAAACATGCCTTCTCTCTATTGGTCCAAATCTATGCCAGCCTCCCACCGGCATCTGTAGGTGTGCTGAGAGCAGACTGTGGATTTCTATAGAGACTGTCGCCATGGCACTAGGGGCCTTATTCTGCTATTTCAAGAGGAAAAATAATCAAAAGGTCAAAGGAAGAAAACCTACCAAAGGGCTTTCCAAACTACAAATATTTATCAGTGCTTCGGTCTGTGCCTTGCCTGGTACTACCTTAAATGCTGGCCATGGCAAGATGGGCTCGGAAAAACCTGTATTGCAACCCCAGGAGTTAAGCGCAAGGCTGGGAACTGACAAGCATGATCTGATCTTGGTCACAACAGCCTTGAAAGGGCAACAGTACAATCCCTATCTTGTCAACTGGGGAAAAAATGAAGTCTAAGTAACTTGCCCAGCTACATCTGAGAGTTGGAATCAGGAATTGGTTCTGGACCAGGCTGAACCCCAGCTGGAAGGGGAGGGTCTGAGCAGAGGGGGCTCAGAATATCAAATGCTGCAAGGACTATTCACAGAGACATGGAGTGAGTTAGGGAGACAACAGAGGTGTTGAGTAGCTGCGACTAACACAGGGAGAGTCTCTTACCTTCTGTTGGCTTGAGGGGCAAGGAAAGGAAACAGTGTCTGTCACCAGCCCAGTGGGGTGTATAAGCAAGGAAGGGGCCCTGGGCTCGAAGCAGGTGGGAGAGGGCAAGATAGTGGGGGGGGCAAATGGAAAATCACCAGTACAGGCCCACCTACAGACCACACCTGGGTCATGGTGTCCCCTCTGGGTGTGCCAAGTCTCCCCCAAGCAACTGCAAGCAGAAGGGGGAGACTTCCCTCTAACGACTGGCAACTACTCGGCTAATTCTGGGTAGCAAACCCCAAACCCAGTAGCTTACATTATGTAGGATTTTTTCTGGTTTATGAATCTGAGGATAAACTGTGCCCCTGCTAGGGTTGTCTGGGCTTGGCTCTAGGCTACCAGTTGAGCTGAGTCTGTCCCATGGGCTCCTCAGGCCTCATAGACAGGAGACATCATTTTCTCATCTCGCATAACAGGAGCACAGGAGACTTATTCGGGCCTCCTCTCACCCACATCCCATTGTCATACAAGCCTCCTGACCAGGTTCAGCAGTAGCGCTATGGAGAGATAAACTCTAACCACTCCACCAAGAGGCACCAAAAACTCATGAGGTAGAGGTTATGACGCATAAACCTGGTCTACGGGAACAAAGTATCAGAAGCGATATTCCAATCTACCATACTCCTGAAGGAAAATAAAAATGTTAATACTCAAAGAGGAATAGATGTAGGTCAAAAACCAGTGCCTACCACAGTCATATCACACAACATTCACTTGGACAAGCTGGAGAAGTAAGCGGGGAGGGAAGGTGAGGGTATGTTTGCTTGGGCCAGACCTCACGGAGTGCTGACCAGAGAGATGGTAGAGGCGTGAGGGGGGCTGGTCTCCAGTGGAGACCTCAGGCCTCTGAACTCAACAGTGTCCTATCCAACACCTTTCTGAATGCCACATGACCACGTTCAGGGAAATTATAAACTTGGGGGTCATTGCCCAACTCTGGGTCCTGAAACACTTGGAACCTGAAAATACTGTGAAAGGCATGGACGAGAGACTGAACCCAATCACATGACATTCATAGGAGCAGCTGCGAAACCTGATCAGATGGGCACAAGATCTGGAGATTTCACTTAGTTCTGTACTTCTAAGTATAACTCCTCTCCTAGCCTCAGTTGCTTCATCTGCAAAATGCGCTAATAAGTCCTGCACCAGAGAGATGTAGTGAAGGTCCAAAGCAACACCGGATGTGAACTGAGCTGGAATCTAGAAGGTGCTTGCTGTATGCTGCCTGTACTTTTTCCTTAGTAGTAGCAAAAGTGGCCACCACCCAGAGATTCTAGCTGACTCAGAGATCGTGCTGCACTGAGCGTGCCCAGCAGGGAAGCTGACAGAGCAAGGGCTCCTCTGGAAGGTGAGAAGGCTGCCCATCCTACACTTCAGCCCTCACCCGCAGCAGCCCATTTGACTCGAGGCAACTTTCACAAAAGGGGTCTTTGATAACGGGTGTCATATCCAGTAAGAGCCACAGGAAAAGGAAGGGAACTCAACAGCCTTCCTACCAAGAAGTTGAAGGCATAAGGGATCTTGAGGGAGGAGATACCATGATGTCAAATATTTCCCAGAGCTGTGTTGAAAGGAGTGACTTCCATATCGGGAATGTTGTTTGCAATGTTGGACCCGACACTGGAGGCTGCTGGATGCAAAGAGCAGGCTGGAGACGGGGCTCAGAGTAGGGAAGGACTTTCTGAACCCAGCGCAGTTGCGTAAGTTTGGAATGCACTGCCTTATCGTGGGGCTTGGGTCATGCCCACCTTGTTCAAACCCTGGCTCAGCTGCTTTCTCCCTGGGTGACCTTAGATAAACACTCCTACTTCTCTGGGCTTCTGTCTAGGTCAGAGTTTTGATCACATAAAATGCTAAGGAAGGAGTAATAGATGACAAAGAAGCTCAAATTCTGCCTGGCAATAACAATCACCCCTCCTGCCGGAACAGGGAGGAGGCAAAAGAGGGGAAATATTGACACCTCTGGCACCCAGGAGAATGAGAAAATGTGAGGGTCTTGCTTTACTGCCCACGTCCCTGTAGAAGAGCAGGGAGAGAGGGATGGTGAGGGTCCTGTTGCCCTGTTCGGGCTATCCCTCCAGAAACTAGCACTAGACTTGACACAATGGCAGCCTTCAATCTATATTGGGAAGAAAACGAGGAGGGAGGGAGAGAGGGAGAGAAGAATGAAAGGGAATAGTCTATGTGCTAAGTAAGCCCTCCCCCCTTACGGAATCTCATCTCTACTTGATAAACTGGGAATTATCACCCCCTATTTTTCTGAAGGAATAAGAGGAAACCAGGCTTAGCAAATTGCCTTTTGCAATTTATGAGACTTTGGGCAAGTTGCTTAACTTTCCTGTGCCTCAGTTTTCTCATCTGCAAAATGGAAGTGACAATACCATCTAGCTCATAGACTTGTTATATAAGTACTTTGTCTGGCATATGATAAAACCTGACAAATGTAAGCGATTATTATCGTATGTTAAAGAGCAGCTTTGGGACTCAAAGCCAGGACTCTGACTGGAAGTTTCTTTCTACCATGGCATGTACCTCTGCAGACACATATTTAAGTGGTTCCATCCCTGTAATCAATGCCTGATATAGAAATTAATTTTCAGCTATCTTCCTTCTCCCAAGTTGAGTCCTGAATGCAATTTTGATAAGCCACAGATGTGTAAGTTGCTCTGAGCTAGATTTTTTTGGAGGGTGGTAAAAATGCAGCACGGAACAGTGGAAGGAAAATGACTCTCATAAAATAGCTCAAAAGCAATAAACACAGATTGTGGGATTCATGATGATGACAACCCATTGGTGTCCATGAATATTTGATCAGATCAGCTCCCAGGAGTGTGGCCTGGAATTTTCAGGAGACTGTGGTTTGAACTTGCAAGTAATGTACATGCAGGAATGAAAGTGACTCTCGCACCTGGGCACCCCTCCCACCTGAAACTTCTGCCCTGCCTACTTGAAGCAGGTGGTGCGTCAACCAAAGGGACCAAGGGACAAGAAGGAGGAGGGGCGCTACTCACCACCCACCACCTTCCCACGTGTCCCAAATGGCACTGATCTGGGATGATGCCATTAACGAGGCCCAGAGCCACTTAGCTTACTCAGAAAAAGCTGGAATGGCATGAACCAATCCGCAAGCCCCAAGCTGTCTTTCAGCCCCTCCCAGGGACAGGCCTGGGAGCAGCTCAGGTTTCTGCCTGTGACAGGGACAAACTGGGGCCTCTCTAAACAGATCTGGTTACACCCTAACAATGCCCGCCTAAGCCAGGGACACCCAGCTGGGGGAGGCCAGTCTTTGGCTTTCTGGAGAGCCCACTTTCTAGTCCTGGTATGTGAGCAAATCACTTAGTCTGCCTGAGCCTCACTTTCCTCACCTGTAGTGTGAAAATAATAAAAGTTCCCAGCACTTGCATTTATTAAGAGGCACAAGTGAGACAAGCCATGCAATATATTTTGCACAATGCTTGGCCGGCACTAGGTGCTTAACAGATATGAGCTACTTTTGTCATTTCTTATCATTGCTGCTGTTCGGAGTGTGTTCTTAGGAAACAGAATGATGTGTCGTGTTGGCCATCTTTGTTAGACTGAATGGAACAATGAGAGAGTCTAGTGTCCAAAAATTTCTTAGAGACGGAGACTTTGGGACCCAGATAAGCAGCTTCTTCCAGGTCACGCAGTTAGCGGGAGGCAGAGCTGAGCCTGAATCCAAGCCTTCTGAGTCTCCTTCTCTTGCCCCTCCTCCTCCACATGGCACAATCTAGTGCACCTAGTGTCCCACGTGTATCTGTGTCCATCATGCCAGGCTGCTGCAACTCCAGATTTGAAGCCACACGCAGAACAAAAGGAAGTGGGTCCGTGCTGCCTCCCCTCGCTTGCCTTTGTCCTCTGCCCTGCAGTGCACTCTGGGAAGCTCCTCTGAGTTCCAGGAGCCTCGAATTAGCATCCTCCTGATAGGCTTTTGAATGTCCAGAGGAAACCAGCACAGGCAACTTCTCTAGGATTTCAGTTTGCTCTTAAGTCGGCCCCCAGCCTCAGTAATATCTGTTCTGCGCTCCCTCCATTTCAAAGGAGGCTGGAGAAACACACCTGGCTCCAGGTTCTTTTAGTGAGAGTTAAAGCAAATGCTCGGGGCACAAGGGCTTTCCCCTCACAAGGAGGAGGAAAGGAGGAGTGGGGTTTGTAAAAACTGTGCCCCAGTTGAGCTTGGTGCTAAAACATTAAGATCACCCATGTTGTTACAAATGCTATTTTCTCAATAAACCTGAATTGTAGTCCAGACAAAACAATGTTTGGCTAAAAAACAAAACAAAAAACTAACTGTAAGCCATGAGATACCTGATAGGGGTGGGGTAGGGGGTGAGGTGCAGGAAGCACAGACTTGAACCCAGACAGATCTGGTTTGCCACGCAATGGCCCTGAGACCTTGAACACATCACTACACACCCCTGGACCTCAGTCTTCTCATCTGTAAAATAGGGACAATACTGTCCACCCCAAAGGTGCTTTGTTAGATGTTAAATGAGACAATGTAAGAAAAGTACCTGAGAAGACATAAGACACAATCTAACAGGAGATAAGACACTTTCATTAAGTGTGACTGTCGCCATGGGGTAACGTTCCCCCAACGGCATTGAAGGCAGCATCCCAGGAGAGTTCTGCTGCTAGGAGGGGCCTTGAAAACTCACTGAACCGCTAACCCTCATTTTTCAGATGAAGAGACTGAGGCCCAGAGAGGTAAATTAGAATGGAAATAGGAAACAAAGGCTGAAAACTTCAAGGTCTGGAGGCTAGAAGTCTGACCTCAAGGTGTTGGCAGGTCAGCTTCCTTCTGAGGCCTCTCTCCTTGGCTTGTGGAGGACCATCCTCTCCCTGCCTTCCTTCACATGGCCTTCCTGTGTGTGTGTGTCTGTCTGTGGGCTTATTTTCTCTCTTTGTAAGGACACAGTCATATTGCTTCAGAACCCACCCAATATAACCTCATTTTAACTCAGTGACCTCTTTAAAGACCATATCTCCAAATACAGTCAGTCTTCTGGGGTACTAGGGGTTAGGATTCAACATATGAATTCGGGGGAACATTATTCAGCCTTTAAACCTTCCCCGGACTGTGAGGGGGCAAGGTGCCTTTCTGGGCCTCACACTCTGGCCTGCCTCTCAGTGGCAGAGACCTCTGAGCCCAGTGCTCCCAACAACCTCTGTGGCCATTCACAGACAAGCAGTGTCTGCCCAAGTGGCCTCTCCTCAAAAGGGCCTTTTCTGAAAGAAGAACCCCCATGCCCCTGGGCTTATCATCCCCCGAACTTGCTCTGTGTTACCTGCTTGCTAGTTATTGTCCATCACGCCCCCACTAAAATGTCAGATCCATGAAGACAGAAATCTTAGTTTGTCTTAGCTTGTGTGCCCAGGACTTAAACTAACACCTAGGCCAGGGGGTGGGGGGTGAGGAGGGATGAGAAGGTGGAGAACAGGGGATTTTTAGGGGAGTGAATCCCTTCCATGTGATGCTGTAATAGTAGGTACATGTCATTATGTATTTATTCAAACCCATAGAATGTGCAACAGAAAAAGTGAACCTAGTATAAACTATGGATTCTAGCTAATGACAATGTAGCAATATTGGCTTATCAACTGCAATAAATGTGCCTCACTGTGCAGGATGTTATTGAGGAGAAACAGGGTGTCTGGTGGGTGGGCAGTTGGGGGTATATGGAAATTCACTGTGGTACTTTCCATTCATTTTTCTGTAAACCTAAAACTGCTCAAGAAATAAAGTCTATTCATTTTTTTAAAAGCACTTGGCAAACAAGTGCCCGGTAAATCTTTGCTGATGACTGAAGGCAGTTGAAGGAAGCAAGTAGTCAGCCTCAGTGTATGGAGGTTTACTCCACGCCTAGCACAATGTTATGAAAAACCTAGAAAAGGTAAAGGCATAGACCCGCAAAAGGGATACGGAGCTAGCAAGAAAAACACAAGATCAGTGTAAGTAATGTCAATTCTAAAGCTCCTGTAAATTTTCTGTCAGTAGGGCGACTGTGCTGTTGGTCACCTGCAGACAGTTCCCTGACCATCTGAGGCTGCAGGAATGCCTGGCAGAGCAACTCCCAACCAGGAGGGAACAGGAGGGGTGGATGCCCTTGGTGTGACATGCTGGAGAGTGAGCCAGATGACCTCTCAAGGCCCAGCAGGATAGAGCCTGCTCATCATACATCATCCTATGGCTTCTCTCCCTTCCCTGGGTCCCTTCCCCATCCCCTTGCCAAGCTTCCTGGGGTCATCTCCCAAATCAACGATTTGACCCAAATCCTTATCTCAGTGTCAGCTTCTGGGGAACCCAAACTAAGATACTGTCCACTGCAAAACATGGTACAGAGAAGGTACTCTGTAAGTGGTCACTGCTTTTAACAATAGTAATGACAAAATTCCTGATGATGAGTAACTAAGGCCCCAAGCGGGGAGATGTCCTGTCCAAGTTCACTTGCAATGGGTAGAGGGCAGAGGGGATCCTAATCTAGGTATGTGTGACACTGATGTCAGTGAGGTCACACACACCCACATACCTACTCACTCTGGGTTAGAATGCTTGCTGCAGACTCCCAGGTCCCCAGCTGCTACTGGGGGCCAGATGGCAAGGACACTGGAGTAATCCCAGAGAGCCTGGACAAGGTGCCCCTGGATCCTCAATGGAAAAGCACAGATTCTGGAGCCAAACCCAGATTTGTGGCTGGATTCTGGGGCCCTGGGCAAGTTACTTTAACTACTCTGGGTAGTCTCATCAGAAAACGGGACCCACCTCACAAAATTGTTATGAGGACGGAAAGAACAGGTTTTGGGCTGAGACAGCCCTGGGGTAGGATTCCAGTACTGTCATGCACAAGCTTGGAAAAGATTTTCAATCCTGTAAGCCACAATTCTTTCATCTGTGAAGTGGAAGTAATAACAGTACCTGCCAAATAAAATCTTAATGATAATCAAATAAATTTAATTAGTTATTCTTTTTGAATTAATTAATTAAATATAAATTGCTTAGCACATGAAATACAGTAAATGCTCACTATTTGGTAGTTTAAATCAAGACATCAGTGGCAGCGGGGCAAATCTGTGCAGACTGTTTTGGATAACAATGTGACAGATCAAATTTTAAATGCCCATACCTCTGGCTCAGCAATTCCACCTTTAAGAGTTTATCCCACGGATCTATCTAGATTTACATGTGTGGATGCTGACTGGAGCATCGTTGCTAACAGCAAAACACTAGAAACAACTCAAACTCCCATTATCAGGGAACTGGCTCTGTCAACTGCAGCAAGATCCATAGATAGCGGGCAGTTTTCAAAGGAAAGTTTGTGGGTGCATATACAGAAAGATGGCCGTGGTATACTGCTAACTAAAAAAGCAAGTGGTGCTTTTTTTTTTAAAGCATACACTCTTCTGGAAAAGACTTATAAGAAACATTAGCAAGTGATTACTCTAGAGTGGTGGTTTTCAGCAGGGGTGATTTTCCCCCCACCCCCATCCCCGCCCCCAGAACATCTGACAAAGTCTGCAGACATTTTTGGTTGTCACAACTGGGGAGGAGGTGCCCCCAGCATCTAGTGGACAGAGGCCAAGGACACTGCTTGACATTCTGCAGCGCACAGGACAGCCCCGTGACAAAGGGGGAGCAGGCCCAAAACACCAAAGTGCCGAGGTTGAGAAACCCTGTTCCCGAGAGAGATGAGGGCTTTTGAACGTGGGGAAAGAGACTTAATACCGTGCTTCTCTAGTGTTTGAATGCATTACATTAATAGAAACAACACAATCTGCCTGTTCTGAACACTGAGATCATGCCAGCCCCAAGGAGGTGCTCTTTCCTGAGTTTCAGTTTCCCCACCTGCAGAAGTGGGCATGCTGATGACTGCTCTCAGGGAAGACCTACCACACTGTGCCAAGTGCCACCTACTTTGCAGTGAGCTGCGGTCATTCTGCAGGGGCAGGGGGAAGCAGCCTCAGAGACGCGCCTGTTGTGTTTGAGGGCAGGGCTGGCCAGCAGAAGTGGTAGGTGAACATCAGCCACTTGCGCTCTGGGACCACGGGACCTGCGGCTGTCAGAGGCGAGGTGAGGGCGGGGCTCTGTGCTGGCTCCTGAGAAAACAGTCCGGCGGGCGCTCTGCCTGCATCTACTACAAGAACAAAGACAATAGGCACATGGAGCAGAGGGTTCCACGCGGAGGGGGGTGTCCAGCTGGTGACCATGTATGTGCCCCTGAGGTCCTCCACCTGCCAGTTTCAGCAGCGGCAGGTCCAACAGTTAAGGAAAACGTCTTTTTTCCTAAATGGCTGACAACAAAAACCTAACACAGGGATAGTTACCAGTGAGTCCTACCAGTGAGACGCATTTTACACATATGTGTTCATATTTAAGGTTGGCGTCACCCAGGACATAGGAACTATCATTTCACAGGTAGAGAAACAGGCTCAGAGAAAAGTGAGATTCTCGAATTACAAGTCTACCATTCAGGTCCTGGTGATCTGACTGCAGGTCCCCAAACTGTGAGGGACAGCTGCCCCATATACCTTCTGTACTGGGTACTCTTCTGCTGAAGATAAGGGGCCCCAGCCACCTCTCAGACCAGACACATTTCCTGAGTTTGAATAGCCACATCCATGCCTTGGAAAGAAAAGTCAGGGGTCACACTGCTAAAATTGATTTAGTTCGCCATGGCGCTGAGCCTGACTTTGCTGGGTCCCTGTCAGACAGGGCTGCCATATAAACTAGAGGACACCCAGTTACATGGCCTATGCAAAATGTCCCATATTTATACTAAAAACTTCTATGTTGTCTAACTGAAATTCAAATTTAATTGGGTGTCCAATATTCTTATCTGCTAAATCTGGCAACCCTACTGTCGGAGCGAGGAGATTAACTGTTCCCTCTCTCCCAAGGAGCTGATCTCATCTGAGAGAGATTCTGCACTTGATCCATCAGTCTTGCTCCCTTACCGAGGGACCTTGAGATTGCTGGGAGGCCTGGGTGGTCCCTGCCCTGGCAGTTACCCAGGCTGGTTGGGAGGCACTTCTCTGGAAGCTGTTTGGCATACGCACCATGGAGGATGAGGGGCTGAGAGCACAGAGGAAAGCAGAAGTTAATGGAGTTTAAGCTTCTTGGACACAGGCCCCAGCCAAGCCCTATTTATATTTATAAAAGTTTGGATGCTCTTTCTTCCTATTTTTTTCTTTCTTTTTTTAAAAAAGCCATTTTTTCAGAGAAGTTTTAGGGTCCCAGCAAAATTGAGAGGAAAGTACAGAGATTTCCCATTTGCCCGCTGCCTCACCCCTGACAAACATTCATAAGCTACTCTATTATCAACATCAGTCACCAGATGGGTACGTTTGTTACCCAGGATGAACCTACACGGACACATGATAATCACTCAGAGTCCACAGTTTACATCAGGGTTCACTCTTGGTGTTGCACATTCTATGAGTTTAGGCAAATGTATCATGGCATGTGTCCATTATTATGGTACCATACAGAATAGTTTCAATTCCCGAAATTCCTCTGGAGTCCTCCTATTCACCCCTCCCCACTCTCCCACAATCTCAGTAACCACTAATCTTTTTATTGTCTCTCTAGTTTTGCCTTTTCCAGGCTGTCACATAGTTTGGAGTATGTAGCCTTTCCATACTGGCTTCTTTCACTTAGTGATTAGGATTTAAGTTTCCTCCATGTCTTCTCATAGTATGACAGCTCATTTCTTTTTAGTGCTGAATAATATTCCATTGTCTGAATGTACCACAGTTTATTTATCAGTTCATCCACTCAAGGAACTCTTGGTTGTTTCCAAATTTTGGCAATTATGAATAAAGTTGCAATAAACATCCTTGTGCAACTTTTTGTATGGACATGTTTTCAATTCCTTTGAGTAAATACCAAGGAGTTTGATTGCTGGATCACATGGTAAGAGCATATTTAGTTTTATAAGAAACCACCAAACTGTCTTCCAAAGTGGATGTACCATTTTGCACTCCCACCAACAATGTATCAGAATTCCTGTTTCTCAACATCCTCATCAGCATTTGATATTGTATCATTATAAATTGTGGCCATTTTAATAGGTATATAGTAGTTTCTCATCATTTTAATTTGCATTTCCCTGATGGCATAGGATGTGGTCATATGCTTTTCATAAGCTTATTTGCTATCTGTAGGTCTTCTTTGGTGAGATGTCTGTGTAGGTCTTTGGCCCATTGTTTAATCCATTGTTGAGTTCTAAGAATTCTTTGTATATTTTGGATAACAGTCCTTAATCAGATGTGTCTTTTGCAAATATTTTCTCCCACGCTTGTCCTCTAAATCTCCTGATATTGTCTTTTGCAGAGCAGAAGATTTTAGTTTTGACAAAGTCCAGGTTATCAATTATTCTTTTATGGTCATGTCTTTGGTGTTGTTTCTAAAAAGTCTCTGCCATACCCAAAGTCACCTAGGTTTTCTCCCATATATCTTCTAGGAGTTTTAAAGCTTTGAAAAGGCTTTACATCTAGGTGTATGATCTATTTTGAGTTAGTTTTTGTGAAAGTTGTAAGGTCTGTGTCTTGTTTTGTCTTTTTGCATGTGCATGTCCAATTACCAGCAACATTTCTTGAAAAACATCTTTGCTCCAGTGTATTGTCTTTGTGCCTTTGTCAAAGATCAGTTGAGTATATTTATGAGGGTCTATTTCTGGCCTCTCTATTCTGTTTCCTTGATCTATTTGTCTGTTCTTTTGCCAGTACAACACTGCCTTGATGGATGTAGATTTACAAAGTCTGGAAGTAAGGTAGTGTCAATCCTTTGTTCTTCTCCCTCAATTTTATGTTGGTCATTCTGGGTCTTTTGCCTTTCCATACAAACTTTAGAGTAAGTCTGTCAATGTCCACATAATAATTTCCTGGGATTTTGATTGGGATTGCTGAATCTACAGATCAAACTGGAAAGAACTGACATTTTGACATTACTGAGTCTTCATATCCATGAACATATATTTAGTTCTTTGATTTATTTATCAGAGTTTTATGGTTTTCCTCATATAGATATTGCACATATTTTGATAGCTACATACCTAAGTATTTCATTTTGGGGGATACTAACATAAACGTATTGTGTTTTTAACTTCAAATTCCACTTGTTCACTGGTAGTATATAGGAACACATGGCTTTTATATACTAATTTTCAATCCTGCAACCTTGCTATTATTGCTTATTAATTCCAGGATGGATGCACTTTGTTAAAGAGAGGCCACAAATTCTATGGAGTCCAAGGTCCACTGAACCTGGATTGGGTCCTGGCTAAGAGGGAAGTGGCTCCTCAGTTTGGGAGACCAACAGTTGATGCTGTTTATTGAGCATCTGCTACATGCCCAGCCATGAGCATGCTTAACCCTCACATGAGCAGTCTGGGTTAGGCCTCGCTGTGGGTATTACACAAAGAAGCAAACTGAGGCTCAGCGTGATGGAGTAATTCCCCCAGTGTCACACAGCTGGGAAGTGGCAGTGAAGGGATTGGAAACCAGGTTGAGTTTCCTCCCTTCTGGGAGCATAGTACTCAGTGCCCTGTGGCCCCAGGGGATTGCGGAAAGGAGAGAGTGGGCTCCTGAGGGTCCCTGCTAGTCTAAGCACTGCAGGAAGGGGCTGTCCCCTCAGGGAGAGCTGGGTCCCTAGCCAAGGCCAGAGCAGGAGGAGGTTCTAGAAGCACCAGTGAAAGAATATGCTCAACAACTAAAAATATCATGGAGCACCAAGTTCATGCCAGGCACAGTTGCTAAGAGACTTCACAAACATCATGTCAGTGGCCTGAGAGGCCAGTTTGATTATGAGCTGCATTTTTCAGATGAGAGAACAAAGGCTTAAAACGATGATGTGGGTGCCCAAGAGCACCCCGTGGCTAAGGAGACCTGGGATTTGAGAACAGGTCTTCTGAGAGAGGGGAAGAGGCTGGGGAGTGAGGAGAGAGGCAGTCCTAGGCTACTGCGGGGTAGGCTGGGGCTGTTGTGTTAGTTTTCTATAGCTGCTATGACAAGTTATCATGAGCATAGTAGCTCAAAACAACCCAAATGTATTATTTTAGTTCTGAAGGTCAGAAGTTCAAAATGGGTCTCACTAGGCTAAAATCAAGGTAGTGGCTGGGTTGTGCTCCTTTTGGAGGCTTTAGAGAACACATATTTTGGTAACAAGGCTTTAGGGAACTTGCCTTTTCTGATGCTAGAATCCACCTGTATGCTCAGCTCATGGCCCCTTCCTCAATCTCCAAAGCCAGCAGCGGAGCATCTTCCATCTCTGACTTTCACTTTCTGCTTCCTTCCACCTTTTAAGGAAACTTGTAATTAACTGGGCCCACCCCAATGATGCAGATCATCTCTCCATCTGAAGATCCTTAATTTCATCATATCTGTAAAGTCCCTTTTGCTGTGTAAAGCAACATATTCACAGATTTCAGGGACCAAGATACGGGAATCTTTGGAGAGGGCGCTGTTCTGGCTACCACAACTTCCATGGCCTGCAGTGGGTTTTACCTCCATACTGGGAGTGAGGCATAAGCCAGTGAGCTAGAGGTAGGCATAGGGGTAAGGCTGGGCTGGGCAAAGAGAGGCAATGGAAACAGGCATCCCTGAGGTGGGGCCGTGAGTGGGATCACAGCATGGTCCTCCCAGAGAGGTCTCTGGCCAGGAATCTGAGGAGAGCATGCTATCACTGCCATCTTCCAAGGAAGGCTGATTCCTGCCTGCTGAACCATGCCAGGGGCCACATGGCTGGGCACAGCCCTCTCAGGAGTGTTATTCAGGTCTGCACATTGGCCAGGAGTAGGAAGGAGTTCAGACAAGATAGGTGGAATGGCTCAGTAACCTAGTCATTTAGAGCTGTGTGCCCTTTTGACTGAGAAGTTCCATTCATGAGTTTGTGTTGTTAAGGATTCACCCATTTCTAAAATGACACATACAAACTTAATTATTACAAACAAGATCATTTGTAAAGTGGAAATGACCTAAATGCTCATCACCAGGGGCCTATCTTGGTTGTATAGCCATATAAAAGAATCCTATGCTGTCATAAAAAAGTGAAGTTACTCTTTACATACAGCCATGAAAAATTACCCCAGACAAGAGTAAAGTACTTGATATTGCATGCTACAATTAGTGGACAAAATGGGCAAAAGGAAATATGTAAATACATATGTTATTTATACATGCACAGAATATTGTTGGAAGAATAAACAAGAAACTGATACAGCATTAGCTGCCTCCAGGGAGAATTGGGTGCCCGAGAGACAGGCTGGTGGGGGAGATTTCATAATTTACTCTTTGGCACTTTTAAAATTTTGAACCAAATTAGTGTGTTACTTGTCAATAAAGTAAAGATTAAGACATTTTTTAAATCCTGTGAAATCCTGTGTCACAGAAATAGTAGATTGTCTGAGTTAGAAAAAGCCTCACCATTTGACCTAAGCTTTGTCTGGGAGTGATGGTCTTGAGTATGGACCGCTATTCATGGCCCTCCTTTAAGGGCCAGGGTGAGCTTAATGCCCAAGACAGTCACTCCCCTGTCACTGTTCCCTCCTTCTACATCCATTGGCAGTCAGGCTGAGCATATGGTTCCCAGTACACTTTGCACACAACAGTCCCTCTACGTGGAGTACCCTTCTTTGCACTCCTTTCAACAACATCTGTGTTCTTCTTCCTGAACACAAAGCTAGACTACATTTCCCAGCATCCCATACAGTTTGGTGTGGGCAAAAGACTGAATTCAGACCCATAAGTTGCAACATCCTGACTCAGCCCATTAAAACCCCATGCACAGTCCTGCTCTGCGTCCCCATCCATTCTCTGAAGACAGGAGACTAGAGAAAGGTCCGCAGGGAAGGAACCTGAGACCCTGAATGACTGTGGAGCAGAATCCCAGCAACCTTCAGTGGTCTGTGACATGAGCAAGCAACAGACTTGTATTAGCCTAAGCTACTAAGACTGGGGGTTTTTATAGTAATTGAACTGCTTTAACTAATATTCTGGATAACTCTGATTCATTTCTTAGGCATTGGCTTAAGTGTCACTTTATCTTTTGGGCTCACCTCCTGGGTGTCTATCATGTCTGGAGGTGGGACAGAAAGGTGGCTGGACACAACCATGGGGTGTGTGTGGAGCTTGGCCTAGATTAAGGCCAGTTATAAGGGCAGGTAAGCATTCACACTGAATATTGCACTCAGATGTAATATCCTACAACCTAACACCACATTCATCGATAAGTTTAACTGGTATTTGCAGCAAGAGGGATTTAGAGTTTTCAAAAGGAAAACCATGAATTCAGTGGCCATGGCTGAACCATTCTACCAGGTTCCTTTCCTAAGACAGAGGCAACATCCTTCCTGGTGTGGTTACAAAGGCCACACCTATTCTATAAAAACTGGCTTTTTTTTTTTGAGGCTTGTTTTATATTGAATGCTAGAATTAATCAATCATTAATTAACCTATTTTTTCACCTAACTTTTACTACAACAGGCCCTGGGCTGGGTACCAGCAGTGTAGAGGATAACACCCATTTGCTGCCCTCATGGGGCTTACAGTCTAAATGGGTGTGGATAAAATGTTCCTATGGCCCAGATCCTCACCTGAACCTAAACTACTTGATGGTGTAACTGGCCTGCTGCTAGGCTACTGCTTCCACACCCATAGGCAATAAGCTATTATTGACTGAGTCACTATATAAAAACTCTGCCCAGTGCTCTGGGCAGAGGCAGAGACAAGGAGGATCACAGACCTGCAGACTGTTGGATGCAGATGTAATTCTAGTGCTCGACCTATCACCGGGAGAACAGCTGGCTAATAAACACTTTCACCCCAAGAACGTTCCATTGTCATTCCTCAGTCTCACTGAATCCATAGTGAACTTGCCTGGGGCTGAAACCTATTGGCCAGACGATGGGGAATCAGGTACAATTATAATCCTGCATGCTAAATGCTAGGATGAAAAGGGTAGTCTTTCTACATGGGGCTAGGGAACCCAGAGAGGGGCCCTGAGACTTACTGTGGGGTCTGATCTGCAACCTACCAGAAGAGTAGGAGTTAGCCTGGTGAAGAGAAGGGAGGAGGAAACAGCATCTGGAAAGATGGTGAAGTGAAGAATGTAGACTATTTGGTGAACCAACTTTACCTAAGGTTAAGCCTGCAAATATTAACAAGTCAAAAGCAATCTAATAAGATCCTACGTTCCTTGACTTCCTACTGTGGGCCAGTCACTGAGCCAGGCATCAGTTCATCTTGTAGGAACTCAATGAGGAAGGCACTAATGTTCTATTTTATGGAATTATTAGTGCTATGGACTGAACTGTGTCCCCTCAAAATTCATATGCTGAAGCCATAACCCCCAGTTTGACTGCACTGGGGAGACAGGGCTTTTAGGAAATAATTAAGTTTCAGTGAGGTCATAGGGTGGGGTTCTAATCCAGTAAGACTGGTGGTCTTATAAGAAGAGGAAAAGAGATGTCTCTAGTTCTCCAAGTGCACGCACCAAGGAAAAGTTATGCAAGCACACAGCAAGAAGGCGGCCCTCTACAAACCAGTATGGTGGAATGGGGATTCAAACTCGGGTTGATCAGGGTGAATCCAAAAGCCTGTTACTTTCCCAGGAGCAATGAAAGAAGAGCTCTCACCAGAAGCTGAACCCTGCTGGACATTGATCTTGGAATTTCCAGCCTCCAGAACTGTGAGAAAGTATATCTGTATTGCTTAAGCCATCCAGTCTATGATATTTGTTATGGTAACCTGAGCTGACTAATACAATTAGCATTATTTTTATTCTTATTACCATCATCATCACTATTATTGGTTTAGTAGATATTTCTTGACCACCCAACATCCATGCTGTTCCTTCCCTTGCTCCAAGAGAGGCTGATACAGGTATGCATCCATCCATGGTTCCTCCATGCTTCCCTGGGCACTGGGGTTCCTGACCACCACCCACAGCTCAAGGGATGTGCCTGATTGGTCAAGGTCCTTCTAAACCCTGCTGTAGATTTGATTAGTCTTTTTTTTATGTCTTTTGTTCCTCTTCATTTTCTAGTCTCTGCATGTTGGAGAGCCCAGGGCTGTCTCTGGACCTCTTTGATTCTCTAGCTACTTTCACTCCCCCAATAATCACAGCCAGATTCGTGAATTTAAATTCCATTTCAGTGATTCTCAACCCTGGCCACATAATGGAATGAGTTACTAGGAAAGCTTTTAAAGTTCTCAGTACCCAACCTCGCCTGGCTGGTTCTATCAGATTCTAAGAGCTCAGCATCATAGTTTTTAAAGTTCCCCACATGAATCTACTGAAATCAACTGGGAACCACTGCTAGAGGCAGGAAGAGAAACAGGGGAACTAGTTAGAAGGCCACAATACCCGGAGAGGATAAAGACCTTGATGAAGGTGGCAGAGAACATGGTAAGAAGTGATGGATTCTGGGTCTATTTTGAAGGCAGAATGAATAGGGTCGTCTAAAGAACTGAAGGTGAAATGTGAGACCAAGAGATGAGTCAAGAGTAGAGGCAAGATTTTGGCTTGAGAAACTGGGAGGATGGAGAGCCTGCTCACTAAGGTGGAGGGTGCTGTGGGGACAGCAGGCTGGGGAGGGGTTAGGAATTTAACTGAGGAGATGTTAAGCTGGAGATGACTATTATAATTATCAGCCATCCAAAAGGAGATCCAGAATTAGAAGCTGACTCAAATATGGACATCCAAGGAGAGCTGTAAGTCATAGATAAGAATTTGGGAGCCCTCGGCACAGAGACACATGGCTTTCAAGTGTAGACACACAGTGAAATCATGCAAATTCTGGGGAGCTTTAAAAATATCTTGATTCCTAGGCTCCATCTCTACTCAATTACATCAGAGCCTCTGGGAGTGAGACCCAGGCACCTGTATTTTTAAAGCTCTCCAGGGGATTCCAATGTGCAACCAAGATTGAAAACCTCTGTTTTAAATTAGACCGTATCATTTCCCTGCTCAGACCCTCTATGGACGTCCTATTTAATTGAAAGTTGAACCCAAAGTTCTCACCACAGGCCTCAAAGGCTACGTCACCCACTCACCCTCTCACATCTCTCACCTCAACCCCTACACTCTCCTCCTTGCTCACTCGGATTTAGTCATGATTACCTGGGATGACAGATTTTGCTTCCTTGTTCCTCAAAAATATCAAGCACATTCCTGCCTCGGGGCCTTTGCACTGGCTGTTTCCACTGACAGATGCCACAGGGCTCACTCCCTTACCTCCTTCAGTATCTGCTTAGACTACTCTAGTTAATATTGCAACTTCCCCCACCTGCACTCTCCATCTCCCACTCTGCTTTATTTTTCTCCATAGTATTTATCACATCTCAAAATACCTGCATATTTTGCTTGTTTCTTTGCTCTTATCTATATCCTCCACTAGAATGTAAGTCCATTTTTGGAACTTTTGTTCATTGCTATGCTGTATACAGTAGACATTTACATATTTGTTGAAAGGAAGAATAGATTAATCTAGTCTTCACCCAATAAGAGCTACAGGGGCTGATTTAGGAATGGGCATATGACCTAATTTGGATGAATGAGATGCAAGGGACTTTGGTTGGGGATTTACAGAATAGCCACTGGAAGAGACAGTAGGTGGGTGTGAAGGCTGAGGATTCAGATGCACACCGGCAGGGTAGAATTGAAAGGTTTCGTTTCTAGATTCAGACAACCCCCAAACTTGCCACTTCCTCTTTAAGACAGTTTGTGTCTTTTTTTATTTTGTTTTTCTTTTTCTTTTTCTTTTTAAGATTCCTAACTGTATGGCCAGTAATTGCGTTTTTTTAAACAAATCAGTCTTTAAGTGCAACCCAACTTTCTCTCAGAACATCTAAAGGCTTCATTTCTGGGCCCAAGACTTACTTTAGAATGGCAGGTTTGGAAGCCAAGAGGCCCAGGAGCAAGTCCCCACTTTGCCTTGAACTGGCAAATCTGTTTCCTAATCCAGGCCTCAGTTTCCCTGTTTTCTAAGAAGTCCGAGTGACCCTTCTGGGCCCTCCCTGCCAGCAGAGTCCATGATTACCTGCGATGACTGGGATTTGGCTTCTTGGCCCAGCTTCCTACCGTTCATGCAGTCAGCAACTGCAGCCAGATACACGTGCTCCTCGCTCTTCCCCACAGCGCCTGCTGCCCAGCTAACTTCGTCCAGGAGAGCACTGCGGCCCAGGGACAGGTGGCGGGCGGCGCAGGAGCAAAAAAGCAGGAGCGTCAACACCGTCCACGGTCTCAGCTGAGGAAGATGCTGAAGGGTCTGGAGTGAGTTCTCACATCAGTTCACGCCCTCACCCAACAGGGACTTGAGCACCCACTGGGGGTGGCCCCATCCCTCCGCAGGAGCCGCAGCCATGGCCATGTGAATGTAGTAAGCACTGACTCTGCTCCAGCCCTCAGGCGTCATCGCCTCGCTGTCTTCCCAGCACCCTCCGGGGCTTGCTACCATTTCTGTGTGTTTGTACTGAAGGAAATGGGGGGTTCAGAGGCAGTAAACCATTCTCTGTTTCCCAGAGCAAGAAAATGCCACGGCTGGAATTTGAACCTGGGTCATCAGCTCCTGACTCCTGAACTAGGCTTTTAACCTGCCCACAAGAGCACTTGCCATGGTAACAGGACACCATCGCCATTCCCTGGACAGGGGCATGTTTTCATGGCATCTACTCTGTGCCTGGTCCTGTCCTGGGAGCTGGGGGATCAGCCAAGAATCAGACCCCCCAGAGCCCATGGAGGAGCTCCAGGCCTCAACCCAGGGCTCAGCTGGTGACACGGGATAGAGGACACCCAGAGTCCACTGGTCCAGTAGCACACAGGGACACGTGTTCCTGCTCAGGCCCAAAAGAGCTTGCCCACTCATTCATTCCCTCCCTCACTCGTTCATTCCTTCACTCACTCATTAGCTCACTCATCCATTCACCTAAGCCCTATTCCCCACTGTACCAGACCCTGTGCTACACAGACACCATCTTGAATAGGAGAAACACAGCCTCGGCCTCCCAGAGCTGAGGGTCTAAAAGAAGAGGCAGACAGTAAACACAGAAGCAGGTGACCTGGTTCCAGTGTGGTGGGTGCTATGAAGACAATAAAATAGGGTGGAGAACTAGAATGACTGAAAATGGGCGTGAGGGTGGCACCCATAGGTGGGGTGGCCACAGAAGGCCTCTGAGGACATAATTTTACAATGCAGTCAGAAAGATGAGAAAGGCCCATCCCAGGGGAGCAACGGACAAAGCCTGCAGAACTGGGAAAACTAAAGTGGTACGGGGTGACCAAAGGTCACAGGAGTGGCTCCTTGGAGTCTGGGAGCTGGTCAGATGAATGGTCTGGACTTTCCTCCAGGAGCCGGTACTGTCTCCTTACCCAGGGGCCTCTCGTGGAAACATTCCAACTCAAAGGCAGCGGTGACTGTAGTCAAGGCCCTTCTTGCTCACTGGGTGAGCTGGGTACATGTCATCAGTCCCTGCTGTCACAGGCCAGGGAGTGTGGCCTTCCCTAGAGGACGGCAGCCATGCCCTGGTTCCCACCCTCTGTCTTTCACCTGGGGAATGGCGTCCTAGCTGCACCTCTACATTCTTCAGACCATGTGCTTCTTGTCCTGGCCCTGGGGCAGGGGGCTTGATGAAGCCTTTGGTGCTACAGCAGAGAAAGGATGAGATTGGCCCAAGATCGCTCAACAGGCACCCAGGGCAGGTGCACCTAGAATTCAGCCTTCATCTTCAGTTTCTGGCTACGGTCCTCCTTCCTTGGGGGGGTCTCTCTGCAGGCAGAATATATGCTTCCTTCTATTCCTGAATTTGAAACCCAACCAAGCAAAACCAAGCAAAAGAACAAAATTTCCTCTGACCTTTCTGTGTTTTTTTTATTAATGTCTAATATTTCCTTTTCTGCATTTATCTGTCCACCATTTCTTTGTTCCATGTAGTCATTCATTCAATTGACTAAGGAATTAACAAAGTACCCAGCTTTGTGAATTTCTAAGAAAAACAAATAAAGACCCTGTATTCCATGAGCTCACAGCCTAGCCAAGAGGGGGTCAGGGCACAGTGGGGGGCAGAAAAGAAGGGGGCACAGTTATGATAGTTACCGTACAATGTTAGGGGGTCATATCAAAGCATAAACAAATTACTGTTGGAGTACAAATGATAAAGTAACTAGCTGCCTGGGCAATCAGGGAAGGCTTCACAGAGTAGGTGGGCCTTAGAGCACTAATAGGAGTTTGCTAAGCAAGTCATGTAGGAGACTGGTGTTCTGGGTAGAGGGATCTGCATGTGTAAAAGCAGGGCCATACAGCCGTAAGGATGGCCATGCCAAGGAACCCCAAGGAGCCCTAACTTGTTCCAGAATCTGCAATGAGATGGTCCGGCAGCTTAATGGAAGACTTTCAGAATCCTCTTCCACGACCCTTTTCCTTGCCTTCCCTGTCAGGGCTCAAGTCTTGGGCCCGAACATGGCAGGAGCCTCCTCCTGGATCCTTCTCTTCATCCATCCACATCACACAGGACTCGTGTTAGATGACCATGAGTCAAGGAGGGCTGTGGAAAGAACCAACACCATCTCATTTCCAAGGACGTCCCTATGCCCAGAGATGGGGTCTCATCAACAAGCAAACGGGCCACACAATGGCGCAGGGGCTGAGGCGCCGACGGGAGCTTTCTGCGGGCGGGCAGGGGTCTAATTACAGGCCGCCTCTGTAATGATAGGCAGTGCTGGCTGGGATGACAAGGAGTGGCAGTGGGGCAGTCAGCTTCCAGGCCTGCAGGAGGGGCCTACTCTGGGGCAGCCAGCTCAGGGTCTCGCTGACTCCAACCACACACGCATTGGCCGGAAAAGGGAGATAGGAAAGAGAACCATGCTGAATACTGGCCACGGGCCACTCTCTTCTCTAATGCCCTTAACTGCCTGGAGAAACAGGTATAATTCACTCCATTTTACAGAGAAGATGAAGGCTTCCAGAAGTGAAGCCAATTGCTCCGACACCTAAGTATGGTGGAATGGGGATTCAAACTTGGGTTGATCAGGGTGAATCCAAAAGCCTGTTACCTTCCCAGGGCAATGAAAGAAGAGGCAGGTCCATTCTGGAGGTACAACAGACTATGAGGAACAGGATGGAGACTGCCAAAAATGGAGATGCATCTTGGCAGTGGGAGGCTGTGGGAACTCCTCAATGCGTGCAGGACAGGAGCCCGGCATCATTTTGAATGTTAAAGCACAGGGTGACATCAGAAGGCTGAGTGGTTTGGGGACATGAGGGTTACAAAGTTGGGGCTCAGTTTGCCTTTCTTTGTTTCCTTCCTTGCTTTTCTTCAGAGCCCAAATCCCTAGAGAAGGAGACCACCCTTGAATGAATCAGGCTGTGTGTGGGATGACCCACCTCCGACAGGCTTCCGGAAACCTCATGCACGAGGCCTCCTCCTTGGGAGGCCCCGGTGGCTCTTTAGGAAGAGAGTCCGGCTTTTCTCCCAGGGCTCTGGAGCTGGTTTGGAAGAGATTCCAGTCGTCAATGTCTTGGCTATATCTGAGTGGGCTGAGGGACTGTGGCTAACCTCCCTCAGCAAACATTGGGCCCTAGAGGCACAGAGAAGGGCCACAGTAGCAGGCTAAGCATTCCCAGCCCGCTCCGGCAGCATCGCCTGCTCCTGATGTCCCATGGAGACTGCCAAGGGAGCTGCAGGTGCAGCTGCCATCCTGTGCTCAGAGCCTGTGTGGGCCGCAAGCTCTGGCCGGCATCTGGGTGTCCCAGGCCAGCAGGACCCTTTGCAGTGCATTGTGGACATGTTTAGGGCTCCAAAGGGAATGTTCTGCTTGTGAAATGCCCACTCACAGCTGGACAGCACCTCGCTGCCGTGCGTGCTCTTCTGCATATTCCAGCGACCCAGCAGGGCAAGCAAAGTTTGGAATGCACAGACTGTGTTTCAAGTCCCAGCCTTGCAGTTTCTTAGCTCCATGACTTTGGGCGTTCGATCTCACGTCCGAGAGATTCCATCTCCTCAGAGAAAAACTGGAGGTGATAATTGCCACCCCTCATATTTGTTCTCAATAGCACTGCAAAGTTGGGGAAGACCTCGAGCTCTGGAAAAAGACGTCCTGATTCAGATCATGGCTCTGCTGCCTGCCAGCAGGGCCATACTGGGTCCCTCCTGGAGCCTTGCTAAGCCTGCTGCCTCATCTAGTACCTGGGGTGTTGGTGATGTCTACTTCACAGGGCAGTGGTGAAGGCTGGATGTGCCCCAGACACCGCCCAAAGGGCTCCCTTGGCCATTTCATGGCTCTTCGCTCAGTAGGCACACAAGGCCCGCCTGGAGATGCAAAGGTCCTGACACTCAAGCTTCTTACCTTTTACTCTTTTTTAAGAACACATTCATTCAGACACAAGTAATTTTCTTTCATCATCCAGGAGCTCCTGCCAAAACAGGAAGTCTGTGGCAGCAGCCAGGGAGGCAGACCGACAGGGCAGGGTTCTCTGTCTGTGTCAGGAAGGCTGGCACCGGAGTTGAACTCACAACGACTGTATGAATGTCACATAGTAGGTCTCATCACCTCAGGGGTGACTGGCGAGGAAAACAGCAGGCCTCCACCTCTAAGGGGCTTGTCCCACCATACCTGCAGATTCGCTGCAGGACCAGCACCCTCCGCCCACCAGGAAAACAGGGGGTGGCGTTAGGGGTCTGGTAGCAGGTTGGCAGTGAAAGAGCCTGGACAGGCCCCATGCATTTTGTTCTCAGAGGCTCAAATCCCATCTCGTCAGCCCCTCACTGTGACGGCAGAAGCAGCTGGTGTTGCCATAGCAACCAGGCGGCAGCAATTTCCCATTCACCCCTGAATTTTCTGTAACAAGGGCACAGCGACTAGAAAATTACACCAGAGAACTGTGGGGAGCTGAAGAGGAGGGGTGGTCAACTTTCCTACTTTTTTGGTTAACCAAGAATACAGTGAAATGACACAGGATCAACCCAAATTCAGGCCCAAGGGAAAGAAACGTTACTAAGACCTAACCTGGGCCGAGCTACCAAGCACGGGATTGCGACTGCCCCGGAAATCCCGTGCACGGCACCTGTCAGGCTCTGGGCTGGATGCTGGGATGAGGTGCGAGGGGATAAGAAGGGAGATGGGGCCAGTTACCCGTGGGAAGGAAGGAAGCACCTGGAACCCAGACTGGAAAGGACTTCATGGGAGGGAGGCTTCAGTAGATTTTCAAGATTCAGGTTCCCAGGGGTTTCCTCAGCACTAGGTTCCCAGCATCAGGAAGACAGCTTCGTATCTCTCCTTTTATTCACCTCATAAAGATCCTGCTCTCTCCTTGCCATTTCAGAGCCAGCCACATTAATTAATTTTACTGTTTCTGATGGTCACATTAATGAAAGTAAGAAGAAACAGGTGAAATTAATTTTGATCATATATTCTATGGAACCCAATACATATAAAATATTATTTCAACGTGCAATCAATGTACAAATTGTTAATGAGACATTTTATCTGCTTTTCTCTTCCTGTCTTAGAAATCTGGTATCTTATATCTTTACAGCACATCTCAGTTTGGACGAGCGCATTTCAATTGCCCAGTAGGCACACATGGCTGTCCTTGGACACTGCTGTTCTCATATTGGAAGTGTAGACACGGCTATGTGATACGCTGTGCCTCACGTCACCCAGCCTGGACACTTCAGAGTGAGACCATGGGAAGTGGTTTGATTAGTGCAGATGACCTTGGTCAGGGCGTCTGCTACCACAGGTTCCTCAATGTCTGTTGACATTTTGGTCACGACTAGTCTTTGCTGTGTGGGACTATCTTCTACACTGTAGTCTGTTTATGACATACCTGGTCTCTACCCACTAGATGCCATTAGCATCCCCTGAATTAGAACAACCAAAAACAGCTCCAGACATTGCCAAGATGTCCCCTGGGGGGCAATCTCATCCCCATTTGAGAGCCACTATGCTAGAATAAGTCAAAAATGGGGGTGGGGAGAGAGTGTAATACTGGCTCATGTGACCAATGACGAAAGGCAAGGAGGAAGCTGGGTCTCAGGGACAAGTGGCATCAGCGACTGGAATATCCCCGCAACAGCCCCTCTTCCTCTCTTGTTGTGGCCTCTCTAGCTCAACCAAACTTGCTGTGCTCTGGGAGGCTCCTGGTCCCTAAGCTCACTTCCTGGCTTCACCACAGAGAGGGACTCTCTGCCCCTTACCTTTGTATTCATTCCCAAACGCTGACTGGCTCGGCCCGGGTCACACAGTCACTCCCCGTATGGAGGAGGATTCCCAGGATCATGTGGGAGGAGCAGGGGTGGCAGTTCACCCAAGAAAGTGGGAAAGAGCTGGGAAGACAGAACAACGCTTGCCCCTCCAGAGCAGCAGGATGTCCAGGAGTCGGGAGTGAGAGAGGATTATGTGGACAGCAACGCTGGGACTCACTTTCCTCCTCAGGAAACACAAATGCAGTTGATGATAAGGAGCAGGCAATGACCTTGAAGCCCAGGATGAGGGTGAGACCACAACAGAACTGGGACGATCTCTTCACTAAACTTTGACTGTTGAATGTCAAGAGCCTCTCTTTCTTTTTGTGGATATTCTCCTTAGCATAGAGCAGAACATTGGGCAGGATAATAGATGTGATGGTTAATTTTATGAGTCCACTTGTATTTCTGGATGAGATTCACATTTAAATCAGTGAACTTTGGATAAAAACGACCGCCCTCCAAAATACGGTGGGCGTCATCCAATCAGTCAAACGCTGGCTTCCAAGCAAGGAGGCATTCTCCAGAAGACTGCCTTTGGACTTCATCTGCACCACAGGACCTCCAGCCTGCCAGCTCACATGCCAGATTTTGGACTTGTCAGCCTGCATAATCTCATGAGCCAATTCCTTACAATAAATCTCTTTTTATGCATATCCACATCCTATTGATTCTGTTTTTCTGGAGAACCCTGACTAATGCAACATGTTCTCATTAGCCACTTTTTTAACAAGTAGGAGAAAAAAATGAATTTATGTTTTCTGTAAGAGTCAGGGATAAAGGCAGTGCTTAAAGAAGGAAATTTAAGGTGGCATTTGATGAGGATCTTTCTTGTTATCAAATATTTGAGACACTGGAATGTTGGCCAGAGGAGGAGATGGCTTTAAGACCTGAGCTGAGTATGGGGTGGTCCAGGATAGGTCACAGCGGGGCTGGTGGCTAGGGAGAGAGAAGGGCTGTCTCTTAGAGCAACACTAGATAGGAGCAGCTGGAACTGGCCACATATGGTAGGGAGCACAGGAGATGGAAGCCGAGTTGCTCAGCTAAACAGGCAGGCTGGGGCTCTGGGGAATGTGAATGGTAGTGGTCCATGGATGGTGACAGGAAAGATGAGAAGGTTCTGGTGCACCATGATGTATCCTTAATGAGACCCTGCTTGATTGTACTTAGTAATTGGGCATCTAGGGGAAAATGGGCCAGATGCACTGAGGTTCATGGAACCTAAAGTAAGAGGGGCCCTACAGGAAGCCCTGAGAGCCACCAGACTCCTCACTGAGAAGAGCAGAGGCCTGTGATGGACCTCTGGGGAAGACCAGAGACCAGAAGCCAGCAAGGGAAAGAGGCTTGGTTGGCGACACCCTGCAAGCCCTGCCACGGAGCAGAGGCTCATTCCTGAGACCACCCCCTCTTCTCAGGGGACACTGGTGCAGACATGAACCTGAGCTCCCTCATGCCCCACTGTGTGACCTTGAGCATGACTTCACTTCTCTAAGCCAAGCTTCCTTATCTGTAAGTTGTGGGTAGTAATTGCCACCTCACAGAGTTACTGTAAATATCAGATGGAATCATAATTGCTAAGCACGAGGCACTTAATAGGTGCTTCATAAACCCCTTGGACTACTTCTTGCTGCGGCTGGTCTTGGTGCCCACAGCCCGTTCTGCCCTGTGTGCAGGAAGAGCATACTGGCCTTTTCCTGCTCTAAAAGCTATCAATCATTATTGGTCACTCCCTCTGTGCCAACTGCCCTTCTAAGTGCTTTACACAGTATCACTCACTCCTAAACAACCCTCTGGAGTGGCACCAGTATTATTATCCCTTTTCTGCAGATGAGGAAACAGGTTCAGAGACATACGCAAAGGCACACAGGTCTTAAGGGTTGGGCGTGAGTTTCAGATCCAGGCTGCTGGACTTCAAAGCCTGCTCAGCTCTGTTCAGTCACCCTGTGAAGTTCTGCCAGCAGACTCTGAGCTACTTGAGGGCTAGGAGGGCCTCACTGAGACTCTCGTACTGGGCCTGACACAGTGGGAATGACAGATGCTCTGTAGAGGATCCAGACAGCACAGTGGTATAGAGTAGGACGCGCCCTCCTCTGCGCCCTCAGGGCACCTTCTCGCGCCCATGTCTGGGACGACAGTCAGAATGACAGGACAGATGAGAGGCAGAGACTGTGGCAGGGACAGATCACCAGGTCTACCTGGAGCCAGATGCTGGACTCTGAATGTTAACCCGTCACTTACTAACCTGAGGGACTTTGGGTGAGTTATTTAACCTCCTGAGCTCAGTTACCTCGAATATAAGGCAGATAATGAAAATACCAACCACACAGGATTGGATAGTATGGATAGTATAAGTAAAGCCTGGTACATAATGAGCGCTCAATGAATGTTACTCATTTTAAGAAGCGCTTAGGCCTAGAAATGAAAGACACAGCTGCTACTTAATCAGGCATCTGAGATGTTCCAGGCCCTTTCCCTGCATCATATTCATTAACCCTCCCCACCGGCCTGTGGCTGACAGATGAGCAAGTGAAGGGATGAGGACAAGGATGTGTCTCAGGTCACACAGCTGAACGACAAAGCCGAGACATCATTTTAAGTGTTTTCTGACTTACAATGCCATGCCCTCTCCTGTCCTCAGTGTCATGGGGTGTTGAAGGGGAACACAGTCCTGTTCCCCAGGGCGTAGAGAACTCAAACAAGGGCAGAGGAAGAGGTGGAGGAGAGGAGCATGGAGGAGGAGGGAGCGGAGTGGAAACTCTCATTGGTTGGACTCCGGGAGAGGAGTTTTAAAAATGCTCTGTCACTCTGTGCCATTATTTTCCCCATTTCCCAGATGAGGAATGTGAGAATCAGCAAACAAAGGGCCTGCCTGAGGTCACATAGCCAGTAGGCACCAGGCCAGGATGAGAACCAGATCTTAATCTAAACTCACTGAATGAGAAGCCCTCCTGCCTCTGCCCAGGGTCCCCTAGAGGAGGAGGAATGGCAGGTGAATGGGGAGGGGTTTACCATCTCAGTCCCACAAGTGTCCAAAGAAACGCTTGGGGACCTGGGGCACTCAGGAGACTAGGATACTGCAAAGCAGATTTCTGAATCCCATGTGCATTATGAGAAAGGTTAATTCCTTCCCAAGAGAGAAGGATTGCTAGGGACAGAGCCAGGATTCACTAAGCACATGGGGACTGTGGTGAGCATTACTTTGCACACTTCCATTCCAGTTCTGATCACACTGTCTTTCTTTCTGTCTCCCCACTGGAATGCCAGTTCCTAGAAGGAAGGAACTGGGTCTCTCCATGTCTGTAACCCCAACAATTTACACAGCTGGCACATAGTATTGAACTCACACTTCATCCTCCCCTCCACACACCCACCCCATCACTTACTATCCCTGTATCTTTTGATTTTCCTCAAAAAGCATGCCTACTTGACATCAGATCTTTATCTATCTTTTGATTTACTGTCTACCTCCCTCACATATGCTAGCCTGTGATGAGACACACTAAATCTGTTTTGCACATGGCTGTAAACACCTAGTAAAACTCCTGGCCCATGGGGGGCACTCCATAAATACCTGCCAAATCACTGAATGAATAGTAGGTGCTCAATATGTTTTTTTTTAAATCAGTGACTGCACAGTGGTGCTGTATACTGGGCAGTTACATGTGATATTGAATTTAATCCTCACATGCAGTTTTTGAGGGAAAAATCATCTTTGACAGTTCAGACCGAGAGAAGAGACTTATCCACGGTCACATGTCTAGTTGGTGGCAGAGTTGGGATTCAAGTCCAGTTCTGTCTGACTTCAAAGCCTGTGTCTAGTCCACTTCTCCCTGCTGCCTCTAACCTAATGACAAAACCTGGAGGGCAGGGTGTTTGCTTCCCCCGGAGAATGTGTGGCGTCATTTTCTGATGAGCTCCTAAGATTTGTGATCTGGTCACCAGTGGATAAGGATCAACCAAGCTGACTTAAAGACAATGCCCAGCTGCACCTGTTTTGTGAGATTACGAGCTGTGGCTGAGGTAACTGACCTTATCCCCAAGGCTTCATAACGGGCCCATTGCTTTAATTCCCTGGTTTTACAGGGGCTCAGAGAGGTGAGCTACCTTGCTTACAGCCACAGAGCCAGCTCACGGGAGAACTGAGCTGAGATTTGATCCCAGCTCTATTTGACTCCAAAGCCTGTGTTTTTCCCAAGCTGTTTCCTTTTATGTTTTAGGCACACACTGGCAAGACCCAGAGCCTAATTGCAAAGCTATCCCATAGGCATCTGGTCTTCTCATATTCCTACAGGATCTCAGATCCTTAGCAGCTATTTTCAACTTTATTGTGAATTTAATAGGAGCTTTAATAGGAGCCTCTGGAGACAGAAACACCTTGGGGGTCCAATCAAATAAACCTCTAAAGAAAATTCAAGCATTTGGGCTAAAGACTGGGTGTAGCTGATAACCATGATCCTACCTGACTAGCACCACGCTCATCTCCTGGGAGCTACTCTGTCACTTTTCAACCACAGTCAGCGATCAGGAGGGTCCAGGTCTTATATAACCCTGCTCCCAACCTCTGCTGATTGGCCCAAACTGAGCCAATCATGGTACCTTTCTACCTCAAGCACTGTTTTGATTGGTCCAGTCCAGACTGATCAGAGACTTTCCCCAAGAGTTTTGGTTTGGGAACTGAAGGCAGAGATGAGTCCCTCTCTAGAGACAGGATGTTCCAAAGGTGCAACTCAGGAATCAAGAGGTAACAAATTCCCAAAGAAATATTTGAGGACGGGGACAACCTGCTTCATGTCGTTGAGGACACATGAAGCCAGAAGAGAGGGGTTCCTCCGTGGAGGCACTGTTCTATGCCACAGCCTGCCTCTCCCGGGAATTTCTCCGTGGAAATGCTGCCCACATAGGAGCCAGCCTCACTCTGGCCCCATAGCCCTTCCAAAGGTTTAACTCCCGACCCCTTCCCTAGCCTGAGCCTCACCCAGCTAGGCCGGGAATGGCAAACCCAGGACCTGGGGCTGTGCCTAGAGCCTTCTGTGGTCATCTGAAATCCACCCACAACGAGGCCCCACTCACCCGGGTCTGCTCCCTGGAGGCTGGGTATGCGTGTGTGCTGGGGCAGATCCATGCCTGCCTCCCCGCTACAGCCACACTCCCTGTTCACAGACTTGGACATCACAGAACACATTTGTATCCTTGAATCCAGACCTCACACTTCTACTCATAGACATACACACACACTATCCAATATCAGCATCCACAAAGGCCTGTGTCATCACACACACACACACACACACACACACACACACCTCTTCTATGGGACAGCTGACTTCCCCTCGGAAAGACTGGTTCCTCAGAGTGCAAAGTCAAGAGGGCAGGAGGAAGTTAGCAAACAGATGGTCGGCTGGTGTAGGAAAGGGACGTGCGGCAGGAACAGAAATGTGCTTTAATCCCATATGACAAGAAGGTGGCTCTGCTCCTCAGCCACACTAGCCAGTCTTTGCTGCACATTCTCTCTTCACCAGTCCTGTGCTAAAGGGACTTCCATCAAAAGAGCTTCTCTGGGAGTCCTTCCCCAGCCCACCAAGCTGGCCTTGCAAACCCCACCATCTTACATGAATACACAGAATGCACACGCTCTCTAGCTTGTTGGTCTCCTTAGCACTTACCACCACTGAAATACTCCAGATTTTACTTAGAAAAAAAAAATCTTACTCGTTGTTTATTCCTTTAGAGCATATGCTTCCTGGGAGCAGAGCTTTTTTCTATTTTGTTGACCGCTGATTCCCAATACTACAGGGCCTGGCAAATCATAGGCAATCAGTGAAAAATGTGGTTTTATGAGTATCTCATTTCATACTCCAGGCCACACCATGAAGTATGTTGGATCCTTATCTTGCAGACAAGACAGTGGGGCTTAGAGAGGGTAAGTGACTTGCCCGGGCACGTAGCTACTGAGTCAAAAGCTGGGGTCTGGCTCAGACCATTTGGTTTCAGAACCTTAGATATCAGTGTTGGGCTCTACTTAACCAGTTGTCTGAAGTGGGGCAAGCTTCATGCACTTATCTGGACTGAGGTTGCTCAGCTGCAAAATGAAGTTAAAGGAGATATTCTCTCATGTGTCCTCTGGCCTGGGGGTTGTGTGATTTCCCAGGTGACACTTGGCAGGTGTGAAGAACTCCACGCTTGTCAAAGCATTTCCAAATAGCCTACCTGATTTGATTTGCATAACCCAGACAAGAACCTGGAAGCTCAGGAAGGTGAGTCCGTGGCCTCAGTCCCACTGCTGGTTCGAAGGGGATTCGGCCACGAACACCTGAGTGACCCCAGGGTCCCGGGCTGCCAGAGCGGCACAGACTTCTTCCAGCCTTCTCTGTCTATCAGTGAGCTTGGTTTCCTCCCCCAGAGAAGTAGCAACCCTCGGTCCCTCCAGCTTTTCTCTCCTTTCCTTCCGCTGACATCAGTGAACACCTACTCTGTGTTGGGCTCTGTGCCAGCCAGGAGGGCTGTAAGCCAACCTGGCCCACAAGCTGGCTTTCCGGCAGAGGAGCAGACAAACTGCCACCCGTGTGTGCTTGGTGGGCTGAAGGCGGAAGTTCAGGGACACTTAGGAGCACGCGAGCAGCGCCCCTCAAGGCCCAGGAAGGCTTCCCTGAAGAGGAATCTCTGCCTTTCCTGAGACCAGTGGGCTTGCAGGAATAAAAGAAGTGACAGTGGGGGAGGTGTTCCCATACCGAGGCCCAGGGGTCAATAAGCCAGGCCACTGGGAAAGCGCAACCCTCCCACCATCAGCTCTGAGGCCACAGCCCTGCACAGCCAGGGCTCCCAAGGCCACAGTTCTTGTCAGAAGGGAGCTCCTTCCATCTCTGTCACCCGAAGGCTGGTTGCTGCTGGGCCCTCAGATCCCTTTCAGCTTTCCCTCTCCACTTCCGGACATGCAGGCTTCAGCCTAGGCCTGATTTATGGGCCTCTTCCTGGAATCATCCCAGATGCTGTCGCTGGTCTCATTTACTGACCTGCCTAAGGGCCAGGGAAGGAAATTCATTAGGCCGGGCAAAGCTGGCAGCCAGGCCCATCTGCCTGGGCATCTGTCCTACCCTCCTTTTCCCTTCCTTCCCCTGCCCTGCATTCCCTCCCCTCCCCTACTCTCCCTATCTATCTTCGCCCCCTGCAAAGGCAGGAGTTCGGTGCCTGGGACCCTCCTTAGGATCACCAAGGCCACGACACCACTGAGCCGCCCCGTGCTGGGAGGCTCCTGACCCCGGGGAGGAGGCAGGGAGTTCCCTCAGGAACTGCTCTGCAGCTGCCCGCCAGCCCTGCATCCCCAGGCTGGCCTGACCCAGGAAGCAAAGCATTTTCCATATGGGGAAGTAGAAACCTCTCTCCCAGCAACTAATGGCAGGTGTACCAGACCTGCCTGTTTGTAGGCAAAAGGTGTCTTCCAGAGCAGGTTGTATGGAAATCAGAACTTCTGACACAGTCTGCTACCTTTAAAGCAGCAGGCAAGAGGGACCTTCTGAAACATTTTCAGACCAGCACGGGACAGCAAGATGATATTAAGGAGTATAGAAATCAATGTTTTTTATTTTAATATGTTCTAAATAAACGTTTTAAAAATATAAATTTATAACTAGCATATCTAACCCTGATTATAAAAGTTATGATTGTGTTGAATAAAGCTTACATAGGTATTTACATTTTAAAAGCAGATCCATTTAAAGAAAAATGATAAGTAAATAACAGTTATAGGAGATAGATTTGGTGAAAATACTAGAGTTTAGGGCTCACTGTTTTAAAAGAACAGGGCAGTGAAGGTTGTCAAGGTAAAACTTTTCTTGAGGTGAAGCAAACTTTGATTAAGCCAGCCTGTTTGGTGAAGGGAAAATGCAACCCCAGTAACTTGCTAAGCCAGCACCTTGCTAAGCTCAGCCTGCAGAGGGGAAACCACTCAAACCAGACTGCAAGTGTGCAGTGACCCTGGAGGTTCACGCAAACATGGCCTCAGGCCTTGGTAAATGTTTAGCCTCAGAGACTGGCTGTCAGGGTGAGACCTGAGGGCCTCTGTCCCTGACAGCTGGCACCATGGGGGCCAGCTGGGGCAATGGCGGTAGGGAGGAAGAGCCTGGGTCCCCACCCTTCCCTGTGCTGACCTCTTCTTACCAAAGGAAAAGTAAGGAGCTGACACCCTTGGAAACTGCAAGTAATAAGTGAAGAGCAGTGTTTGCAGCTTCTTATTGATAATATCCCGGAATCACATGTGCGCACACATGCATGCACACACACGGAGCCATCACTGCACCGTCACCTCCACCTACGTGCACACACAGACACATGGCCTGCTTTGTCACAGGTATACATTTACGCTGACTCAGACACAGAGATCTTGAGGTATATTCACAAAAAATGTATACATAAAAACATACCAGCACACCGCCATGTGTGCACACACACATGCACAGACTCCTTTCACAGCCACACAGATATGGCAACCATGCTCACAGTCACAGATGCCTGTACGCATGGACAGGCAGCCCTCGCGCAGAGATAAACACACATGCACACATGTCTGCCTGGGTATTCAAACACAGGCAGAGAGAGAGAGAAAGACACCATGTACACAAAGACACCTTCACACTTGGGCACATATGTCTAGATGCCCTATGATGCATACAGATAAGTACACACCTAGGTGAAGGCACACTTACATGCAGAGGATGCAAATACATATTCCCAGCTGTAGTATAGAACAGCCCCACCTCGGGCTGGGGAATGTCACATCAGCCTTAACAGGATCTGCCTCCCATGTGTCCCTTCTGCTACCAGCAGCCCAGCCCACAGAGGATGCCCAGGAGATGGGCCTGAGCCAGGCGTGCCCTGGCCAACTCTCCCATGCCCCAACCCCACAAGGAGTTCGGACTGGGGGAATGGGAGGGCGACCTCCCCACTGTCCCAGAGGTTCACGTCAGGGGCCAACATCACACCAGGCCATCCCCACCTGCCACACCATGAAGTCATCTGACCCACTGTCTGTCACTCTGTCACAAGGACAGGGGAGAGAAGGCAGAACCAGAGACCACTGGACTAGTGGAGCTTCGTCTCCCACTCCACAGCTGTGGGCTGTGGACAGTCGCCTCTCTGAGCCTCAGTTTGCTCATCTGCAAAGGGGGTATGACGAGGACACCCAGCCCAGCCCAGCCGCGTGAGGACTAAGTGAGGCGCACAGAGAACACTCGCATGGTCTGCATCGCGTGACAAGTGCACCATCAACAGGGCGCGCTTCTGGTTTGCTGTCACAGCCTCGGTGCCACGTCAGGAATAGACTGGAAAGAAGCAGGAGTAAATGTGGAGACGGCACGGAGGCTGCGGAGGGGTCAGCACAGGCAGAGGGAAGCTAACATGTTCATGAGACTTTTTCAGGAAAAGTCACATAATTTGACAATGGGTTGGATTTGAAGTTTGAGGGAAAAGAGGAGGTGAAAGGGAATCCCACCTTTCTGACTTCAACAGGGAGAAAGTGGAGACATTTGAAACAAATGAAGGAAAAGTGATTTGGGAGGAAGCACTTTAAATAGGCCTTCCAATTTCTGCCTCAGTCCCCACACTCTGGGAAAGGAACAGCCACTACCTGGAACAGCTACCACCTGGGTTAAAAGTCACCCCTGCCCTCTATCAGAGCCCATGCTGGTGGCGTGCTCATGCACCTGAACTCTCTCTTCTCTGCAGGTGAGTTCTTTCCCAGGGGCTCCCTCCACCCCTCACGCGAGTGCAGGCCTGTAGGAAGCCTTGGTGAGTGAGCCCAGGTTAGCCAGGTGGCCGTGCTGAGACCCCCAGTGAATTCCTATTGTTCATTCCTCTTGCTTTTGATAAATCCTCTAGTCCCTTGCCTTTTGCAAGGGTGGAAGGAATCCTCAAAAATCTGTACTGGCCCATAAGCTTCCAAAAATAGCTGTTTGGGTCCACTAGAAGCTGGGTAGGAGCATTAATAGCAACTGAATATATTTCCCTTTTCCCTGAACATGACCTGAATTATTTAATGATTCACTTTCACTGGAGACAGTAGAGTATTAAGCCAATGGCCTTTGAAGTCCGACTGATCTGGGTTGGAAGCCAGCCTTTGTCACATTAACAGTTCAGCGATCTTGGGAAAGGTAGCACATGGCAGGGCCTTACTCGGTGGGAGGGAGCTGTGATTTGGGGAAGCTGAGAAGGAGACACGAATAACAGCTGGAATGGCCCTCAGAGATCTTCTGCCACTCGAGAGGAGGAGAAACTGAGGCCTGGAGAGACTGAAGGGCTTGCCCAAGTATCCACATAATAGGTAGAACTCAGGAGTAAATGCCAGCCCTGGTCTCTCTACAGGCCTGCTCTGGGGAGCCATGGACACTGGTGAAGGCCGCAGCACTTACACAATGTGCATTTCCAGTTGGTTGCAAGATTGGTCTAGAGCGGAGAGGCACACAGGGGTCCCGCGGGCTGCATTGGCGTTGCTCATTTGTGCAGAGTAAGCAGCACGATGTTTTGAAAAATATCTGAACTAGTGGCTACAATGTACAAATCAGGAGGTTTCACAGAAAAATCCAAATTTCTGAAATCTTTTTGAAAAATCAGAAAACATGGCCACCCTGGACCTGTATTCCTACATGGCAACCAGGAGTTGGAGCTGACCTGGTGCTGCACCTTTGGCTGGCTCTACAATGTCTAGTTTGCCCCGGTCTCTACCTCTCTCTGTTATCTCCTGGATACTATAGCCTGGTGGCACCTGCAGTTCACCATCATGTTGGAACTACTGTGTTCTGAACATGTGGCCCACTTCCCTCATTTAATATGACCCGCCCTGTCCTGCAGGCATGTGTTTAGGATTCCTGTCCTAGAGTGTCTCCTTTAAAACCTGTTTCAAGAAATACAGATATATACATGCTCTAACCCATCTGTACCATGGCACCTAAGGTTATGTAACCCTGAGTCATTTCTCTCAAACTCTCTTAGCAAATGTTTCCCCTCTGAAATCTTCCTCCCCACACCCATTTGAAAATAGAAAATCCTGCCTGAGGTTGTAATTGGGCCCTTTCTCTACATTCCCCACTTTTCCTCTTCTTCTTCTGTATCTTGCCAAAGGTAATGGTCCTCCTTGTCCCACTTGCTTCCCCCCAGCCCCCAGGCCCCTTGCCCAGGCCCCAAGTGCCCCTCTTCTCCTTCTCCCTGCAGAAGCCTGGCCCAGTACTCTGCCTTCCCTGCAGCTCTGCGCAGCTAGCCCTTCCTTTCTCTAACAGGTAGGCAGGGAGGAGGACGGAGGGGTCAGAAGATCCAAGGGCAGACAGCATTGCTAAGTGTGCTATTTACTGGGAGACGGATGGGGGGTAGGATTCCCTAAGTCCCTTGGAGGAGGAAAAACAACCCCCAACCCCACACTCCCACGGTTTGCTCTGGATGGTGGGGTAAAAATCTTTACCTGCCTTCCCTCCACTTTTAGAGATGAATAAATAAAGATATCATGTCTGAGATATTTGGGGCCTCCCTCTTTGACCTCCTCTAAAGGCTCCATTTAGGCCTGTACCACTTTCAAACCTTCTATGGCCTCCCGACCCAGCCTTCCTGCCTCTACCTCACCCCCTCCCACCCCTTTCCACTTTGCCTCAAGCTTGACCAGCTTTCCTGGCTGCTTCAATGCCATCAAGAGCTCCCTCTCACCTTCAGAATAAAAAGCCAAGGCCTTGGCAAACCAGGTGGGGCCCACAGACCTTCCCAGCCTCCTCTCGCCTCCCCAGGAGCAGTGGGCACTCAGGCCAGGAAGCCGCAAGCTGGCGCTCTGCTTTGCCTGTTCTTCCTTCACCAGGACAACCTGCCACTGGTTTTTCAGGAATCAGCTTAAACAACACCTCCTCCCTGACTCTTTGTCCCACCAAAGGGGTTTGATTGTTTTGCTCCTCCTCTGTCCTCACAGCCCTCTGCTGTGGCCTGCCTGGTCATATTGTATTTGCAGATCTGTCTCCCAGATGCTGAGGTTCTCAGACAAGGACCCTCTGGTTCAACTGTGTCCTCAGAACCTGGTGCAGGGCCTGGCATGAGGAATGGCTAATAAAGACTGGAAGAATTGAAACAATGCAGTACTGAATTTCAACAAAGACACAGGCTGTTCACAGCTGGAAGAGGTTGTCCTTGGGTCTTCTGAGAATGTTTCATACACACAAGGGCTGTGCTTCACAGAGGCGATCAGGGATCCTCCTTCTCTCCATCCCTCTCACAGGAAAAGGTCATTCCATCACCGCGCGTAGGACACTTGACCACAAAGTGCCTTAAGTTACGACTGCCCATTTCCTGGGTCTACGTCTTGTGCCTGAAAATGGGCAGTAAGGTCCTAAAGAGAAAGTCTATGACTGTCATCCATCCATCATCCATCCACCCATCCAATCAAACATCTACACTGTGCCAGACACACCAGTGGGTTCTGGGGATAAAATGGGAAGCAAAATCAGATCAGACCTCTGTCCTCACTACAGCTAACAGTGTGGTCTGGCAGAGGAAACATGCAAACAGATAATTACAAATAAATTTAAAATATCAACTGTGACAAGCACCTTGAAGGGGAACTCAGCAGTGCTATGATAGGGAGATTAGAGTCCCGGTGTGAGGGACAGGAAAAGCCCAGCATGGTGGCACCAGCAAGAATATGGGGAGCGTGGTATAGATGAGCTGGAGGCCATGACCAGGAGCCTGGCCACAGTAAGACACTGGCCTCTGTTCAGGCGGCATTGCGCCACTGAACAGGCATTCTAAACGCTCCTTTGTTCCCTCATCTGTACAAACCTGCTCAATCATGCAATATGTATTTTCCCTGTGATGTCATTTTTTCTTCTATGACACAGTATCTACGTATAACCATGCATGTCTGTGTGGACAGGTGAATACACAGGCACACTCACACACACACACAGGCACCTGCGCCCAGACCTTCCTTCTCTTCCCAACACTCGGTGTCTACATAAGATAGTCCGCTGGCATGCAGCCATCACTGTCATCATCTTCATAAGGATGTAACCATCATATCTTATGTTTTTATATTATGTTCTACACTTGATATTCATACAACTTCTTAGCCTGTGCCACTTCACCAGGAAAATTATATGCATTGTTCCTAGTCCTCACAATAGCCCTACTGGATAGGTTTTGTTTCCCCATTTCACAAATGTGGAAACTGAGGCTCAGAGATGGGAAGCCGCTCGCCCAATGTCACATGGCCAGAAGCGGGGAGAGGCAGCACTGGAGCCCAGGTGGGAGGGACTCCACCTCCACGTGGCCTCCTTTCTAGCATTTCAGGACCCGAAGGGACGTGAGCGAGTGGTCAGACCGCTGGCTGAGTTAGAGTCACCTGTGAATGCCAAAAAGTTTGCCTCTATTTAAAGAAAGGGTCATTAGGATGGGGACCCTGACCACGGTTGTACAGACCAGCTGAGCTCTGGGGACTCAAAAGAGCTGCCCAGCCATCCGCAGCCCCCGCACAATAAACCTGCTGACCCAGCAGCCAGAGGTGACCCCCCGAGGTCAGGGCCCCTGGCCGAGGCGAAGGCACACAAATCTGGGATCCCTTTTCCTACAGACCACACAGGGAGGATGAGAGAGGACTCAGCTCAGATGCACAGCTCTGAGGCCCACTGGGAATTGTCCCAAGCCTTTGGGGTCAGACCCAGATTCATATACAACAAGCTTGGGCTGCGTGTCTGACCTTTGCTAGGCACTTTCACATACATCATTCTACCAGTCCCCATAGTGCCCCTTTGAGAATAGTACTATTAATTTCCCCATTTAAATAGGAAGAAAGGGAGGCTCAGAGAGGTTAAGTGTTTGACCTGAGCTCACACAGCACTAAGTAGTAGAATTTCACTCAGTAGCATTTAATATCCATTCATTCGATAAACACTATGACATGTCTAGGTGTGTGAGACACTGTTCTAGGCCTTTGGGACACACAGATAAACAAAACAGAGAATATCCCTGCCTTTGTGGAGCTGACATTTGAGTGCCACTCTGTGCAGTCACTACCAAAAAAGAGAAAACTAAGACCCAGCTCCTGCCTTTGGGGAGCTTGTGTTCTAGTAGATGAGATACTTACGTAGAAAATCGCAAAGCACTGTGGTTGGGCTTACAGAGGGGCTGCAAAAATAAATAGGCACAGAGAAGGCTTCCCAGAGGAGGTGTTACCTTACATGAGCCCTGCAGGGTCAGTCAGGGACAGGAAAGTCAATCCAGGTGGAATTCGCAGCAGGGGTTGGAGCCCAAACTGGTCTCTTATGGCTGCTGTACTCTGAGAACCCAACGAAGCTGCCCAAATCTCAGCCTGAACAAAGGGCCAGAAGCAGGAGGTAGGTCTTCGGTACAGGTGGCTCTCTCTCTCTGGCTGTAAGGTCAGGGACAGGCATGGCTAAAGAGAACAGGGGCTCAGAGAACTTCTGGTTCACAGGAAGCACTGGTCGATTTTTAAGCAGGAAAGTGGCCCAAGGCCTCTGATGGTCCCAAAGACCCTCTGGGGCTGAGTAGAGGCTGCGGTGGAGGGAGGGAGCACGGAGGCAAGGAGATGGCAGTGTGGGGGCGTCCAGGCGACCACGGTGGTACTGGGAGGAGGCTGCTCTAAATTCAGGGCTCTGAAAATTGTTTTTTAATTTATGTTTTCAGAGGTAAAATTATCTTTGCACAAATCAACCAAGAAAAGAAAAAAGAAGGAAAGAAGAGACAGAGGAAGGGGGGGGGGGGAGGGAAGAAGGGAGGGAGGGAGGAAAGAAAGAAAGAAAAATGAAAGAAAGGAAGGAAGGAAGGTAGGAAGGAAGGGAGGGCAGAAATAACTGGGGGAAAACATATCTAATAGCAAAGTCCAGCCCAACATTCTCTTTTTAGGGCATCTTATTATGAAATATTTCATACCAAGGAATATATGCACTTTATATCATTATGAAGCATGATAATAAAACAAATAGCTGTGACCCCACCATTCCGTGTTAAGAACTAGAACTTGCTGAGGCTGTCAAAGCTATGGTGGGATCCACTCTGATGTCCTCCCCAGTGCCCTCTATATCCCTACCCACCAAAAGCTGACCACTCCTGATGTCATTTGGACTCTTTCCCTTCCATGGCTTTTTGTGTTTATGAAATATGAATGTGTCACTAAGCTACAGAGTGCTTGATTTGCTTGTTTTCAAGCTCTATTAAAAATGCATCCTAGACGCTTCTTACACTTGTATTCCTGAAGTCAATATTATGTGTCTCCAATTCATCCATGTTGATGCAAGTAACTATAATTTATTTGCTCTCACAAGTATATTGTATATTCCATTGCATGCATAATACCCTAACTTATTTATCCATTCTCCCGTCGCTGGGCCTTTGGGTGGTGGCTGGCTGGGTGCTATCTCAAACAGTGCCACAGGGTTTTGGGCGAGCCTTCCGGAGCACATGTGCATGAGCTTCTATAGGTAGCTTTGGGATGGAAGTGCTGGGTTGTAGGGCCCACGGGCTCTTTTCACTTCTCTGCCTGGACCTCCGAATAGGCCTCAGCAGCCCCACATCAGCCTCGGTGCCAACAGGGTGGGAGCTCTGGGCGTGGCAGCAGTGTGTGCAGGCAGGCCCAGGCCAGCTCCCAGGCATTTCCGAGGACTCAGCAGGTGCCCAGATGCCCCTCGTCTGCTAGCAAGGCCAGCAATCCTCCAGCTGGCTACTAGTTAGGTCCCGAGGGAGTGTGCAGTTCTCTCACTCTGAGTTGGTTCCATTTCCTTCAGCACTTGCACCTAGTAAGGCTCTGTTCCCAAGCCACTAGGTCCAAGGGAGATGGTAATTATAGCACCTATTCAGCCGAATGCTCACCAGGTATTGCCAAAGCACCTTACACACTTATTGACTCCATCTCCATAACGGGCTGCACCAGGTTAGGCACTACAGGACCCCCATTTTACAGGCAGGAACATGAAGCACAGAAAGTCCAGGAGCTTGCCCACAGTAACACATGCTAGCAAGTGGTGAGGTCAGGCTCTACACCCAGGCCGCTTGGCCCCTGCACTCCCCACACGCTGCCCACCCATCTCTCATGAGAGGGAGAGTACCAGCTCCTTAACCCGTCAGCATTCCTTTACTTGCAAGGAAAGGAACTTGAGTGAATGTAAGCAAAAGGGGAACTCACTGGCTGACAAAAGTAAATACAGAAAGACAGGTAGGCAGCAGACCGCAGAGCCCACTGGGCCCAGGGAGGCGAACCCTATCAGAAACATCTCCGTATGAGTGCCTTAGTTCCCTTTCTATGAGAGGGCTGAACACGGTAGCCTGCAGCTCTCCCTTCACCTTCTAAGAGATCCACCATTCCTGTAAAAAACCAAACCCTAACAAACAAACCAAACACCAGGGAAGGATTCTGATGGGCCCAGGGGAGGGTGCTGACTAGCCGAGCCTGGGCCACCTGTACTTTCCAGGAGCCACACCACTGGCCAGGGAGGCTGGGTTTAGGCACTGGCTCAGGGAGGATCAGAGGCCCCCGTCTACAGCCACAAAGGCTGCACCTGCTCCCAGGTAGGGGGTGGGGGAGCCCGGGCACAATCCCCGGGACCAGAGCACGGGAGAGTGACCGTGAGCAGGGCAACGGACCCACACTGGTAGTTTCTTTGTGACCAGGGCCATGGTTGTGCCAAGGAATGGAAGCGCCCCAGGGGCCCCTGCCTCCTCTCTGGAAACCCATCACGGCACGGGCTGCTCTTGCCTCTAGAGCAAAGCCACACAGCAAGCAGGATCCAACTCGGCTGCAAAGAATCTCCCTTTTCATAGCTTCCTATCTATCAATCAAGAGAAAGGATTCCACTTGGTATTTTTAACTGACAAAATCTCCCTCCGTACACCTAACGCATGGAGAGTCCCAGGACCAGCTGAGGAGGGTGGACATTATGCCAGGACTCCTCAGGCAGGCAGCAGAGCCTTAGGAGAGGACAGGGGTCCCTCTAGGCCTGCTACCCACAGGCACTGCAACCCAGGTGTCATTCACCCAGGCCATGCTGAAGAAACCCAAGGAGGGCATGTCCTTGCTTTTCTGGGGAGCCGGCTGAGGGCCCTGGGAAGGGAAGCAGGAAGCAAGGCAGGGCATGCGTGATTTGACATGAAAAAATCCTGCATGGCCTGCCCCGGCTCCTTACTGCCCATCTTCCCCGAGGGACCACCCCACCCTCACCCAGCCTTGTGCTCTGGCTGCCCCTGGGGATCCAGCCAAGGCCTCATGTGTCCTCAGCGAAACCAGGTCAGAGAGCATTCGAGACTCAAGCAGACCCAAATCTGGACGGCAGAACAAAGCCAACCTGTTGGCCAGGGAAACTCAATCCGATTATGCCCTGGAGCCCCCGTGGCCCAGGCAGCCTTGTGACCGAGAAGAAAGGGTGCTTTCACGGGCCGGCCCTGCCTGCTGGCAAAAGGTGCCCTACACTTGCCCTGCCCTCTTGCCAAACGGCCCCAGGGGTCTGCTGGCCCCACACCCAGCCGGGGGGTGCGCGAGGGGAAGGGACCCCTTCATCAGGCCTCCGAGGAGAGAGGAGACAGGTGGGCGAGGGACATCAGGAAAAGCCATGGGCCATGAATGGCTTCAGGGTTAAGGCTCTGGAGACAAAAAAGACACGGAGTGTTTGTCCTGAAAATTGGCTCATGGACGGATTAAATTTAGGAGTAACTGGGGCAGATACGCAGGGAAGCATGTTTCCTTAATGAGCCCGTCTTTATTTAACTGCTTAATCATTAACTGGGCCAAAAAATCTGGAGGTGACCCCAAAAGTCATGACAATTAAGACAGGACAGATTGAGCCCTGTCCAGCTGTCTCAGGGCTGGGCTCCTGTGACATCAAGTCCCTGCCACTGTCACACTTGTCATTCTGTTGGGACTGCCAGGGTAAACCCCTGTGCTACAGCTGCTTTGCCTGGGAACAATTCTGCTTTGCCATTTCATTTTCCTAACAGAGAGGTGACTGGGATGAGCTCCGGTGCTCTGGGCCGTGCATCCTCCTGCCGCTCCGACGTCACTGCCCAGCCCCTCCCTCCAGCCCCTGTGCTCCCCTCACTACATTTCTCACCCCCCCCCCACCCATTCATTCATACAATAAAGGGTTTTCAAGCAATCCATACATGTTCGAGGACAGCCAGGCTGTTGTCCTTGTGTTTTTAACAGTAGGTGCTGACAAGGTTTATAGTGCTGAGATGCAGCGAAGAATGCTTGACCCATCTCAGCCAACTCCTCATGTATTTCAGATATCTGCTTTTGTTTTTGTTTTGAAGAGGAGCTACTTACATCATGTAGTAGGCATTTCAAATGCATGTTTCCCCCTTTCTGCTAAAAGCAGATCCTAGAGGACTTCCACATGGCCAAGTGTCACCTTCACATTAGGAGGTGAAGACAGTAAATGGGAAGCTCAGGATGCAGCACCACCTCCCCAGTGCCGTCCTGTTGGACTGTCTGCCATGGTGGACATGTCCCCTAGTTGCGCTGTCCAGTGCAGTAGCCACTGGTCACACATGGCTATCAAGCACTTGAAATGTGGCTGCTGCACTAGAGGAATTGCAGGTTTAATTTTACTTAATTTAAATTAATAAGTTTAAGTTAAAAGGCCACGTGTAGTGAGTGGCTCCCCCTCTGGACAGTGCAGACTTAGGTGGTTCCTTATGTGGTGGGACTTCTCTCCCCCTTTAGACCAAATCCTTACTCTCACCAGTGCAGTCATGACAGCAACTCGCCTCCCTAGCATGGCCCACAGTCACAGAAGTCTTTCATGCCCTCTGAACTGGCAGATACCCTGGGAGGGAGGTCTGGGAGGAGGGCACCTGTGGCTCAGCGAGAAAAGGTGTCTTTCCCAAGGTCTCTAAGCACTGAGGGGCCGAATGGGAACTGAGGCCTCTGAGTCCCGTGTGCTTCACAGCAAGGCTTTGCCTCCCACCTACACCCTAGTGCTCCAAGCTCCTGGCAGAACTGGGATTTATATCTCCAGGTGAGCTAGCGAGGCTGGCTGGTGGAGGGGGGTCCCCACTGAGTACTTTGAGCCATAAGATATAAACATTTGCACCAACAAACAAGCATATGTACCAAGCACCGGCCATGTGCCAGACTGTGCTGGCCTTGGGAGCACAGTGTTGGGCCCAGCAGACAGCTCCCTGTCCCCTCTGCAGCTCTCAGCCCAGGGAGCACATCACAGACACCCAGCTGGCTAAGCTGGGGGGCCGGTGCTCTGGAATCCAGGGGACACGTCTAAAGAGCACCATTTCCTAGTAGCTGATTTTCATAAGGTGTTGTGCACTTAAAAAAAAAGGAAGGAAGGAAGAAAGGAAAGAAGTTTCAATTGACAAATGTGCTTGGGGATCAAATAAAATAGTATTTTCCGTCCAGGAGACTGACAAATGCTCATCAGCATTCTAAGGAAAGGAACAGAGAGGAGGGAGGGGGTCAGGGAAGTGGTCAAAGGCCTAGGTTTGGGGTTGGCCTACCTCGCTTCTAAATCCTTGCACTGTCCCACTTTCCAGCTGGGCTGCCTTTGGTGGAAGCCTCTATGAGCCTCAGTTTGTACATGTGTGACATGGAAATGACGGAAACACTGCATCTTACGTATGATAACATGTGGGTCTGCGCCTGGCCTGGGGTATGCACTGTGATGGACGGTTTCCTTTTCCTTCACCTGGTGGGAACACGGAGGGCAAAGAGAGGAGGACAAGTAGGGAAAGTTGGTCAGGGGTCATCTGGCCAGCCGGGCAGACTTTGATCGCCCGGTAAGGAAGGGAGAGCCTTTAATTAACTGTCACCAGGTGCCCTGCAAGCACGCAGCACCCTGATCAGTGGAACTGAGTGAAGCACAGGCATCCTGCACTGAGCCTCCTGGCTCCTCCTCGGCCCCGGGTTGTGGGCCCTCAGGCTGCCTCTCCCAGGCAGAGGTCAGCTTCCCAGGGAGACCAAGCCAGACCTCAGAAAGCACAGGCTGGCCCATGTACACACCCACTCATTGGGAACCCACTGTGGCCCAAGCCAAGGCCTGCAAGAGGTGAGGGAAGTCCTGGGGCCGTAACAGAGACGGCCTATTAGGAGCCAGAATCCCTGGGTTCTCTCTGATGCAGGCAAAATAAACGTAACATCTGCCTCCCTGAGGCCACATCTTTGGATGGCAAATCAAAGACTTGGGCTGAGTCCTGGCTCTGTGACTTTCCTGCTGTGGACAGGTCACCTCCTCTCGAATCCCACATACTAGCTAAGAGACTTTAGGAAAGTAAATTCAGCCATCCAAGCCTCAGGGGGTGAAAACATTTGTTTTATTTGAGCAGCTCCAGGCTTACCTCCAGGAAGTATTCTCTAGCTCCATGCTTCTGGTCCCTGGACCAGCAGCTGCAGCATCTGAGAAACTGCTAGGAATGCAAATTCTCAGGTTCCATCCCAGATCTACTGATCACAGCTCTGGGGTGGGACCCAGCAATTTGTTAGTTTATGAGGTCGCCAGGGGTTTCTAATGCTGCACGAGTCCACAAAACACTCCATTAAGTGGTAGCTGTCTGGGGGTTACTGATAGTCTCAAAAACCCCTTCCAGCTCCCAGTCTGGGAGCTCCCTAAAGGGCTGGGCTTGGGGTAAGACAGAACTGGGAGAAGGCACAGCGCCTCCACTTCTAGCCAGTGGCCTTGGGCAGGCTGATTGCTCTCTGAGCCTCAGCCTCCTCCTCTTTGAAATGGCAGTAATATTTAACTTGCAGTTTGCCTCAAGGCACAGGATGTAATCATCTGAGCATCTGAAATGTACTCAGCGACTGGTAGTTACTGTTATTGCTGTTGGTTTTCTTCTTAAACAATCAGGTATGAGGGATTTTTGTTCTTAAAAAAGGTCAAGTTTCTCTGGCATGAATCCCCACCCACCCTGCCATCATCCCCCACATAAGGTTCCAGTAGGGACTGGTGAGTAAAGTGCCAAAGGGCTGGGCCTCTGCTACCCATCAGATGGGAGGTTTTCCACCTTTGAATGAGACGGAGGATTTCAATTAACCAGGATTACAAAGGAGGGCCTCGGATGCACCATATGGCCTGGGCCTGGCCTCCCCGTCGTCCTGTGTGATCTGAGGCTCTCGTGTGAGATATTAACATAATATCCCTTCCAAAAGCTATTACAGAGTCCCCGGAAGCAGAATGCCATTTGGTGGCCACAGCCCGCCCTCATCAGCAGCGATGAATAAACAAGCTAATCAAATCAGCACAAATTTGCACACAGGCCTGGCAGCTGGGCCTGAAAATCACTATGGCAGAGGCATAATCCTGCCACAGGATGACTTGACTAATGGGCTCCCGGTGAGCAGCAGGCCCTGCTGGGCTGCCTGGCAAGGGAGGCTGCACCCACAGGCAGCCACAGCCACAGTCCCAGAAGGGACAGAGGCCACACCAACAAACAGCGGACGGGGAGGAGCAGGAAGGGCAGGCGCTTGGGCATCAGTCTCTCCAGCCTCACTGAGTGTGCACGTGTGTGCGTGCGTGTGTGTGGGGGGGTGTTGGGGGGGTGCATACTTGGAGAGAGAGAGAGATTGGCCCCCACGTGCACACTCCCATAACTTCCTGAGAACAGGGACTCTGGAGGCTGCTCTGGTTCAAGAGTTCAAGGGTCAGTTCTGTCATTTTCTGGGTGCTCTTGAGCAAGATATTTAACATCTCTGAGCTCAGTGTCCTTATTTATAAAACAGAGACAATGAGTGTTCTTAACTCTTGAGGTTATTGTGAGGATTAAATGAAAAATATCATACAGTTTGTCACATAATGAGTGTTCAACACACAGTAGTTATCATCCTTATTGTTATATTGTTCAATAAATTTCACCATGGGCCTTCCATGTGCCAGGCCCCAGGCTCTGGGAAAGCCGAGGTAAGGCCGACGCTGCTCTTGCCTTCAAGGAGCACATAACATCATGGGGCCATGGATAAATAAGTGATTATGACAATTTCCCTGATGGGCGCTGTGAAAGGCAAGAGCAGCAGGGAGCTGAGCGCGCGGAGCAGGGCACCCCAGCCCTGAGCGCCTGGTTGTCCGAGAGGAGTGACACTAGGTGAGCTGGGATCACAGTAGAGAGCAGTAGCAGAGCCAGAATCCCGCAGGCAGAAACACAGTTGCCTGGCCGGGCATCAGGTGTCCCCTGAGGGGCAGACGGGCACGTGCTGCCTAGACCAGGGTGGCTCTCTGCCCAAAGGCTGGGGCTTCTTAAATCTGAGACAAGATCAGAGGCCATGTCTGAGGAGGCTGGGATGAAGGGACACTTCCTACTGAAGAACTTCATCCACCCAATCTTGGCTCCAGGCCTATAAACAGTAGAGGAAGCCCAGGAGGCCTTCTAGGGCGGAAGGAGAGAGAAGTGGTGTGGAAGGTGCGGCTTGCCCAGCTTCGCTGCCTGCTTCTGCGGCAGGCTGGCTGCTCTCTGAGCCTCAGCTTCCTCATCTTTGAAATGGGAGTGATGCTTGACTTCCCATTTGCCATGACATAACATAAGGCTCTTCCTAGGCTATGGCCCCACCCAGAGTGGGAAGGTCACCTGCTCAGTGACCCCACCTTTAGTCACCTTTCCCCTTCCCACATTGCCACAGCCATGGAAGCCTATGGGATTGCTGACTCGATGCTTATCTCTATAACAGCCTCCTTTTAAAAACCTTAAATCACTAATTTAAACAAAACCTTTATACCACCACCACAACTGAAGAGCCAGTGCCATTCAGGTAGCTGTACAAATAGTGAAAACAAAACAAGGTTATACACCTCTAGCTGGTGCTGTCAATTCCTGGAGACCAGTCTAAGGTGGTGATGTGGGTGGGGGAGACTAGCAAGCGTTCTAGCACATGCCGAGGCCACCCGAGCACCAAGGTGAGCCTCTCTCCTACACAGGAACCAGGATCCAGGGAAGATGGAAGCAGGACTGCAATCCTCACTGGTTAATTCAGGGTGACTGACGACCAGGGCTATGGACCACCTCCTTGTTCTTGCAGGCAACAAGGTACCCATCCCACTGACTTGCCCTGCCCTTTGTAATTCTCAGCTGGCCCCGAGAATTTGGAAAGCCATTTCCAGCTATAAAACTCTTCAATGCTATGAATGTATCAACTCTTTAAAATAGGTAGAAGTGATCAGACATGAGACACCGGCCACTCCACCTATCCTGAGTTCCTCCCTAGTCCCACCCAATGACACAGGCCCGACAACACTCCTGAGAGGAGATGTGCCCAGCTATGTGGCCCCTGGGCAGGAACCACCTCTCCCTCAGAAGAGAGCAGTGACAGCCGCTCTCCTCAGATTCCTGGCCAGTGACCTCTCTGGGAGGACCACCCCCTGATCCCACCCATCCCTCCATCTCAGGGTCACCTGTTTCCATGGACTCTCTTCACCCACCAGCCCATCTCTACCCCTTACCCTCCACTCTGGCCCACAGACTTCACCCCTTCCATCCAGAATGGAGGCAAAGGCCCCAGCAGGCCCAGACACAGTCCCCACGCTGAGGCCCTGGGCTGCTCCCTCCTGACCCCCCAACTGCTTCCCTTTCTCAGAAGACCTGGCTTCAAATTCTAGCTCTGCCACTTACCTGCTGGGGTCTTGGGAAGCTCACTTCACCTCTCTGAACCTCAGTTTCCTCATCTGTAGCCAGGATTATAATATTAGTGACCTCACAGTGGGGTGCTTTTGACAATCAAATGAAGTAATGTCAGCAAATACATTTGCAAACACAGCAAAATGCTGCCCAACCGACTAAACAAGTGAATGAGTGAGTAACTGAATGAATGAATGAACCTAGTAGGCTTGTAGCAGATAGAGAACCAGACATAAAGTGTAGAGACCTGGGTGCTGGTCCCAGCCCACTGCTAACCAACCGCATAACCTTGGGCAAGTTGTTTTGCCTCACTGGGCCTCAGTTTCCCCATTTGTTAAGAAAAGAGATTGGACTTCGATTACGGCAGAGGCTGTTGCCAACTTTACTTATTTATTTATTTATTTTATAATTTGTTTTATCATTAATCTACAATTACATGTGCAATATTATGGCTATCAAACTACCCCTTCATCAGGTCCCCCCCACCAACCCCATTACAGTCACTGTCCATCAGCGTAGTGAGATGCTATAGAATCACTACTTGTCTTCTCTGAGTTGTACTGCCCTCCCCGTGCCCCCCCAACATTACATCTGCTAATCGTAATGCCCCTTTTTCCCTCTTATCCCTCCCTTCCCGCCCATTTTCCCCAGTCCCTTTCCCTTTGGTAACTATTAGTCCGTTCTTGGGTTCTGTGAGTCTGCTGCTGTTTTGTTCCTTCAGTATTTTTTCTTTGTTCTTATACTCCATATATGAGTGAAATCATTTGATACTTGTCTTTTTCGGCTTGGCTTATTTCACTGAGCATAATACCCTCTAGCTCCATCCATGTTGTTGCAAATGGTAGGATTTGTTTTATTCTTATGGCTGAATAATATTCCATTGTGTATATGTACCACATCTTCTTTATCCATTCATCTACTGATGGACACTTAGGTTGCTTCCATTTCTTGGCTATTGTAAATAGTGCTGCAATAAACATAGGGGTGCATCTGTCCTTTTCAAATTGGGCTGCTGCATTCTTAGGGTAAATTCCTAGGAGTGGAATTCCTGGGTCAAATGGTATTTCTATTTTGAGTTTTTTGAGGAACCTCCATACTGCTTTCCACAATGGTTGAACTAATTTGCAGTCCCACCAGCAGTGTAGGAGGGTTCCCTTTTCTCCACATCCTCGCCAACATTTGTTGTTGTTTGTGTTTTGGATGTTGGCCATCCTCACTGGTGTGAGGTGATATCTCATTGTGGTTTTAATCTGCATTTCTCTGATGATTAGTGATGTGGAGCATCTTTTCATGTGCCTGTTGGCCATCTGAATTTCTTCTTTAGAGAAGGGTCTATTCATGTCCTCTGCCCATTTCTTAATTGGATTATTTGATTTCTGTTTGTTAGGGTGCATGAGTTCTTTATATATTTTGGATGTCAACCCTTTATCAGATACGTTTTTTATGAATATATTCTCCCATACTGTAGGATGTCTTTTTGTTCTACTGATGGTGTCCTTTGCTGTACAGAAGCTTTTCAGCTTGATATAGTCCCACTTGTTCATTTTTGCTTTTGTTTCCCTTGCCCAGGGAGATATGTTCATGAAGAAGTTGCTCATGTTTATGTCCAAGAGATTTTTGCCTATGTTTTTTTCTAAGAGTTTTATGGTTTCATGACTTACATTCAGGTCTTTGATCCACCTTGAGTTTACCTTTGTGTATGGGGCTAGACAGTAGTCCAGTTTCATTCTCTTACATGTAGCTGTCCAGTTTTTCCAACACCAGCTGCTGAAGAGGCTGTCATCTCCCCATTGTATATCCAAGGCACTTTTATCAAATATTAATTGACTGTATATGTTTGGGTTAATGTTTGGATTTTCTATTCTGTTCCACTGGTCTGTGGGTCTGTTTTTGTGCCAATACCAAATTGTCTTGATTACTGTGGCTTTGTAGTAGAGCTTGAAGTCAGGGAGCGTAATTCCCCCTGTTTTATTCCTCCTTCTCAGGATTGCTTTGGCTATTCGGGGTCTTTTGTGGTTCCATATGAATTTTAGAATTATTTGTTCCAGTTCATTGAAGAAAGCTGTTGGTAGTTTGATAGGGATTGCATTGAATCTGTAGATAGCTTTAGGTAGTATAGCCATTTTGACAATATTTATTCTTCCTAGCCAAGAGCATGGGATGCATTTCCATTTGTTAGTGTCCTCTTTAATTTCTCTTAGGAGTGTCTTGTAGTTTTCAGAGTACAGGTCTTTCACTTCCTTCGTTAGGTTTATTCCTAGGTATTTTATTCTTTTTTGATGCAATTGTGAATGGAATTGTTTTTCTGATTTCTCTTTCTGTTAGTTCATCATTAGTGTATAGGAAAGCAACAGATTTCTGTGTGTTAATTTTGTATCCTGCAACTTTGCTGAATTCAGATATTAGTTCTAGTAGTTTTGGAATGGAATCTTTAGGGTTTTTTATGTACAGTATCATGTCATCTGCAAATAGTGACAATTTGACTTCTTCTTTACCAATCTGGATGCCTTGTATGTCTTTGTTTTGTCTGATTGCCGTGGCTAGGACCTCCAGTACTATGTTGAATAACAGTGGAGAGAGTGGGCATCCCTGTCTTGTTCCCGATCTTAGATGAAAAGCTTTCAGCGTCTCGCCGTTAAGTATGATGTTAGCTGTGGGTTTGTCATATATAGCCTTTATGATGTTAAGGTACTTGCCGTCTATACCCATTTTGTTGAGAGTTTTAATCAGGAATGGATGCTGAACTTTGTCAAATGCTTTTTCAGCATCTATGGAGATGATCATGTGGTTTTTGTTCTTCTTTTTGTTGATGTGGTAGATGATGTTGATGGATTTTCGAATGTTTTACCATCCTTGCATCCCTGGGATGAATCCCACTTGATCATGGTATATGATCCTCTTGATGTATTTTTGAATTTGGTTTGCTAATATTTTGTTGAGTAATTTTGCATCTACGTTCATCAGGGATATTGGTCTGTAATTTTCTTTTTTGGTGAGGTCTTTGCCCGGTTTTGGTATTAGAGTGATGCTGGCTTCATAGAATGAGTTTGGAAGTATTCCCTCCTCTTCTATTTTTGGAAAACTTTAAGGAGAATGGGTGTTATTTCTTCTCTATATGTCTGGTAGAATT
>JAVSCE010013452.1:0-12355 GCA_032199065.1 Smutsia gigantea
AACTCAAAATAGAAATACCATTTGACCCAGGAATTCCACTCCCAGGAATTTACCCTAAGAATGTTGGAGCCCAGTTTGAAAAAGACACATGCACCCGTATGTTTATCACAGAACTATTTACAATAGCCAAGAAATGGAAGCAACCAAAGTGTCCATCAGTAGATGAATGGATAAAGAAGAAGTTGTACATATACAGAATGGAATATTATTCAGCCATAAGAAGAAAACAAATCCTTCCATTTGCAACAACATGGATCGAGCTAGAGGGTATTATGCTCAGTGAGATATGCCAGGGGGAAAAAGACAAGTATCAAATGATTTCACTCATATGTGTAGTATTAGAACAAAGAAAGAAACTGAAGGAACAAAACAGCAGCACACTCACAGAACCCAAGAATGGACTAACAGTTACCAAAGGGAAAGGGACTGGGGAGGATTGGTAGGAAGGGAGGGATAAGGGGAAAAAAGGGGGCATTACGATTAGCAGACATAATGTGAGGGTGGCACGTGGAGGGCTGTACAACTTACAAAAGACAAGTAGTGATTCTATAGCATCTCATTATGCTGATGGACAGTGACTATAATGGGGTATGTGGTGGGGACTTGATGATGGAGGGAGTCTAGTAACTATAATGTTGCACATGTAATTGTACATTAATGATACAAAAAATAAAAAAATACTCAAAAAAATATTAGCAGACCAAATTCAAAAATACATCAAGAGGATCATACGCCATGATCAAGTGGGATTCATCAAAGGGATTCAAGGATGGTACAACATTCGAAAATCCATCAACATCATCCACCACATCAACAAAAAGAATGACAAAAGCACATTATCATCTCAATAGATGCTGAAAAAGCATTTGACAAAATTCAACATCCATTCATGATAAAAACTCTCAACAAAATGGGTATAGAGGGCAAGTACCTCAACATAATAAAGGCCATGTATGACAAACCCACAGCCAACATCATCATTAACAGCGAGAAGCTGAAAGCTTTTCACCTAAGATCAGGAACAAGACAGGGATGCCCACTCTCCCCACTTTTATTCAACATAGTACTGCAGGTGCTAGCCACACAATCAGACAACACAAAGAAATAAAAGGCATCTGAATTGGTAAGGAAGAAGTCAAACTGTCACTATTTGCAGATGACATGGTATTGTACATAAAAAACCCTAAAGACTCCACTTCAAAATTACCAGAACTAATATCTGAATTCAGGAAATTGTGGGATACAAAATTAATACACAGAAATCTGTTGCTTTCCTATACACTAATGATGAACTAGCAGAAAGAGAAATCAGAAAAACAATTCCATTCACAATTGAATCAAAAAGAATAAAATACCTAGGAATAAACCTAACCAAGGAAGTGAAAGACCTATACCCTGGAAAGTACAAGACACTCTTAAGAGAAATTAAAGAGGACACTAACAAATGGAAATTCATCCCATGCTCTTGGCTGGGAAGAATAAATATTGTCAAAATGGCTGTCCTGCCTAAAGCAATCTACAGATTCAATGCAATGCCTATCAAAATACCAACAGCATTCTTCAATGAACTGTAACAAATCATTCTAAAATTCATATGGAACCACAAAAGACCCCGAATAGCCAAAGCAATCTTGAGAAGGAAGAATAAAGCAGGGGGGATCTCACTTCCCAACTTCAAGTTCTACTACAAAGCCACAGTAATCAAGACAATTTGGTACTGGCACAAGAACAGACCCATAGACCAGTGGAACAGAATAGAGAGTCCAGATATTAACCCAAACATATATGGTCAATTAATAGATGATAAAGGAGCCATAGATGTACAGTGGGGAAATGACAGCATCTTCAACAACTGGTGTTGGCAAAACTGGACAGCTACATGTAAGAGAATGAAACTGGATCATTGTCTAACCCCATACACAAAACTAAATTCGAAATGGATCAAAGACCTGAAGGTAAGTCATGAAACCATAAAACTCTTAGAAAAAAACATAGGCAAAATTTCTTGGACATAAACATGAGCAACTTCTTCATTAATATATTTCCCTGGGCAAGGGAAACAAAAGCAAAAATGAACAAATGGGACTATATCAAGCTGAAAAGCTTCTGTACAGCAAAGAACAGCATCAAAAGAACAAAAAGGCATCCTACAGTATGGGATAATATATTCATAAATGTCATATCCGATAAAGGGTTGACATCCAAAATATATAAAGAGATCATGCACCTCAACAAACAAAAAGCAAATAAGCCAATTAAAAAATAGGCAGAGGAGTTGTACAGACACTTCTCCAAAGAAGAAATTTCAGATGGCCAACAGGCACATGAAAACATGCTCCACATCGCTAATCATCAGAGAAATGCAAATTAAAACCACAATGAGATATCACCTCACACCAGTTAGGATGGCTGCCATCCAAAAGACAAACAACAACAAATGTTGGCGAGGATGTGGAGAAAAGGGAACCCTCCTACACTGCTGGTGGGAGTGTAAATTAGTTCAACCATTGTGGAAAGCAGTATGGAGGTTCCTCAAAAAACTCAAAATAGAAATACCATTTGATCCAAGAATTCCACTCCTAGGAATTTACCCTAAGAATTCAGGAGCCCAGTTTGAAAAAGACATATGCACCCCGATGTTTATTGCAGCACTATTTACAATAGCCAAAATATGGAAGCAACCTAAGTGTCCATCAGTAGATGAATGGATAAAGAAGAGGTGGTACATATACACAATGGAATATTATTCAGCCATAAGAAAACAAATCCTACCATTTGCAACAACATGAATGGAGCTAGAGGGTATTATGCTCAGTGAAATAAGCTCGGTGGAGAAAGACAAGTACCAGATGATTTCACTCTTCTGTAGGGTATAACAACGAAGAAAAAACTGAAGGAACAAAACAGCAGCAGACTCACAGAACCCAAGAATGGACTAACAGTTACCAAAGGGAAAGGGACTGGGGAAGAGTGGTGGGAAGGGAGGATAAGGGGGAAAAAGGGGCATTATGATTAGCACACATAATGCAGGGGGGTGGTCATGGGGAAGGCAGTATAGCACAGAGAAGACAAGTAGTGACTCTATAGCATCTTACTATGCTGATGGACAGTGACTGTAATGGGGTATGTGGTAGGGACTTGATAATGGGGGGAGTCTAGTAACCATAATGTTGCTCATGTAATTGTACACCAATGACACCAAAAAATACATATATTGGGTGATGGGCAGTCCCTTCTTTAAACTAGAAGCAATGCGGTTCTAGCAGGCTTGGGCGGGAACACCAGCTAGGTTTGAGCACTGGGTCTTCAGGTTATGAGTGGGGTGACTGGCCAGGTCTCTCACTCTCTGAGCTTCACGTTTTCATCTGCAAAAAGATTCGTAATTCAGAGGTTCTCTGAGGAATTAGTGAAATCATGCATATCAAGAAATAAACACTGAGCATGGTGCCTGCCATGTGGAAGCCTGTTAGTACATGAGGACTAGTCTCTGTTAGCTATTTTATTCGTCATAGGAGCTGTTCAGTTTCAGTGAGGTCAAAAGGCAGCTATGTCAGTGTCAAGGGCACTGACTTTGTTGTTAGATGCATCAGCTCTATCACGTAACAAGGGCTGTGGGAATACTGGTCAGCCTCACTGAGCCGCAGCTTCACCACAGGTAAAATGGGCACATGCAATACCGGTTCGCAGGCTAGGGTGGGGATCAAAGGCCACCAGGAAGGGCTCCACAGGTAGCAGCCACTGCAGCATCCTGCACAGCAGGAGCTCCGCCATAGCGCACCTGCCCGTGGAAACTCCTCCTCCCTTCTGCCTTGGCTGCACCTTGCGCATCTATTTCTCATCTGCTAGCGCTCAGCCGCACAGAGGGGGTAGCAGACATCAAAAAAGAGACAAGGAAAACATAGAAGAGGGAGCTCTATCCATCAACATTTTTCCAGCTTTGTAAAAGAGAGCCAGTCTATGACTTTGTTGCTTGTACTACAGCTTAAATCTGCAGTGAGCCTCCTTGAAGCTTGCAGCCTTCCTCTGCTTGCTCCCAGCTTTGCTGGAAACTTCCCAAGTCCTAGTATGCCCGAACCCTTGGCCTCCCACAGCCACAGGATTAAAACTTTGGTGATGCCTCTCCTTGCCAGTGTGCCTGGGAGGAGAGCTGAAGGACATGATGAGCCCAGCCACATTCCTGCCCCTGCTTCTTCCTGTGAATTCACCTTTTCCCATGCCAGGGAGAAGCGGGACCTGTAAATGCTTTGTGCAGTTTCTGGTCCCTGCTTCTTTACAACTCTTCAGACCAGGCCCACTTATTCCCCACTTGTCCGTTCAGCCCAGCCCGTGAGGTTCTGGAGCCGGGCCTGTTTGCAGTGGAAAGAATTTTGAATCCCAGCATTTCAAAGTCCAAAGGTAATCTTTATGTTTCCTTGTTGTTGCTTTTCGTTTGGTTTGATTTGGTTTGATTGTCATCTCTAATATTATTGGATACTGAGGAGGAACAAGGGCCTGGCCTAGGCACCTTGTAGTACTGAATTCCACCTTGTCCTTACAGACGATACAGCTGAAACAGTATGGCTCAAAACAAAGTATTCAAGAAACAACTAAGTTTTTTGTTTTTCATCTTGAAAGCTTCCCCCCACACCCCCATCTTTCAAATCTGGCTTTAAGCATAGGAATAGAATAAATGCAATTAAAGTTAAGCCAGAAAGATGGTAACAAGGCATAGTTGCAGGGGAGGAACTATGTTGGACAAGGAGAGGCAATTTATAGCTATTTCCTCAACCATTTCCCAAGTAGGCTGCTCTCATATCTTTCCTGCATGATGGCGAAAGCCTCCTAACTGGAAGCCTTCCCGCTTCTACTCCTGCCCCTCCATTCTATATACAGCAGCAGGGCTGAGTTTTTAAAAACATAAAGCACATTTCTTCTATGCCTGAAGCTCCACGATTCTGCATGGAGACTATGCAGCAAATACCATCCTAGTGTTGTTCTCTTTTGCTCTCCCAGTGATCCTGCCCCATATGCCTTGGGAGGAGCCGTCTCGTTTGAATGTAAAGCCTCACCCTGACCATCTCATGGGACCTCCTTCTTGTCGTTCAGACCTCAGCTTAAAGGACATCTCAGAGTGGCCTTTTTTTCTTCTCTTTAGAGAATGTGAACCCCAGGAGGGAAGAGTCCTTGCTGTTCTGCTCCCAATTAGTCCCAACACTTAGACCAGAGTCTGGCACATAACAGATGACTGATAAACAGTGGTTTATGATGATCAAGGTAATTCCACTATATTTTTTCCCCTTTTCTTAAACATACAGTGATTCTCCAGCTGGTTTTGTGACACTTCATGGTGACTTTAAGGTTGTAAGCAGAAAAGGGAACCAGATATGGATTCTTGTACTTGAGGCATCTTGGAAAGTGCTGGGGCTGTTCTAAACTTGAGCTCTACTTAAGCCCTACTTTACCTCATGGGCTGGGAGGATTGGTTAACAAATGCAAAAGCTCGTATGAACTATACTAGGCCACACGAGTGGAAAGATGATGAAAAAGGCAGCCACAACAATTAAGTGACATCAGGGGAACAGAGATTTGCCCCCTAGAGCAAGATGTAAAGCACAAATATTAAGCAATATGTAAATGCATTGATATTAAACAGATAAAAGACCAACACAACCCTTTTAGGACAGGAATAGATGTTGAACAACATGGTTAAACTTTTCTTAATGGATTTTTTTCTTTAAAAAATTTTCTTTCCTATTTCTCAAATTCCTTGGCCTTGAGGATTTTAAATATGCTCACAGCACCCTGTCAGTATGTTTTTCAGTCCTTCCCTATGGTCTACACTACATGAACTGCCTTCAAACATACAATAGTGTTGCTTATAGTCTTTTATCTCCTTTTTTTTTTCCTGGAATAGAATTTTCTGAAATTCTATTCAAATAATCAATTACCCCAGCTATTTTAAATTTCATTAGTGACTACTGAATTATATTGTATTGGAAACGCCTTGACTCTTTTAGGCATTTGGGGCTTTCCTAGAGACAGCATGGTAGTTCCATCATTATAAGCTCTAGAGTTAGGTGCCCTAGGGTGGAATTACAACTCTCACTCACTTATAGTGACTCTGATCAATTACTCAGCTACTCAGAACTCAGGCCCCCGGTTTAAAATACAAGGCTAATAAAAGTCTATCTGAGAAGAGTGTTGGGAGAATTCAATTAACGTTGGATGTATGCAATCTGTATCTTTACGCACAGTATTGTTTGTTCTTAGAATCTTAAATCAACAAAATGCTTAAGGTTTTCTCAGATACATGCTGGATTTATCATTCAAAAGTTTAAACATCTGATTTAGTAGAAGCATGGAAAAAAACCAAAGGCATAAATAGTTTTCACTGCATAATAATGTTAAAGTATACTTACAGTTTTGAAGGATACTGTCCCATATATGTGAAAAATCAATTTTATAATTAAATCTGAATTATGTGAAGTTGAAAACATGAGAAAAAGACTATTTAACTTGCCATAAATTCCACTTGAGGCAGGACAATATTTCAAAGTATCATTTTTATCACATAAAAATGAAAACAATCCAATGAAACCAGAAATGGGGACATATTTTCCTGGACTTTCAGATTTGTTGATTTTTAATCACAATCTCTTTTTCAATACAATTTACAAACTTACCTCCCTTTCCTGTCTCATTATACAAGTGCTAAGTGGCAGAAAGATTTGGAATAAATACATTTTTTAAAGGTGAAGTTGTGAAACTAAGTTACATTCAACAGGTTCCATGAGGGTGGAGTCGTTGTCTGGGAAATAAAATAGAGAGTAAGACACTAGTCAGAAGTTTTTATCTAAAGTTCTTTCCATGAATGATGGTTGCCCATTGCTCCATATTTAAGGATAAGGGTGAGCTCAGTATAGTTGAAATTTCCCTTGTTATCAATAATCTTTGTACAGCTCATGTACTTCCTTGTCTGTAAACCCATCTCTCATTGTCAGCAGCTCTGTCAGATAATCTTCCTGAATGGTGCCTGTTGCTTTTTTGTCCAAGCAAGCAAAAGCATTTCTGTTGACATTTTCTGGATCTGTGCCATTTAAGTTCTCACCAAACATCGTGAGGATTGAGGTGAAATTTATGGGCCCTGAGGCCTCATTCATCGTGGCATTGAGGTATATGCATCAGCTAGATTCTTCCCTAGAGAAGTAGGCATATTATGCAAATTATCGTGGTCAATGAAATCACCTCTGTTCTGAACAATCATGTTGAAGAGCTTGAAATCCTGAATATGTGGCTGGTCAAACATGGCAAACATGTTGGGTGCTGCATGCTGAGAGCTCGATCTTTGTCTTTTTGCTGAACATAGTGGCTGTTTAATTCTGGAGATCTGTCCTTCAGAAGTTTAGTTCAACTTGTTCAAACTCAGTCTCATTAAAGAATAAATAAATAGGCCATCACAGAGGTTTTCTCATTCAACAGAGCCTGTCAGCAGACACCAGAACTGGGGCTGCCCTGTGCCCTGGTTTTGTAAGTTCCCATCAGTTGGATATAAAATGACATTGACAAAATGGTGGCACTTGTTGAAGCTGGGTAGTGGTTGTAGTGAGTAAATGTGAGTTTGCGGTATGTTTGAAAATTTCCGTAATAAAGATAGATTAAAATATTTCCTCAAAAGGGCTGTACTCCACTGGTTTTCGAGCTCTTTTAAAAAATAAACACAAGCACTCCTTTTATTTTCAAATAAAATTTTAGACAAAAGCCTAATATGTAAAACAAATCAAAGGCCCGCTGCTCTGGGGAGGAGCTGGTGACTAGAGTACCTCCTCTGGCCTTCCATCTACACCAGCAGAGAGAGCCCTTGAGCCACTCTGCAGGGCTCACGCTTGCTATTCAAAGTGTGGTCCAGAGACCAGAGCATCAGCATCACCTGGAAGCTTGAGACTCTGAGGCCTCCACCCCAGACTTACTGGATCAGGACTTAATTTTTAACCAGATGGCCTGGTAATTCAAGGGCCCATTAGAGTTTGAGAAGCATGGCTCTGTGGTGGTTTGGGGCTCCAGAGGTCAACAAGTGAACGTCTGTATTTTACAAATGAACTAAGGAAAGCTCACAGTCAAGTGCACAAAGCCATACAACTAGTGGGTAGGACAGTCAAGGTCAGCAGCCAGGGTGCCTTTCAGCCCAGGCATTTCTGCACTGTCCTTGTCAACTGCACCCTGTGACAGATTTCCCCTCTGGTCCTGCAGGAGAGGCCCCTGCTTGGTTTCTGGGACCAAGCCCCAGCCTTAGGTAGGCCTGGTGCCCATTATGAGCCCCTCTCTCATGTCCTCCATCTAAATCCATGAGTTACTTCATTACCTGACACCAAGTTCCTCCAGAACTGGAGTCAAAATTTGTTCCCACTATTCCCCCTTCCCAACACATTCCTCCCCCCAGTCCTTGCTGGAAACTGTCTTTGATGAGTCTGGCAGTCTCCAGGAAAAAGTCTAAGAGGATAAGCATTTGATATCAGGAAGTCCCCAGGCTGGTTGGAGTTCAAGGCTGACATTCTAGTTTCTGGCAAGGATGGGGATAAGCAAGGTGGGGACTGCTGTCTACTTCTTTGGCCATGTGATCACCAATTGCTTTTACTTCCAAAGAAGCTGTCAGGCAGGGCACCTGCCACAAACAACAAACGTTTCAGCCCTGTTCCTTCTAAAGGCCATTTTAAAATATAATGGATACACCAGTATACACTTAACTGGAAAGCCTTAGTTTCTTAGATTCCTGATCCCAGAATCACACCCATGAGGTTGGGAATGTTTGCTATAGCCCTTGTCTTGGGCCACATTGGCCTGAGTGAAACATGTGGTAAGGTGACATGGTGGTTGTGGTCTGTCCTGACCCAGGACTGCAAGAATGGCTACCTCTGTAAAATCCAGGTGCCCTGTTGCCAGCAGCAGGCTGCATTATATATTTAATTGAACTCGCACATGCATGTGAAATATAAGTCTACAAGCAGATTGGGTAAGGAGAAAAGAAAACAAATTCCAGACCTTCCCTCCTCCTGGGATTCATTCTATGAAATCAAAATGTCTGAGTCTTGATAGTTTTGCCTTGGGACTCTCAGAACCCACCAAGGAGAGCATGAATGGGATATGGAAATGGGACAGGGGAGGAGCACCTTACATTTTGAAATCACTTGAAGCTTTTTTGGACATGATTTGCTGGAGATGAATGACTTATGTTACAGAACTGCTATGAACATTCCCAAAGCTCAGGCCCATGCACATCTCCAACTGTGGAAGCAAGAAAGAAGGCTGGCAAGATTTGAATGTTCACAGAGTTCTTTCTACACCTTTCATATTCAGAGTGAGGCTGTCTCATGTACAGTATCCATGAATGCAAGATGGATTGCTCTGCTGGGAAAGAAGGCAATGGTCCTTATGCTGGTGAGATGAGCTTGGGTGGGTTATTACTGGCCACCCCTGGCTGCTGAATAGCAGAAGAAGCCTTCACCTGTCCAGTGAGGCTTCAAGAATTTGAGATAAATCCCAGAATATCTCAAGTGTTCCTTCTAGAGTCCAGGGCACAAAGTGGATTGTGGTTAGGGACGTGTACTGTTTAGAGTTGTTTGTGTTCCTTGATGTCCATGTCAGATTATTAGAACAGCATGGAAGGGGCTTCTGAAATCTTTACAGCTTCTGGGAGAAGCTGAGGAACAATGGCTCTATAACTACAGTAATTTCTCCAGGCCTCTGTAAATTATGTGGGGCTACTAGTGTCCTGGGGCGGTGGTATAATAAGCACTACTCTGAAAAAAATTATTTCCTCACCAATTGGCCACATCCCCAAAACTACCAAGAATGAAAGACTTCTGGTTTCCATGGATCCTAGAAGATATTTGTGAAAACTAACTCCATTATTTGAAAGACCTTTAAGTGTGCTGGATTAAGGGTGTTGGTTCTGAACTGGGGTCTTGGCAGGGGAAGGGACAGGTCAATGATAAGAAAGACAAGGGTACAGAGTCTGTGCACAGGTTATCTGGGTCCTCTGTCCTGGGCCTAAGCCAGGCTGCAGTTTTCATCTGAGGCTTAGGATCCTACTCCAGCTCATTGGTTGTTACCAGAATTCCTTTCCTTGTGGTTTTAGGGACATTCTTGCTGGCTGTCAGAGGGGTCAATGTCAGCTCCTACACACTGCCCACAGTTCCTGGGCAAGTGGCCCATTTTTTATTTTAAAGAGAGAAATAACAAAAGGGTTTAATAGTGGTAGGAAGTACGGAATGGCAGGGTGAGGACCTTGATACACCTGCTTCTCCATAAAAACAACAAAAAATGCTGGCAGAAATTGTCAAAGTCCAAGCGTTCAGAACTCTGGCAATTAACCAGAGGCTTGCAACAATCTGAGGAGCTTTCAGTCAAGAAAGACTTCTGAATCTCAGTAAGAATAGTAAGAACAACTGGGTTTATGGCTTTTTAACTTAGACTATTCCCATTCCTTTCTCCCTGGCATCAAGGGAGCCTTAAAATCTAGCAGACTTGTAATCACAGGAGGTATGAAAACCATCGATCTGAAAAATGAACCTAAGAAAAAAAGAAAAAGCCAAAATGGAAGCAGCCCAAATGTGCTTCCATTAATAGTGATTATCTGAGTGGGGAGTGAGATTTGAGAGAACTTTTGCTTTTTACTTTACAGCACTTCTAGAAAATAAAATTGCTACAAGAGTGTTACTTTTAAAATAAATAATAGTAATAAAGATAAAACAGAGGATGAGAGAGTTTCTGAAAATGCTCTAATGATTAAGAAATGGTAGATGGAAATTTTTAGAACTACTTATGACTATTTCTCATTTAAGACCTATGTAAAACATTGATGTTCTTTTTATTTGATGTGCTATCTTTAACGTTTCATTTTAGTGAAAGTCAAAAAACACTTCTAAGAGCTTTTATAGACTCACAATTTGACCTTTGGTTCTTGACTTTCTTTTCCCTATAAGGTTCTAAGTTTCTGACCTATAAATTCTCTTACCATGATGCTTTTCAGGGACATAACCACAGTAAACAGGAAAAGACTATGGTATAGCAGTTTATTTGGCCATCTTGCTCCACTACTCTTTGCTAAAATAGTTAACTCAGCTATAATCTTACCAGCTAACCACAAGCTATCACAAGCAGATTTTTGTTCCTAATGTTATAGCTGGATCTGGAACCTGAAACTATGACAGTGCAGAATAATGCATCCTGTGCCCAAGAGGTACATTAGCAGGAAGACTTTAGGTAGCCAGTTGCTATGATAATGTCCCCACAATTATTTAGGTGGCCATCTGTGTGAATGAACCTAGGAAAAAAACCTACCATGAGAAAACTCTGCCACTTCGCACTCCAGACACAATCAGGCATGTTTTCTTTGAGACAAGGAAGTAACCTGCAGGGTTCAAATTCTCCCCACAATTATTGGAAAGTATCTCTGCTTAAAACCTGAAAATAACCACTGTGATCGAATCTCCCACAATTACCTGTTGGCCGTGGATGAGATTCAGATTGTCTTTGTTGGTTCTGACACTGCAGGTATAATTTTATGCCAGTGTGAATTTGAGAATGTCCCTTGCTTTCATCAGTTTCCTAAGGTGGCTTGTGGCCAAAAGAAGTATAAGATCCACTGGTCTCAGGGTTTCCTGGATTGAGACTAGGAAATAACAGACTGATGAAAGACGTCCTGATGTCAGGGTTCTTGTTCACGAAGCCGAAGAATGAGCTTCACAAACACTCAAGGTAGGAGAGCAAGGTACAGGCTTTTATTTAGAGATAAAGTGAAAGGACAGAGCTCCTGGCTCACGCCAGGAGGGGACAAGAGAGTCCGGGGTGGTGCGTTGTCTAGGGGGTTTCACAGGCAGATGAGGATTTTTCGACAACATGATAAAAAGCTTAGGGGTGTGGACTTAAGTGGTCCTAGGATATTTATAAGTAACTTGATGCAAGTAACTTTCTGCTCTTGTTGATTTCTCCCGGAGATACCAGCATCTTGGTCTGAGGGCATATCAAACAAGGCCACCTGCTCAGCCCCCAAGGTGGGCTGAGGTATTGTTTGCTAAAGAGTAAGTTAAGTGCAATCTTATCTTTAAGATGGAATCCTTCTTGCCTTTTACTGTGTAATGGCTGGGCTTGCATGCTAAATTAGTTTGCCTAGTTTGCAAAATCACCTCATTAGATCTGAAGGAGGAAAGACAGCACAGAGGCCTGGGCCTTTTAGCATGTTAAAGGGAATCTTACACATGATTATAAATGATTAGCATAATAAAAACCTGTGCTACTCTTCTTTATCTGGGGTATATTAACTGATCTCACTGAAGAATGAATCTAGAGCTGAATATTTAACACAGAGTTTTGGTAGGGG
>JAVSCE010013453.1:0-14857 GCA_032199065.1 Smutsia gigantea
CATCTCTACCAAATATTGTCCCTTGAGTCACATGTCCTGGCTACTGTGAAATCACACACGATGACATTCAATGCCTTAATGACTGGTCTGGGTAGTATTACTGCTGGGGATGTGTCAGGCAGTGCTTTGAAGCTACACTTCTGGACATCACTAAAGCATTTCTTCCACTCTCTGATTTGTGGAAGTCCCTTCCATGAGGCTCTCCATGATCAATGTCCTATTGCTGTCTTTGGCTCAGTTCAGCCAGCCCAGGGTAAGATGGCTAGCCTCAGTACCCCAAGGACAGATGGCAAGAGGCATTATTCCAGGACATCATTCCTGCAGATGCTATCCCAGGACACAACCTAGTTTATTCCACCCCTTGACCCTCTGTCAATTCCTGATATGGTAATGTGGGACAGAAAACACAAATGCTAATTCATTTTGTGCTTGATAACATCACACCCCACCTGCCTTTCTTAGGACAAATGAGCTTTCATTCTGAAATTCTTGATGTCTCTGGTGATTACTATATTATTGCAGTCAAAGGCAACATCAGACTACTTTTGCCTAAAGCTACAAACAGCCCTGAGCTGTATCCCATGAGAAAATTCTTAATATATATAGTACGGTGGTTAGGAAGAAAACAAACGAGGAAAATGGCTAAAAGAAAAAGACATGAATGAGCAAGGAATACAAGAACATGTTTGCCCACGTTGAGAATGAGTTGGAACTGTGTAATATTTAAGTTTATGATTCAAATGAAGTGTTTGGTGCTCAATTTTACTTCTTGCTGACAAATTCCGCCTCTTCAACCTAGGGATAAAAGCTGAAAAAGCTTTTTCAGATGCCAATTGCATATACAAAACAACATTCTGAGGGGTAGTAAAGGATACATTAATTAGAAACATACAGGGATTAATTTCCCTCCAAATAAATGTAGTTATGAAACTTGAAAGTGAAGGAGAAGCATTTGGCAAAACATTATTGAGTTATGCTGAATATACAAGATTTATTAAGGGAGTTACATTTATTCAAATTTAAAATACGGTCATCTTTTTTTTTGCTTCTAGTCAGTGGGCCAACTTGGCAATAATGTCTTCATCGGGAAGAATATCATTTATTTATGTGTATATATTTGTTATTTGACTCAGATTCCTTTTTTATTTAATCAGGAAAGGATAGACAGTAAAGGGTGGGGGGTGAGAAGGATATAGCTGTATATCTATAATTTTTTTATTTAAAGATTTCAAACAAGGATGGCAAAATAACATCCACCAAATCTTGCTGAGTGGATAGTCTGTGTCTATTATTTTCTCTTACGTTTGAAAAAAAATCAAGTTCTTGATAAAGGTGTGCAAGCAATGTCATGGTAAATAAGAACATGGGATTTGATTTGAAACATCTAGTTCTGTTTACTAGTTCCACGACCTTGGCAATCTTCCCAAGTTCCAGTTTCCCAATCTATAAAATAAGGAAATTATGAACTGGTTCCCATCTGACGGGTACAATATATTATTTGGAGAAAAGACATGTGTGTATATGTCTTAGGTTCCCCTGGAAACAGACTTTGAGACAGAGATTTGTGCGGGACTTTCACTGAGAAGTGCTTTCAGAAAACACCACCAATGAAAGCATCAAGCCAGATGGGGCAAAAGGGGAAGTTCAGCTGCGATGCTGTCATAACAGGGGCTTCAGCCAATCCCATGGGGGCATACTGGAGCTGAAATGGCCCTTCAGAGTTATCTAGAATCAAGGTAAGGGGGCCATAACTTTGTATTTCTATATCAGCCTCTAAATCACTGGATTGAAGGCTTCCCTTAGGGAAAGGACATAACCTTGGGTGAGGAAGAGCCCTTCAGCTAAGTACAATGCTGGGAGAGAAAGCCAGATGAGAACCATCAGGAGTCAACACCCCCCACCCATGGGAGAATGAGGGCCTCAGAGCTGACAGGAGGGTCTGTGCGGCTTATTTCACTGAGGGACCCATCCTATAATGGAAGAAACATGGTAAGGAGGTAGAAGGATAAAAAGCCAAGGGATTAAGAGGCCCAGGGGTTATGCCCCCGGGGCCCTCTGTGGGGTGGGATGGGGTCTGAAAGCCTGTGAGAGAAGGTTGGCTGCGACAGGACTAGAGCCTTCTCTAAGTCAGACTCCTCACACAAAAACACATTCCTTGAAACAAAAGCAAAAATGAACAAATGGGACTGCATCAAACTAAAAAGTTCTGTACAGCAAAGGACACCATCAGAACAAAAAGGCATGGGAGAATATATTCATGAACGACATATCCGATGAGGGGTTAACAATCCAAAATACATAAAGAGCTCACATGTCTCAACACCCAAAAAGCAAATAACCTGATTAAAAAATGGGCAGAGGATATGAACAGACACTTCTCCAAAGAAATTCAGATGGCCAAACAGGCACATGAAAAGATGTTCCACATTGCTTATTATCAGGGAAAAGCAAATTAAAACCACAATGAGATATCACCTTACACCAGTTAGGATGGCCAACATCCAAAAGACAAGAAACAACAAATGCTGGCAAGGATGTGCAGAAAGCCTCCTACACTGTTGGTGGGAATATAAATTGGTGCAGCTGCTCTGGGAAGCGGTATGGAGGTTCCTCAAAAAACTCAAAATAGAAATACCATTTGACCCAGGAATCCCACTCCTAGGAATTTACCCTAAGAATGCAGCAGCCCCGTTTGAAAGAGACAGATGCACCCCTATGTTTATCGCAGCACTATTTACAATAGCCAAGAAATGAAGCAACTAAGTGTCCATCAGTAGATGAATGGATAAAGAAGATGTGGTACATACACACAATGGAATATTATTCAGCCATAAGAAGAAAACAAATCCTACCATTTGGAGCAACATGGATGGAGCTAGAGGGTATTATGCTCAGTGAAATTAGCCAGGTGGAGAAAGACAAGTACCAAATGACTTCACTCATTTATTGAGAATAGCAAAAGACTCACAGACTCCAAGAAGGGACTAGCGGCAATCAAAGGGAAGGGGCTGGCGAGGGTGGGTGGGGAGGGAGGGGGAAGGGGATTAGGGGGCACTATAATTAGCAATCACAATAGTGGTAGGTCACGGGGAAAGCAGTACAGCATGGGGAAAGCAGTACAGCATGGAGAAGACAAGTAATGAGTCTACAGCATCTTACTATGCTGATAGACAGTGACTGCAATGGGGTGGGGTGGGGGGACTTGATGATATGGGTGAATGTTGTAACCACATTGTTGCTCATGTGAAACCTTCATAAGATTGTATATCAATGATAACCTTTATAAAATAAAGGAATAAGAATCCTGAAACTCACACCAAAAAAAAAAAAAAACAACAACATTCCATGTGCGTGAAGAGTCTGATTTACAGATGCTTCCCAGGATATGTCCCTGCTGTTCTCCAGTATAAAATGTATGTGTGAATTCTAGCCAATCACCGCCTGGGCCAGAGATCTGAAGAGAGAAGCACCTCGCACACCTAGCGACCACCTGCCAGTATGAACAGGAAGCCAAAGCCAAGAACCCGAGAGGAAGGTGAAATTCAGGTGATGCAATCAGGCCATTGTGTTCGCCATCCCTTCTCCCCCAGCACCCCTAAAGCAGGAAGATTCGCTTTTCAGGGCTAAACCTTGGAGTCCTGGATTCTGTTTTAACAAGGAAAGGGTTATTTCCCTGCAGTACCCACTCCTGTTCTTCAGAATGTTATGGGTGAACAGGGACCACAGTTTCACATCTCAGGAGGAATGGAGTATTTTCATTTCCTTACCACTTTGAAACATTCATCCTTTCCGGAAAAGAAAAAGAAATTTAAAATTTAATGCTTGATTATATGTAGCCCAAAACTCTTCTCTAAAGTTAAGGCAGCTTTCACAAGCAGACCTTGGCATCAAAGTAGGAGAGCATTGCTTCCCCCAGGGATTAATTTGTACATGAAATTCAGAGATCACATTTAATTAGGTTTTTAAACACCATATTTGAACCTACCAGTTTTATTGTATCAACGATTGCTAAGTCACTTATTTACAGACAAATGTCATGTACTCATTTTATTGCACATAAATTGATCACTCAATCTGGATTCAATATGCTTTATTTATTTGTAAGGCCTCTGAGAACTTTGCAATTAAAATAATGAAACATCTGAGAGAAGGAAGCCTGTGTACATAGTTGTACAAAGGGAAGACTTCTATTTGGGCTCTTTCCTTTGACATTGCTTCTGTGACCAAATCCTTAAGCCTATTTCCATTTCATTGTTTGCATTTGAACACTAGCACAAGTATATATTACATCCAATTAGCCCTACAGGTATGGATTAAAAACAAAATAGATAATTATCATTGTTCATAGCTGGACTGCATCTTTATTTCCAGATTTCCATAAGCAGATAAATAAACAGACAGAAGGGTGCCATGGAATAAAGTGGAGGCTCCGAACCAATTCACTAGTATGCCATGGACTCCAGTGGCTTTTAAATAATTAGGCAATCCACTCAGTCCACACTACTGATTGAGTGGATTTCAGTTTATTTCATTACTGATAACACTGTTGTTAGCTTCTGTCATCTAGCTTGGGTGACTTCATTCCCTACACAGTTCAAGGCCAAATACATTTGTGTGCCTGCTCCTGTAATTCATTCATTCATACAAATGAGAGGAAACAATAAATATAAGACACCACAAATTTAACTTTCTACAGACTACCCATCTACTACCCCTCTCACCTCTACCAGCACTGGGAGAAGCTAGAAAAATCTAACACTGTAGCTTTTGACATAGAGAACTATGCTTTCCAGCTCTGCTGAAACTAAATTACACATGTATGCACAAGACTACCTAAAAAGCAGACCACTGGAAAATTCCTTCCTCTCCTTTAGCTTTGCAAAAGCTATTGTTCTTATCACACTCAATTACGTTTTTGCTTTTGCTAAGAGAAACCATGGATATGTGGAACAAATACATGTGGGTGGTTTGTTTTTACTAATCTTTTCAACCTAAATGTCTGACCTGATGTGCTCATACACAATCAAATACAGCGACCATACAATTCAGTCAACACACACTGTCCCTCTCCCCAGGAGCTACAGGCCTGTAGGGCCACTGATTATGGAGAGCGGTCATGGAGTAGTATTTTCTGGATTCTTTTCAACCACTTAAAATTGTAAAAAACCATTCTTAGCTCATGAGCTGTATAAAAGCAGGCAGGCAATGGGCCACATTTGGCCCACAAGTCATAGTTTGCCAATCTCTGATCTAAACTACTGGTTCCCAAATTTGCCCATAAAATCATCCGGGGCATATTTTAAAATACAACACTCAGATCACACCCAAAACCAATGAAATCATAAGCTAAGGGGGACACAAACACCTGTTGTATGCTCTTTTGTTGACGCCCCTCAGGTGATTCCAGGCTGCAGACAAATTTGGGACTCCTGATCTCTAAACTAGATTATCCCTTCAGGTGCCAATCACATAGACTGGCTTGCTTTGACTTTGGCTTCCTTTGTCATTCCTAACACCCCTAACAAAAGACCCTGTGTTAGAGGAAGGGTAGGTTTCACAATAGAAAATGTTAGGACATATGGTAGGTGGGGAGGGCAGCATGCTATTTGTCACACCCTGGGTGTCTCTCCCCAGTGCCCCCCCAAAAGCAGAATCTAAGACAAATTAGTTTGACTGGAGGCATGATCCCAGGCAGCAGGAAAGGGAGACTGAGGAGAGTAAAACGGGGAAGGAAAAAGAGCTGGTGAATTATCCAGCTGGTCACTGCAGGGGGCAACTGAGCTTAAACCCACTGGGATCCATCCAGTAGCAGTGGGGAACACATTTCGGAATTGTCTACCTGGGAAAGGGAAGAGAGGAGCATTGACCCACTGGCCCGCATCCCCCTGCCCAGGGAGTAACACCCCTGTACTTCCTAAGTGTACAGATCTGAGTGCAGCCAAGTGCCAACAGCAAGCTCCAGGCAGCCGAGCCACTTGCCAGAGGGTTACATGGGCCGAAGCTCGTTGCCACAGCAATGGCTGGAGGAAAGGTAGCTAAGAGGAAGTGGGAAGTTCACAAGAGCTCTGCAAAACACCATCCAGAAGTCTTCAGAAGCCCGTGGTTTAGCTATTTGAGTACTTCGATAGACAACTCAATATAGGATTAGTGCAATGCCATCTCAGATAACTCCTTTTCCTTTAAAAACAGTCTCAATAATGAGACATCTCCAATTTCAACAGGAAAAGAAAGTAAAAGTCAGACACAATTTATCAAAGTTGAATTTAAACTCTTCCCTAAATGCCCATCTACTGTCTTTAGTCCATGTCCTTAGTCCACTTAATAGTAATATCAAACTGAAGTTCAAATCGGATCAGAAAGAAAAAAGGACATAAAATGTAATTCAAAATCCCTCCACATAAAAAATAACTACTGTTAACATTTGGCCTCTTCTCTTCCAGTCTTTTTCAAGACATGTTGACATGATTGTGCTTTTGTACACACTTTTGTCTTTGATTTGAATTTCAAGACCTGATAAAAGGTTTTAACTTTTGGTCACAGCAGACACAGGGCTTCCCTTTGCCCTTTCTAATCGCCCCTTCCCGTATCTCCAAATGTGCTGAACGTCCTCTCTACGACAGCAATCTACACCTTCATAGACTCCTACACCCTTTTCAAGACCCAGATAAACTATAACTTCCTAATTATCTTTTCTTCCTGCTTCCTCCTATTTGGTTATTCCTCTCTCCTTTTAACTCCCACCATCCTTCAAATTTTCTTTCTGAATTTTATACTTTTATTCTAATCATAGGACGCACAAGAGTGCTGTATGGACCACACTGTTGACAGACCACGTCCCCTTCCCGGTCCCCCATCTTTATCTTCATGGACCGTCATTTCTGGGAGGGCAGGGCTGGTCTTATCCATCTCTTTTTTCCCCAATGCTCACTGCAGTGTCTTGCCTGTAGAAGGACCTCCATAAATCCTTGTTGAATTAATGAATGAATGTTAAAACGGTCTCAGCTGTAAGCCATGCACCACCAGCCTTGATACTTGTTAACTATGCCCAGGCAAATATTAAAACCCTGAGGAATAGTACATGTGTGCCACTGTAGATATGAAAAGCCACAGGGTTTCCAAATACATTTCGTTTAAGAGCATTACTGTGGTAATATCACAGTACGCCATGGATGCCATTAGGAAAAAAAGCAATATTCACAGCAATACCGCCTGCACCTCTCTTAATGAATGAACAATTTTCAGAAGCATAAGCACCCTTCACAGATTTCAAATAAGCAAGAGAGCTAGGCCAGATCATTTTCTTCTCCCACCCTTCAACCTCCTTTGGCAGAAGAGAGCCAGCAAGGGATGTACAGTTCAAAGAGGTCAGCCTCGCTGGGGCACAGAGCAGAGCAGGGAGAAGTACAGACATTATTATTGGACAAAGGGAATAATGAGAGAATAGAAGCATCGCTGACACTGGGAATCATGGCTTCCACAGTTGCATATGAGCTGAAGCTTCACATCTGGACAAAAGATCTACTGTGGTCAGATTCCTCAGGACCTGTGTGGCTTACCTGCCAATCCTGTTCCTCTCGGGGAGTATGTAGTCATACTGATGCATTACATTTGGTCATGATTATTGGCATGCTGGGCACATTCCATTCATGCACCTATTCATTTTCAGTATTAAAACCAAGTGACCCTGAACCCAAGGCCACATCATGACATATCCTCTCTCTCTCCTGATTGTTCATGACTGTCAGGTAAGGAAGAACACATGAGGATTCCTGTGAGCCAAGGTGACGGCCTTTTTCGGAGTGCAGTTACTTGCCGTGTGGTAAGTTCAGCATGCTATTCATTCCAGTCAGCTATTCACAGTTTTGCCATAGTGCTTGCCCCAACAGGAGTTTCTCCTTGTAATTCACCCCTGGCTTTTCAAGGTTCCAGTCATTCTATTAAAACACTGTGACAGCCCAGGTGTCTGTAGATCATGGTGTTATGATTGCCTCTTAACTGCTTTCTTCACAAAACAGGATTATAACACTTATTTCTGTCCACTGAGCTGGTTTCCTTGTCTTCCCATCTGTCTGGAGGCAAATTATTGAGTGGCAGTGCCTTCTAATACTATGCACTCTGAGGGTAACTGGCTGCCTCATCAGTAAACCGGGCTTATCCTTGCTGTTCCTGAGCCAGTGCCATGGCATGGGGGGAATGAGACATGGAGGGCTCCAATGCTCTTCATTTACATATTATCTGGCACTTTTCTAGAAAGAATAAACCTCTGTGGGGACAGACTTAGCCAATTCCTCTGTATACCGTTTCTTCTTGGTCATGGAAGCCATGTGGGCCTGGTTAACCTTGTATGAGGACAGTCCTGCACTGCCTGACCCAGAATGGAAATATCCAACTGAAAGCTTATAGCACACCTTGAGTATTCTGTCCCATAGAGACCCATGACTGGCAACACACTAACAACCCTTTCTCAAAAGCTGAGCTTCCAGGACACACCAGATTCAGAACTCTAGGGGTCACTGGTTTGGTCTCCTTGTTGGTTTTGTCAAAAAGTCAAGTAGGCTTGACTGATATCCACTTAGACCTCTGAAGTCATGGTGTATGTGTATGTGCACTCCACTTTAATTTTTTCTGGAGCACTACTGACCTGTTCCACTACCCACTCACATTTAAGTCTTTCCAACATACCTCAGTGATGGCAGCCAAGAGTTCCCCAAGGGGGGTTATAAGTTCTCTAGGATTCAGAACCACACATGTGTTAAGGTAGATACTTTAAAGCTGTTAATTTATTCAAATTGATAATATTTTTAAGTTATTCCTATCCACTGAATTCCAAAAACCATAGCAGAACTTGTCAGCCCTTAAATTTTTTTCATTTAATTTTCCATTTGCAGCACTATATATATGGTCCATCACTATGATTAGACTGATGTGACAGCATTATCTCCACCTACCCATTAATTAGAAATTCACTGAGGTGGTGGTGAACTTATCTAATGGAGAGTAGTATGTGCCCTCTAAGTGTCAAAGAATGTTCTGCCACTAGGAGGCAAGTTTTCATGACCTTGTAGAAAATGAAAAGGTGTACAGCAAACTTTCCCACTTGAAGGCACAGTGCAGCTGTCTGGCCTCTATCATTGGGATAGAGTAAACAACATTTGTCAAATCCATTACTTCATGCTGTGCACCCAGGCCTAAGTGACCTGGTTCTCAAGGACGATCATGTTGTTTCTGTAAATGACAAAATTCCAGAGTAGAAGACAAAAACAGCAATGTGTCCTTTCTTTCTAACTTGTACATCTGTTTGCTAAATAGCCAGTTTATCATTCTAGAATTTAGGCAAATGAATTTCAAGCTAGTAACTCCTAGGCAAAGAAGAATGATACTTTCAAAGTTTTCTGTGAATACTGGAATCTCCATTACATGAGCCATGTGAAATTGCCAATTTGGGAAAAAAAAGTGTTTGAATATTGGCAATAAAACATGGTTCAACTATGCTCCCACCACAAGAGACTGATGACCCCACCCAACATGCAGGAAAGTATTACAAGAATGGATTTGTTCCTGAGAAGAAGTAAGGATTAAGATGATAGGTCTTACTCTGGAGTGCCATGTTTTAAATGCTTTCAATATTTCTTTCAAAAAATTAAGTGTTGAGAGATGGGGATACTTTTTAAAGAAAGAAATACAGATAGCCACCATAAACTAGATATGGACTACCAAAGGGTGGCAAGTCCCTAACTACAAATTTTTTCAATGGTAGTTTGGTCATTCTACTAATAGTTTAGGTTATTATGTCTTATCAAATATGTATTTTGGCCTTAGAAAATGGGTGAAAATTGTATCATACTGTATTATAGAAGGGTAGTGTGCTCAGTTCAGCCCATATGCACATTTTCTCCTCACTTGCACAGTGATTTAATGATTTTGACTTTGTATGCCTTTAGGTGGGGCATGTGTTTTCCAGTTACCCATAGTCCCTAACACTCACTATTACCCTCTATGTAGCCACTTCACATATTTGTTAAATACATGACTCAGGAAGGCATTTGAATTTGAAATCCCTGCTATTTATTATGATGTGCATATTATGTAGGAACTACTCATTTGAGAAAAGTGCCAGGCAGAGGAAAATATGAACAAGAGCTTTTCTCTAAACAGCACACTCCTCAACTGGATTACAAACTGATTTAACTTGAAAAACACTTGCTTTATGCTGCATCTTTTAGAAACGAATTATTGCATAAAGTGAAATACTGGGGAAAGTTATCAGGAGAAGAAATACATTTGAAAGTAAGAACTGATGTGATGTCCAAGAAAGCTTGCAAGACAAAAGCATTTAGAAAATCAAAGACGTTTACTTGCAAAAATATACAAGGGAGTCAGCCTTCAGAAGGAATGGTTTGAAAATGTGTGTGTGTTTAACAGACAAGAAGTAAGATTGCCAGTTGTCTCTTCATGGTAGAAGAACAGCAACTTTTTCACGTGACTATCAAACCCCCAAAGTTTGTGCTATTTCTTCAGACGTCAACATTGCCAAAGTCAGGGCTTAAGTGTTTCCGGCAAGATGAGTCCACTCTTACAGGAAATGTGCAAGATGTCATTCACAGGGCGATCGGAACAAGACAAGTGATCTTATTTTTGGTTTACTGAAGGGCACAAAGTAGTTTTCCCCCCAACTGCGAAACATGCTGCACATGTTTATTTATAAGGGAGGCAGGGCAAAACATCAGTTTTGCCTCCACACTGAAGAGGGCCTTTGAGTTAGAGAACTGTGGGTTTGGGCCCCAGGTCTTCTGCTTACAAGGTGCTAGGGCTCAACAGTATCCTTGCTCTCTCCTCTTCTTCCTGAGCCCCACATTTAGACCACATTCCTCTGTGGCCCTGTGACTGAGTTCCAGAATAGAAGTGATGTGTGCCAGTCCAGGCCCAGCCCATCAAAATCTTCCAAGACCCAGAGTGGGGTGGAGACACAAGGGGGAAGGAATCCTGCATAGCCACATTGAACACAACTCCATTTCCCTCATTCCTCCCATCCCCGCTGACCTGCATGGGACTGGATGTGAACGAGAAATAAACTTGAAGACCACCAACATATTGTAGTTCTTTGTTACAGCTTTTGGCCTACACTGACAAATACACTCTGTGACAGCACTAAAGTTGTTGAACACTTCTCTAAACTCAGTGTCACCATCTATAAAGTGAGGATACCAACGTATCTAATTTAGGGGGTTGGTATAAGGATTTAAGAAAATGTATATACTGAGCACAATGCTTGGTACTCTGAATAGTTAATAAATATTACCTATTAGAATGGTGCTAGGGACATGCTAGCTATTACAATGGTAGGTGAATTGCAAAAGGACATAATTTCTTCTGCAGGGTAATTTCTCTCTATACTTGGTCACATGCAAAACCCTGTCCTTATATTTAGGCAGTTCTCATACCATATATTCTGACTAAGTACTGCTTTGAAGGTCTGAAGTCCCACAGGGCTGGGATTAATGCTGAATGAGATAAGTCACCACTACAACAGCTGCCTGAACCATCAGAGTGTACCCAATCACTTTCCAAATTGAAAACTCAGCGAAATCACTATTAGGCATTATATCCTCAAGCACAAAAACTCCCATAAGCTTCAGACTACCATGGAGTCAATAGAAGACCAGGCTACCCTGAGACGATACCAACTGCAAAGGATGCTGCCTCTGCTGTCATCATCAATTACAGGGGATTAAGATCCCACAGGGAGCAGGGCTTAATAAATGGCCTTGCTTAATAGATGTTAACTAATTACACCTAGAAAATCCCCATCCACCCAGGGCAAGTAATACAATATGCCGGGTGGGGAAGTCTGTATTTCTCATTTAGATCCTTCAAATGCCTCTACGTGTCCTTGATGTAGGATATGGAGGCAATGTAAGAACTCTCCTTTTTCTGAAAGCTGCCCTATTGGAATCCCTTAGTCAGGCACCCACATGCCTTGAGTCTAAAACCTCTTTAGCATCGGGCTCTAAAATCAGATTCTAGAGGATGAAAATGATTAAATTCCTAGAAGAGGAGGGAAATAGGTCAGACCTCAACTTGAGCTGGTTCTCAGCTTGATTTCATCTGACCTCTCAGGTAAAGGGCTGTTCACAGCAGCTAAAATGCAGAGCACAAAAGAATACATTTTACTTTGGCACAGGGCTCTGCTCATCACAGTGCAGAATTTAAGGGAATGTTTTTTAGCTTCTACGGGGTAGCAGGATCCCAGATTTTTTGAGAACTTAATGAAAGCTAGGCATCCTCTCTCTGGAAAAAAATTCAAGTTTATAGACCTTCCCATTCACATCTGTAACCGCAGCAGTGGTTCCCACCCTGGAACAGGACTGCAAACAAGAATCCCCTGGAGGGCTTCTTAAAAAGGAGGGCTGGGACCCACCCCAAGCTTCTGATTCACTGAGTAAGTGGATGGGGCCTGAGAATTTGCATCTCTAACAAGTCCTCAGGGCTGCTGCTGCCTAGTACCACAAAATGAGAATGATCACTCTAGGATTCCTCAGTCCAGGTTGAAAACATTTGCTCCGAGGAGGCCACGTGACAGCATTTCACATGCTGGGAGCAAGGCGCCATCACCAAGTCAGTCATAGGGCCAAAGATCAAAGGTGTAAGCTCTCAGCGACACTCAGCTCTGGTCTGTGAGCTCCAGAGAACACCCACCTCACAGTGGGCCCAGCCTGGGTCTTTGCCTTTCATCCTGGGTTGCTCTTTGCCCTCCCCCAGCCCTCCACCTTTCTCTGGCCTTTGTGTTTTTGGACCCTTCCCCTTCTACATCTGTCCAGCATGTACCTGTGCAGGGGTGTCTATAGATAGTGACTGAGTTTGCTCCTGTGCCTCTTCTACTGTCTCTGAGTTCTCTCCCTCTGGACACTATCATAATAGGAAACTATTTTCAGATTTTACAATTTGTTGTAGCTCTTCAATAAAATTTTATGACTCACTCTTAATTTTGAAGCAAGTAAATGGAATACTTTATATTTCTCTCTAAGGACATAAAATACTAAAGGCTCTTGACATTTTTCCTAGGATAACTCACATCTTGTTTAATGAGGGAAAAATATTCCCATCTTTCTTTACATAAGCAGTATCCAATAGACATTCTCTGATGGCAGATATGTTTTGATTCTGCACTATTCAACCCAGTAGCCATGGGCCACATGTGCCTACTAAGCATTTGAAATATAGCTAGTGTGACTAAAGAAGTGATTTTTTTATTTTAAGGGATTTTAAATTTAAATGGTCACATGTTGCTAATGGCTCCCATACCGAACAACGCAGCTCTGTATTTTCTACCTTGAACATTTCATTAAGTATATATATAGGGTGCACATACATTTTTAAATCTCTTAAGCTATTCTAGATCACACTGACATCAAAATAAAAATTAGAAATGCATCCATTTCTGTAACTCTTTCATAAATCTTATTTATAATTGCACAAGGAGTTATTTTTTAATTTAACTTACTACTACTAATAGTAATAATTATGTAATTGTAAATAAAGCCAGGTCAAATGATGAAAAGATCTTTCTACCAGACACCTAGGAGCTGAAATCCTTTCCTCCAGGGAGTAATATACAGATCTGTGTGCATCGGTTGGACCAGCTCTGTTCGCTCCACTTGAACAAAGACTAGGAAGTGACAGCATGAACATCCCAGTGATCTTTAATAGACACAGCAAATCACTCCAAACCCCACTGGTCACTAACCAGTGAGTCTTGTTGCTGTCTCCAGACAAATGACCTCAATTCCTGTTTTGATGATGCCTTGGGCTCTCAAAAGATGTCAAAAATTCTAAGAACCTCTCAAATCAAAATTACTTTGAGCTCACTTTAACTTCAAGATAAATATATGCAGTATATTCACAGTTATTGTGAGAAATTAAGTGAACTGAGAAGATGTTATAATTTCAAAAAGATGGTTGATACACTGTCTAGTCCTCATTTTAAAGCCCCTCAAAAAGGCATCCAAATTCGAAAGGAAAAAATAAAACTGTCCTTATTGGCAGATGTCATATTGTACATAGAAAACCCTAAAGACTCCACCAAAAACCTGTTAGAACTAATGACCGAATTCAGTAAAGCTGCAGGATACAAAATCAAATACAAAAATGTGTTGCATTCAAGCACTTAGGACAGTGCCTAGCAGACAGTAATCCATCAATAAAGATTGGATGAATCAACCAATCAACCAATACAAATGCTCTCAGAGGGAATAAAGAGGATGACAGAAGCTGTTATTTACTGCTATTTGCCCCTGACTATATACACTGTTCTTGAATCTTACCTCAAATTGTTGCTTAAGACAAACTTCTTAATTCCTAAAATTAAATCCTAGCCCAGTCTGCTAAAAAAAAATGTGTTGCATTTCTTTACACAAATAATGAACTATCAGAAAGTGAAATTAGGAAAACAATCTCATTTACAATGCCATCAAAAAGAATAAAATATGTAAGAATAAATTTCACGAGGGAAGTGAAAGACCTGTGCACTGAAAACTATGACAGTGATGAAAGAAACTGGAGGTGACACAAATAAATGGAAAGATATTCCATGCTCATGGATTAGAAGAATACTTTTAAAATGTCCATACTACCCAAAGCCATCTACAGATTCAATGTAATCCCTATCAAAATTTCAATGGCATTTTTCACAGAATTAGAAAAACAATCCTAAAATTTATATGGAACCACAAAAGACGCTAAATAGACAAAGCAATCTTGAGAAAGGACAAAGCTGATGGAATCATACTCCCAGATTTCAATACAAAGCTATAGCAATCAAAACAGTATGGTACTGGCATAAAAACAGACACATAGATCA